>JAJQOW010000014.1:7144797-7482958 GCA_037975125.1 Latrodectus hesperus | reverse complement strand
TATAAATTTAATCTACAGTATTTAATGAGATGAGGATATATTTTTATATATTAATTAATTAATAAACCAAACTTTAAACTAAGTGCAGAAGACGAGGTTGACACCTGAGCTAGTAGCCTTTTTTTACATTTTGACAGTTTCTAGGCATTTTACCGTAGTAACATTTTATTGCGGATAAGTTATCTCTAAATATATTAATAAGAATATTTTTAATTTATAAACAAATATTTTATAGTTATATTTTAGTACTTATATATACTTATATATACTTATATATATATATATATATATATATATATATATATATATATATATATATATATATATATATATATGTATTTCATATATATACATATATATTTATTTATATATAAGCACATAATTTATGTTAATTGTCTTATACATCACCATCTATCATTAAAGGATTTATTAATTATTAAAAATAGGAGATTTTTCACTAAAATAATTCATTGTTAATTACTTCACTAAATTCTCCAGGAATACGAATAAATTATGCTAATTAATAAAACTTACAAGTTTGTGAATTCGCTTAAAATTTCATTAGTAAGAGTATCAACTCTCTAAAAATTTTAACTCAAGTACTTTATTCAATGCTTTAAATTAATTTTCCATTTAGGATTCTTAAAAGTTTATTTAAGCTCGGTTTAACACAAAATGGGTACCAATTTCTATTTTGTCTTGCAAATTATATGTACATTACATTTTAGTACGTAGATATAACTATTGACGTTAAAAGAATTCTATGTATTTGAAAAATATTTTTCAGTAGATTAAAAATTATTGGCATTGATTACATTACAGAGAAGTATTTTCATAGGCATGTAACTTTCATTTATGTGTGTGCGAGAGAACCAGAAAATAAAATAAATCACTACGATTAATTTGTGTAAAAATTATTCAACTGATGTTGTTTTGATTTGAATTTCATTTACATAATAATATTTTACACATAAATTTATAAATATATATTTCCCGCAATCTGTTTGAGCTATAAAGATAATGTACAAATTTCTTCTGAGCATTTTCATAGGAATATCAACTGACCATTTGAAGATCACATTCATGACATTATGTGAAAAAACTTCATATTAATATTTTAAAATTCTGATTTTATCGTTTTTAGTTAAATAATATAAAAAATGTTTAGTAAATGATTAAAAAAACTTTTTTTATTTTGTAATACTGTTTAACATATTATAGAGAATTTGTTAATTATCTAGAATTATTAAAGATATAATCATAAGAAACACTTTAAACAAGGTATCTGTTTAACAAATAATATGTATCCATTATAAATTCTTTACAAATGCATATGTATTTAGTAGCGATTTTATTTAGAATAAAATTCAATAATAAATATTTGAGGACTAAAAGTGTAATACGCGTTACTGTTAGTCATCAAACATTAATATTGAGAGGTATATTAAAGCAGTATTTTCAGTATATATTACAGCAGTATTTTTCAGTATATTAGAGCTTATTACAGTACTAGACGAAAACAAAATGCTTTGATTTGAATGAATTATCCTGAATACAATGGAAAATGTTAGTAATCCAGTCAGTATTGTTATGCTTGAGAGGCACGAATAATTGCAACGATTATTATTTGTATTGCACTTCCTCTAGCTAGAAAATTATGATTGCAATTTATTTGTATTACATTTTTTATAAATAATAAAGCAGAAGATGGTTCGATTCCATCGACATATTGTTAGGTAATATTACTTCTTTGCAGATATCTAAAGGCTGGATAAAGGTATGATATGTGCAACCTCTTGTTCTTCTGTATTTTTGAGATGACACCAGCTATATAAAATGATACATGGAGAAATATATGAGAACTTAGTATTTTTCGCTCCCTTGTAGAACTGAAGAAATCGACTGAGTGAGCTTTCGCTTATTTTCGAGACCAGAATTGAGCTCCACTATTTCTTCTTCTTCTTCTTAGAGTTGGGTTTGTATGTCATTGGGCACCTCTGCTTTTATCAGCATTTTGTACTATTCACTCCAAACCCAATGTTTCCTAGTTCCACTTGCTCGGGTCACCCACTTTATTAATAAAGTCCGATAACCCATTAATGTAATCTAGGTGTAACACTCTAGTATGGATAATGCCTAAAGAAGTTCATCTAGGGAGGGCAAGAGCCTCGCATTCGTACATCATATGCTTGGCCGTTCCCTCTTGCGTATGACATTTCCTGCAGATAGGGTCTTGCTGAAACAGACCCATTTTATGGAGGTGTTTTCTGGAATAGTAGTGCCCAGTTATTAAGCCTACGATTAAACGTATCTTCTGCCTAGAGCATCTTAGAATTTCAGAGGCAATCCTCGCTGATGATCCACAGATCATACTTTTAGCGTGGGTTTGACCAGGAGTTTTGAGCCAAGCTGCTTTTTTGACCAGGAGTTTTGAGCATCTTCCGTTTTTCCCATCTAAGAACATTGGTTTTTGCGGTCTTCAAATTGATCCCACAAAAATGTGGCTCCACCAGTTATATGGAAGCTGCTGGTTTTGAATCTTCGAAATTTATAAGCTTGGATTAAGCAGAAGATCTATCGATACTTGACTTACTCCTCCAAATTATATCATTTCACTTGAAGGACATTGCGACCTACCTAATCAGCCCCTGCTAACTTTGCTAAACACGACGAATATTTTGCTTAAATCGAGATTCAAACTTACTGCAGTCGGAGAATGAGAATGGAGTCCCAGCCAATGAGGTGATTGGGAGTCATGTGAATATAATATAATTAAATAAGCTAAATTTCTTAACTTTTGTATCTACTTTCGTATGAATCTTGCATGTGTATTGTATAATAATATTGAAGTTTTATAAGACACATTTCAAACTTAAGTATTTAATCTTTAATACCCTGCATATGTGTATATAAACACATATATATTTGTCTAAAAATTACCGTTAAAGTGTATTTTTAATATACCTTCATATAATATCTAAATATTTTACGAAATAGCTTGATAAATCTGTTAAAGAATATAATAAATGTAATATTTCATACTTGGCGTAGTTATTCCAGAAAATGAACAATGATAGATCGTTAAAATAAAAAATAAATAATTAAAATTTACTTTATAAACTATTTTATCATAAATAGCTAGAATCTCTTGAAAAATAAATTTAGGCCCTATTAGAGATGTTTACTAAAAATAATATGAAAAAGAGAGCTAAGATGATATAATATATTAATTCTCTTACTGCTAATATTAATTAAACAGAAAAGATAAAAGAATATATCGCGGAAGTAATTATATTTAATTAATAAAAAATACATGCAGGGACAACAAAACTATTGTGCTTCATAAAAATATTGTATCAACTTTTCCAAACAAATATTTAAAAGAATAGTAATTTTAAATTTAAAAGTACACAGCAGTACTCTTTTTTTCTCACTCTTATTTAATAATGATTAAAATTTCTCTCGTATATAATCTTCCGTATTTACCGGTTGGTCTTCCGTTCGTGAAGAAGTCGTTTCTTGAAACTAGGTTGCAAATAATATGTGTTAATATTTCAAAATCTAAAATGTTAACGTAGATCCCTCGTTTAATCTCTAAGTCTAAAAACAACGGAATGAAACGTAGCACACAGGTCATTAAAAAGCAGTTATATAAGCAAGGCTTTAAACTAATTAAAAGTTTATTGAACCCGATCAAAGAACTTTCGAATGCCGTATTTTTTACTTTAATTATCAAACAATCATTATTTTATAAAATAAAATACTTAGAATATCTTTTCACACTTTAACGATAAACACACACAGATATATATATATATATATATATATATATATATATATATATATATATATATATATCTGTGTGTATATATATATATATATATATATATATATATATATATATATATATATATATACTGCGGATAAGGAGGTCCTGGGTTCGAATCCCGGTTCGGGCATGGGTGTACTTTCTCTCTCTTTATCTATCCTGTCTTTGTCCCTTCCTTGTGTGAATGAGTTGTGAATGGTTGCTAACCTATAAACGGGTTCCTATGTCATATGTTAATGAAGAAGTCGGACTCCACATCAAATATGGCTCAGTTGGAAAAGTGGAGCAGCGCACCCCATATTGCCAGCCTAACTGGCACACGACAACAACATATATATATATATATATATATATATATATATATATATATAGTGCATGCCTATGTCCTTACTTCAAATAATGTGCATTTTATGCAGAATGATTGCTTTTTACTGAATACCATAAAATAATGTATCCTTGTATTTTGTCCATTTCTTATAAAGCATGTTTTGAAGAGTTGGTCTGCATTTATCAGTAAGTAATAATGTGCATTCAATATAAAAAATATGATAAATCTAATTCCGTTTTTTTAAATTTCCACCCTAAAATGTTGAATCAAACTTCAAGTTTGATTCAATTGAAAATTAATCTTCTGCAGCAACTGGCACACTTTTAGAAAAATTATGATATATTTAATTGCTAAACCAAATTACAGTTAGGAGAACCATAATCTAACTGCCGCAGCGACATTTACTCCTATTTACCGGCCTCCCATTGCTTGAGATAGCAAATAAGAGCTTTCACCAACGTTGGTCGCAGTGAATTACTCTAATTGCTACCTTTTTCGACCACTTGCCAAGGGTGTGAGGCATCAAGGAAAAAATGGGTTGGCATTGGAACTACCTATTATTCTGGAGCATTGCTACACCGGTTCTTTCTCTAGATTTCCTGATTGCTTCCTTTTCTGGTGTGTTAGTGGTCATCTTTCATTTCATTCTTAAGTAAGAAAATTGCAATCATTAGTCTCTTTTTCTTTTCTGGAAATAAAGCAACTCGGCTGAAGGGAATTGGAGGGAAAATATAAGCTTTTTTTCCCTTTTAAAATCATTCAAAGAAGACTAATGATTTTTAATATTCTGTAAAATGTTTCGAATGGAAAATTTCTCAAAAAACAAGATTCTGAATTTTTTTCGCACATAAGTATAGAAATAATGGCCTAATTTATATGATCTGATCAATACTTTGAAGCATATTTCAATGCCCTAAAATAATTTTCTTAATACGACATTTGTTAATTGGAAATTTAACTGCATATTTTGACAAAATAAATTAAAAATACGAAATTCGTAATATTATTTGACATAATTAAATAAAATTTAAAAATTTTAAAAAATTGTTTAAAACTACCAAACATTGCATTTGGAATATTGTTCAGGAACATAATTTTCGAAGTGAAATGCGTTCGTGTGTTCGATTCCCACCTCCAGCGTAAATACTTGCACTGGCTCAGAAACTACTTTAAATTGTAGTTTCCGGTGTAATCACCCTTCGTGTAGAAAAAAATAAGTATGGAGCGACATCTGATCAAACATTTGAATTTGGTTGTCAAGTATTATGTCTCATACTTTGGAGGCAAATTGAGAGAGAGTTCTTGCATTTCTCCACGCTGCATCCGTATTCATCGGAGTGGGTGCTCGGAAAATTTTCCAAGTTTCCACGACACATAATCTTGTGAAACGTAAATGTAATCCTTTATTTGTGAAATAACAATCCGAATAGTTAAGTGGTGTTCTTATTAAAAAAATTAAATTGTGTAAAATGAATGGTGTCTCATGTGACAACAATGAATTCTCTTGGAATTCAATGCATTTATTTATATAAAATTTATTTTTAATTTCTTTTTCTGCGTTAAACTTAAAGTATTGATTTTATTTATACTTTTAATGAATAGATTTAATTAGTGACTAATACGAGATAAAATTATATGCTTAAAAGGAATTTCTTTCTTTGTGCATAATCTCAAAAGAAAATTGTGATGCTAATATCTTACACTCATTGCCATAAAAATTTGCGCATCAGGAAATAATTGTGGAATCGTAACCAAACTTTGCATGAAAACACCTGTCGGGCAGATATGCAAATGATTAGAAATGCAGCTTGATTGCGCATTGCATAATGCCACTTGATGGCATTGAGCTTCACTCTCTTTAAAGTCGTGTTTTCTTATGATGGCTAGGGCACGTTAAAACTGGGATTAGTCGCAATGTCCTCCAAGTGAAATGATATCTCTGTTGGTAGTATGAAGACTCCACCCGACTGCTTCTATCTAACTGATAGAACCCAACTCAGGGCAAATTGTTAGAATGTACTTAATCTTTTGCAAAGAAAATGCTATGGTGGACATGCTGTTAAGCCGCCATCGATAACAAAATGATCATAGTAATAGAAATAGTTAAAAAAAAATAGAAATTTTTTGGTGTCTCATCAAGTATTCCGTTCTAATATTACCGTGAGAAGGTGTTGGGACCAGTAAGCAGAAGAGACGTCATATACAGGCGACCAGGCTCAGATTGCTCTTGACAGACCAATCATTGAGAAGACTGCCTCATTACACGAAACGTTAATTGCCTTATGCAGACACAGACAGCATCTTCATTACGGACCCTTGTGTCTTCCTAAGCCATCGGCAGAAAGAGATGTGGTATAGAGGCTCCCACCCACTTTTAGATTTTCTCATTAACAATAAAGAAATGGGAAATTTATATTTAAGTATAAATTTAATCTACAGTATTTAATGAGATGAGGATATATTTTTATATATTAATTAATTAATAAACCAAACTTTAAACTAAGTGCAGAAGACGAGGTTGACACCTGAGCTAGTAGCCTTTTTTTACATTTTGACAGTTTCTAGGCATTTTACCGTAGTAACATTTTATTGCGGATAAGTTATCTCTAAATATATTAATAAGAATATTTTTAATTTATAAACAAATATTTTATAGTTATATTTTAGTACTTATATATACTTATATATACTATATATATATATATATATATATATATATATATATATATATATATATATATATATATATATATATATGTATTTCATATATATACATATATATTTATTTATATATAAGCACATAATTTATGTTAATTGTCTTATACATCACCATCTATCATTAAAGGATTTATTAATTATTAAAAATAGGAGATTTTTCACTAAAATAATTCATTGTTAATTACTTCACTAAATTCTCCAGGAATACGAATAAATTATGCTAATTAATAAAACTTACAAGTTTGTGAATTCGCTTAAAATTTCATTAGTAAGAGTATCAACTCTCTAAAAATTTTAACTCAAGTACTTTATTCAATGCTTTAAATTAATTTTCCATTTAGGATTCTTAAAAGTTTATTTAAGCTCGGTTTAACACAAAATGGGTACCAATTTCTATTTTGTCTTGCAAATTATATGTACATTACATTTTAGTACGTAGATATAACTATTGACGTTAAAAGAATTCTATGTATTTGAAAAATATTTTTCAGTAGATTAAAAATTATTGGCATTGATTACATTACAGAGAAGTATTTTCATAGGCATGTAACTTTCATTTATGTGTGTGCGAGAGAACCAGAAAATAAAATAAATCACTACGATTAATTTGTGTAAAAATTATTCAACTGATGTTGTTTTGATTTGAATTTCATTTACATAATAATATTTTACACATAAATTTATAAATATATATTTCCCGCAATCTGTTTGAGCTATAAAGATAATGTACAAATTTCTTCTGAGCATTTTCATAGGAATATCAACTGACCATTTGAAGATCACATTCATGACATTATGTGAAAAAACTTCATATTAATATTTTAAAATTCTGATTTTATCGTTTTTAGTTAAATAATATAAAAAATGTTTAGTAAATGATTAAAAAAACTTTTTTTATTTTGTAATACTGTTTAACATATTATAGAGAATTTGTTAATTATCTAGAATTATTAAAGATATAATCATAAGAAACACTTTAAACAAGGTATCTGTTTAACAAATAATATGTATCCATTATAAATTCTTTACAAATGCATATGTATTTAGTAGCGATTTTATTTAGAATAAAATTCAATAATAAATATTTGAGGACTAAAAGTGTAATACGCGTTACTGTTAGTCATCAAACATTAATATTGAGAGGTATATTAAAGCAGTATTTTCAGTATATATTACAGCAGTATTTTTCAGTATATTAGAGCTTATTACAGTACTAGACGAAAACAAAATGCTTTGATTTGAATGAATTATCCTGAATACAATGGAAAATGTTAGTAATCCAGTCAGTATTGTTATGCTTGAGAGGCACGAATAATTGCAACGATTATTATTTGTATTGCACTTCCTCTAGCTAGAAAATTATGATTGCAATTTATTTGTATTACATTTTTTATAAATAATAAAGCAGAAGATGGTTCGATTCCATCGACATATTGTTAGGTAATATTACTTCTTTGCAGATATCTAAAGGCTGGATAAAGGTATGATATGTGCAACCTCTTGTTCTTCTGTATTTTTGAGATGACACCAGCTATATAAAATGATACATGGAGAAATATATGAGAACTTAGTATTTTTCGCTCCCTTGTAGAACTGAAGAAATCGACTGAGTGAGCTTTCGCTTATTTTCGAGACCAGAATTGAGCTCCACTATTTCTTCTTCTTCTTCTTAGAGTTGGGTTTGTATGTCATTGGGCACCTCTGCTTTTATCAGCATTTTGTACTATTCACTCCAAACCCAATGTTTCCTAGTTCCACTTGCTCGGGTCACCCACTTTATTAATAAAGTCCGATAACCCATTAATGTAATCTAGGTGTAACACTCTAGTATGGATAATGCCTAAAGAAGTTCATCTAGGGAGGGCAAGAGCCTCGCATTCGTACATCATATGCTTGGCCGTTCCCTCTTGCGTATGACATTTCCTGCAGATAGGGTCTTGCTGAAACAGACCCATTTTATGGAGGTGTTTTCTGGAATAGTAGTGCCCAGTTATTAAGCCTACGATTAAACGTATCTTCTGCCTAGAGCATCTTAGAATTTCAGAGGCAATCCTCGCTGATGATCCACAGATCATACTTTTAGCGTGGGTTTGACCAGGAGTTTTGAGCCAAGCTGCTTTTTTGACCAGGAGTTTTGAGCATCTTCCGTTTTTCCCATCTAAGAACATTGGTTTTTGCGGTCTTCAAATTGATCCCACAAAAATGTGGCTCCACCAGTTATATGGAAGCTGCTGGTTTTGAATCTTCGAAATTTATAAGCTTGGATTAAGCAGAAGATCTATCGATACTTGACTTACTCCTCCAAATTATATCATTTCACTTGAAGGACATTGCGACCTACCTAATCAGCCCCTGCTAACTTTGCTAAACACGACGAATATTTTGCTTAAATCGAGATTCAAACTTACTGCAGTCGGAGAATGAGAATGGAGTCCCAGCCAATGAGGTGATTGGGAGTCATGTGAATATAATATAATTAAATAAGCTAAATTTCTTAACTTTTGTATCTACTTTCGTATGAATCTTGCATGTGTATTGTATAATAATATTGAAGTTTTATAAGACACATTTCAAACTTAAGTATTTAATCTTTAATACCCTGCATATGTGTATATAAACACATATATATTTGTCTAAAAATTACCGTTAAAGTGTATTTTTAATATACCTTCATATAATATCTAAATATTTTACGAAATAGCTTGATAAATCTGTTAAAGAATATAATAAATGTAATATTTCATACTTGGCGTAGTTATTCCAGAAAATGAACAATGATAGATCGTTAAAATAAAAAATAAATAATTAAAATTTACTTTATAAACTATTTTATCATAAATAGCTAGAATCTCTTGAAAAATAAATTTAGGCCCTATTAGAGATGTTTACTAAAAATAATATGAAAAAGAGAGCTAAGATGATATAATATATTAATTCTCTTACTGCTAATATTAATTAAACAGAAAAGATAAAAGAATATATCGCGGAAGTAATTATATTTAATTAATAAAAAATACATGCAGGGACAACA
Organism: Latrodectus hesperus; assembly: GCA_037975125.1. Classification (NCBI taxonomy): domain Eukaryota; kingdom Metazoa; phylum Arthropoda; class Arachnida; order Araneae; family Theridiidae; genus Latrodectus; species Latrodectus hesperus. The sequence goes on along the minus strand of JAJQOW010000014.1, from coordinate 7,473,052 downwards.
AAACTATTGTGCTTCATAAAAATATTGTATCAACTTTTCCAAACAAATATTTAAAAGAATAGTAATTTTAAATTTAAAAGTACACAGCAGTACTCTTTTTTTCTCACTCTTATTTAATAATGATTAAAATTTCTCTCGTATATAATCTTCCGTATTTACCGGTTGGTCTTCCGTTCGTGAAGAAGTCGTTTCTTGAAACTAGGTTGCAAATAATATGTGTTAATATTTCAAAATCTAAAATGTTAACGTAGATCCCTCGTTTAATCTCTAAGTCTAAAAACAACGGAATGAAACGTAGCACACAGGTCATTAAAAAGCAGTTATATAAGCAAGGCTTTAAACTAATTAAAAGTTTATTGAACCCGATCAAAGAACTTTCGAATGCCGTATTTTTTACTTTAATTATCAAACAATCATTATTTTATAAAATAAAATACTTAGAATATCTTTTCACACTTTAACGATAAACACACACAGATATATATATATATATATATATATATATATATATATATATATATATATATATATCTGTGTGTATATATATATATATATATATATATATATATATATATATATATATATATATACTGCGGATAAGGAGGTCCTGGGTTCGAATCCCGGTTCGGGCATGGGTGTACTTTCTCTCTCTTTATCTATCCTGTCTTTGTCCCTTCCTTGTGTGAATGAGTTGTGAATGGTTGCTAACCTATAAACGGGTTCCTATGTCATATGTTAATGAAGAAGTCGGACTCCACATCAAATATGGCTCAGTTGGAAAAGTGGAGCAGCGCACCCCATATTGCCAGCCTAACTGGCACACGACAACAACATATATATATATATATATATATATATATATATATATATATAGTGCATGCCTATGTCCTTACTTCAAATAATGTGCATTTTATGCAGAATGATTGCTTTTTACTGAATACCATAAAATAATGTATCCTTGTATTTTGTCCATTTCTTATAAAGCATGTTTTGAAGAGTTGGTCTGCATTTATCAGTAAGTAATAATGTGCATTCAATATAAAAAATATGATAAATCTAATTCCGTTTTTTTAAATTTCCACCCTAAAATGTTGAATCAAACTTCAAGTTTGATTCAATTGAAAATTAATCTTCTGCAGCAACTGGCACACTTTTAGAAAAATTATGATATATTTAATTGCTAAACCAAATTACAGTTAGGAGAACCATAATCTAACTGCCGCAGCGACATTTACTCCTATTTACCGGCCTCCCATTGCTTGAGATAGCAAATAAGAGCTTTCACCAACGTTGGTCGCAGTGAATTACTCTAATTGCTACCTTTTTCGACCACTTGCCAAGGGTGTGAGGCATCAAGGAAAAAATGGGTTGGCATTGGAACTACCTATTATTCTGGAGCATTGCTACACCGGTTCTTTCTCTAGATTTCCTGATTGCTTCCTTTTCTGGTGTGTTAGTGGTCATCTTTCATTTCATTCTTAAGTAAGAAAATTGCAATCATTAGTCTCTTTTTCTTTTCTGGAAATAAAGCAACTCGGCTGAAGGGAATTGGAGGGAAAATATAAGCTTTTTTTCCCTTTTAAAATCATTCAAAGAAGACTAATGATTTTTAATATTCTGTAAAATGTTTCGAATGGAAAATTTCTCAAAAAACAAGATTCTGAATTTTTTTCGCACATAAGTATAGAAATAATGGCCTAATTTATATGATCTGATCAATACTTTGAAGCATATTTCAATGCCCTAAAATAATTTTCTTAATACGACATTTGTTAATTGGAAATTTAACTGCATATTTTGACAAAATAAATTAAAAATACGAAATTCGTAATATTATTTGACATAATTAAATAAAATTTAAAAATTTTAAAAAATTGTTTAAAACTACCAAACATTGCATTTGGAATATTGTTCAGGAACATAATTTTCGAAGTGAAATGCGTTCGTGTGTTCGATTCCCACCTCCAGCGTAAATACTTGCACTGGCTCAGAAACTACTTTAAATTGTAGTTTCCGGTGTAATCACCCTTCGTGTAGAAAAAAATAAGTATGGAGCGACATCTGATCAAACATTTGAATTTGGTTGTCAAGTATTATGTCTCATACTTTGGAGGCAAATTGAGAGAGAGTTCTTGCATTTCTCCACGCTGCATCCGTATTCATCGGAGTGGGTGCTCGGAAAATTTTCCAAGTTTCCACGACACATAATCTTGTGAAACGTAAATGTAATCCTTTATTTGTGAAATAACAATCCGAATAGTTAAGTGGTGTTCTTATTAAAAAAATTAAATTGTGTAAAATGAATGGTGTCTCATGTGACAACAATGAATTCTCTTGGAATTCAATGCATTTATTTATATAAAATTTATTTTTAATTTCTTTTTCTGCGTTAAACTTAAAGTATTGATTTTATTTATACTTTTAATGAATAGATTTAATTAGTGACTAATACGAGATAAAATTATATGCTTAAAAGGAATTTCTTTCTTTGTGCATAATCTCAAAAGAAAATTGTGATGCTAATATCTTACACTCATTGCCATAAAAATTTGCGCATCAGGAAATAATTGTGGAATCGTAACCAAACTTTGCATGAAAACACCTGTCGGGCAGATATGCAAATGATTAGAAATGCAGCTTGATTGCGCATTGCATAATGCCACTTGATGGCATTGAGCTTCACTCTCTTTAAAGTCGTGTTTTCTTATGATGGCTAGGGCACGTTAAAACTGGGATTAGTCGCAATGTCCTCCAAGTGAAATGATATCTCTGTTGGTAGTATGAAGACTCCACCCGACTGCTTCTATCTAACTGATAGAACCCAACTCAGGGCAAATTGTTAGAATGTACTTAATCTTTTGCAAAGAAAATGCTATGGTGGACATGCTGTTAAGCCGCCATCGATAACAAAATGATCATAGTAATAGAAATAGTTAAAAAAAAATAGAAATTTTTTGGTGTCTCATCAAGTATTCCGTTCTAATATTACCGTGAGAAGGTGTTGGGACCAGTAAGCAGAAGAGACGTCATATACAGGCGACCAGGCTCAGATTGCTCTTGACAGACCAATCATTGAGAAGACTGCCTCATTACACGAAACGTTAATTGCCTTATGCAGACACAGACAGCATCTTCATTACGGACCCTTGTGTCTTCCTAAGCCATCGGCAGAAAGAGATGTGGTATAGAGGCTCCCACCCACTTTTAGATTTTCTCATTAACAATAAAGAAATGGGAAATTTATATTTAAGTATAAATTTAATCTACAGTATTTAATGAGATGAGGATATATTTTTATATATTAATTAATTAATAAACCAAACTTTAAACTAAGTGCAGAAGACGAGGTTGACACCTGAGCTAGTAGCCTTTTTTTACATTTTGACAGTTTCTAGGCATTTTACCGTAGTAACATTTTATTGCGGATAAGTTATCTCTAAATATATTAATAAGAATATTTTTAATTTATAAACAAATATTTTATAGTTATATTTTAGTACTTATATATACTTATATATACTTATATATATATATATATATATATATATATATATATATATATATATATATATATATATATATATATATATATGTATTTCATATATATACATATATATTTATTTATATATAAGCACATAATTTATGTTAATTGTCTTATACATCACCATCTATCATTAAAGGATTTATTAATTATTAAAAATAGGAGATTTTTCACTAAAATAATTCATTGTTAATTACTTCACTAAATTCTCCAGGAATACGAATAAATTATGCTAATTAATAAAACTTACAAGTTTGTGAATTCGCTTAAAATTTCATTAGTAAGAGTATCAACTCTCTAAAAATTTTAACTCAAGTACTTTATTCAATGCTTTAAATTAATTTTCCATTTAGGATTCTTAAAAGTTTATTTAAGCTCGGTTTAACACAAAATGGGTACCAATTTCTATTTTGTCTTGCAAATTATATGTACATTACATTTTAGTACGTAGATATAACTATTGACGTTAAAAGAATTCTATGTATTTGAAAAATATTTTTCAGTAGATTAAAAATTATTGGCATTGATTACATTACAGAGAAGTATTTTCATAGGCATGTAACTTTCATTTATGTGTGTGCGAGAGAACCAGAAAATAAAATAAATCACTACGATTAATTTGTGTAAAAATTATTCAACTGATGTTGTTTTGATTTGAATTTCATTTACATAATAATATTTTACACATAAATTTATAAATATATATTTCCCGCAATCTGTTTGAGCTATAAAGATAATGTACAAATTTCTTCTGAGCATTTTCATAGGAATATCAACTGACCATTTGAAGATCACATTCATGACATTATGTGAAAAAACTTCATATTAATATTTTAAAATTCTGATTTTATCGTTTTTAGTTAAATAATATAAAAAATGTTTAGTAAATGATTAAAAAAACTTTTTTTATTTTGTAATACTGTTTAACATATTATAGAGAATTTGTTAATTATCTAGAATTATTAAAGATATAATCATAAGAAACACTTTAAACAAGGTATCTGTTTAACAAATAATATGTATCCATTATAAATTCTTTACAAATGCATATGTATTTAGTAGCGATTTTATTTAGAATAAAATTCAATAATAAATATTTGAGGACTAAAAGTGTAATACGCGTTACTGTTAGTCATCAAACATTAATATTGAGAGGTATATTAAAGCAGTATTTTCAGTATATATTACAGCAGTATTTTTCAGTATATTAGAGCTTATTACAGTACTAGACGAAAACAAAATGCTTTGATTTGAATGAATTATCCTGAATACAATGGAAAATGTTAGTAATCCAGTCAGTATTGTTATGCTTGAGAGGCACGAATAATTGCAACGATTATTATTTGTATTGCACTTCCTCTAGCTAGAAAATTATGATTGCAATTTATTTGTATTACATTTTTTATAAATAATAAAGCAGAAGATGGTTCGATTCCATCGACATATTGTTAGGTAATATTACTTCTTTGCAGATATCTAAAGGCTGGATAAAGGTATGATATGTGCAACCTCTTGTTCTTCTGTATTTTTGAGATGACACCAGCTATATAAAATGATACATGGAGAAATATATGAGAACTTAGTATTTTTCGCTCCCTTGTAGAACTGAAGAAATCGACTGAGTGAGCTTTCGCTTATTTTCGAGACCAGAATTGAGCTCCACTATTTCTTCTTCTTCTTCTTAGAGTTGGGTTTGTATGTCATTGGGCACCTCTGCTTTTATCAGCATTTTGTACTATTCACTCCAAACCCAATGTTTCCTAGTTCCACTTGCTCGGGTCACCCACTTTATTAATAAAGTCCGATAACCCATTAATGTAATCTAGGTGTAACACTCTAGTATGGATAATGCCTAAAGAAGTTCATCTAGGGAGGGCAAGAGCCTCGCATTCGTACATCATATGCTTGGCCGTTCCCTCTTGCGTATGACATTTCCTGCAGATAGGGTCTTGCTGAAACAGACCCATTTTATGGAGGTGTTTTCTGGAATAGTAGTGCCCAGTTATTAAGCCTACGATTAAACGTATCTTCTGCCTAGAGCATCTTAGAATTTCAGAGGCAATCCTCGCTGATGATCCACAGATCATACTTTTAGCGTGGGTTTGACCAGGAGTTTTGAGCCAAGCTGCTTTTTTGACCAGGAGTTTTGAGCATCTTCCGTTTTTCCCATCTAAGAACATTGGTTTTTGCGGTCTTCAAATTGATCCCACAAAAATGTGGCTCCACCAGTTATATGGAAGCTGCTGGTTTTGAATCTTCGAAATTTATAAGCTTGGATTAAGCAGAAGATCTATCGATACTTGACTTACTCCTCCAAATTATATCATTTCACTTGAAGGACATTGCGACCTACCTAATCAGCCCCTGCTAACTTTGCTAAACACGACGAATATTTTGCTTAAATCGAGATTCAAACTTACTGCAGTCGGAGAATGAGAATGGAGTCCCAGCCAATGAGGTGATTGGGAGTCATGTGAATATAATATAATTAAATAAGCTAAATTTCTTAACTTTTGTATCTACTTTCGTATGAATCTTGCATGTGTATTGTATAATAATATTGAAGTTTTATAAGACACATTTCAAACTTAAGTATTTAATCTTTAATACCCTGCATATGTGTATATAAACACATATATATTTGTCTAAAAATTACCGTTAAAGTGTATTTTTAATATACCTTCATATAATATCTAAATATTTTACGAAATAGCTTGATAAATCTGTTAAAGAATATAATAAATGTAATATTTCATACTTGGCGTAGTTATTCCAGAAAATGAACAATGATAGATCGTTAAAATAAAAAATAAATAATTAAAATTTACTTTATAAACTATTTTATCATAAATAGCTAGAATCTCTTGAAAAATAAATTTAGGCCCTATTAGAGATGTTTACTAAAAATAATATGAAAAAGAGAGCTAAGATGATATAATATATTAATTCTCTTACTGCTAATATTAATTAAACAGAAAAGATAAAAGAATATATCGCGGAAGTAATTATATTTAATTAATAAAAAATACATGCAGGGACAACAAAACTATTGTGCTTCATAAAAATATTGTATCAACTTTTCCAAACAAATATTTAAAAGAATAGTAATTTTAAATTTAAAAGTACACAGCAGTACTCTTTTTTTCTCACTCTTATTTAATAATGATTAAAATTTCTCTCGTATATAATCTTCCGTATTTACCGGTTGGTCTTCCGTTCGTGAAGAAGTCGTTTCTTGAAACTAGGTTGCAAATAATATGTGTTAATATTTCAAAATCTAAAATGTTAACGTAGATCCCTCGTTTAATCTCTAAGTCTAAAAACAACGGAATGAAACGTAGCACACAGGTCATTAAAAAGCAGTTATATAAGCAAGGCTTTAAACTAATTAAAAGTTTATTGAACCCGATCAAAGAACTTTCGAATGCCGTATTTTTTACTTTAATTATCAAACAATCATTATTTTATAAAATAAAATACTTAGAATATCTTTTCACACTTTAACGATAAACACACACAGATATATATATATATATATATATATATATATATATATATATATATATATATCTGTGTGTATATATATATATATATATATATATATATATATATATATATATATATATATACTGCGGATAAGGAGGTCCTGGGTTCGAATCCCGGTTCGGGCATGGGTGTACTTTCTCTCTCTTTATCTATCCTGTCTTTGTCCCTTCCTTGTGTGAATGAGTTGTGAATGGTTGCTAACCTATAAACGGGTTCCTATGTCATATGTTAATGAAGAAGTCGGACTCCACATCAAATATGGCTCAGTTGGAAAAGTGGAGCAGCGCACCCCATATTGCCAGCCTAACTGGCACACGACAACAACATATATATATATATATATATATATATATATATATATATATATAGTGCATGCCTATGTCCTTACTTCAAATAATGTGCATTTTATGCAGAATGATTGCTTTTTACTGAATACCATAAAATAATGTATCCTTGTATTTTGTCCATTTCTTATAAAGCATGTTTTGAAGAGTTGGTCTGCATTTATCAGTAAGTAATAATGTGCATTCAATATAAAAAATATGATAAATCTAATTCCGTTTTTTTAAATTTCCACCCTAAAATGTTGAATCAAACTTCAAGTTTGATTCAATTGAAAATTAATCTTCTGCAGCAACTGGCACACTTTTAGAAAAATTATGATATATTTAATTGCTAAACCAAATTACAGTTAGGAGAACCATAATCTAACTGCCGCAGCGACATTTACTCCTATTTACCGGCCTCCCATTGCTTGAGATAGCAAATAAGAGCTTTCACCAACGTTGGTCGCAGTGAATTACTCTAATTGCTACCTTTTTCGACCACTTGCCAAGGGTGTGAGGCATCAAGGAAAAAATGGGTTGGCATTGGAACTACCTATTATTCTGGAGCATTGCTACACCGGTTCTTTCTCTAGATTTCCTGATTGCTTCCTTTTCTGGTGTGTTAGTGGTCATCTTTCATTTCATTCTTAAGTAAGAAAATTGCAATCATTAGTCTCTTTTTCTTTTCTGGAAATAAAGCAACTCGGCTGAAGGGAATTGGAGGGAAAATATAAGCTTTTTTTCCCTTTTAAAATCATTCAAAGAAGACTAATGATTTTTAATATTCTGTAAAATGTTTCGAATGGAAAATTTCTCAAAAAACAAGATTCTGAATTTTTTTCGCACATAAGTATAGAAATAATGGCCTAATTTATATGATCTGATCAATACTTTGAAGCATATTTCAATGCCCTAAAATAATTTTCTTAATACGACATTTGTTAATTGGAAATTTAACTGCATATTTTGACAAAATAAATTAAAAATACGAAATTCGTAATATTATTTGACATAATTAAATAAAATTTAAAAATTTTAAAAAATTGTTTAAAACTACCAAACATTGCATTTGGAATATTGTTCAGGAACATAATTTTCGAAGTGAAATGCGTTCGTGTGTTCGATTCCCACCTCCAGCGTAAATACTTGCACTGGCTCAGAAACTACTTTAAATTGTAGTTTCCGGTGTAATCACCCTTCGTGTAGAAAAAAATAAGTATGGAGCGACATCTGATCAAACATTTGAATTTGGTTGTCAAGTATTATGTCTCATACTTTGGAGGCAAATTGAGAGAGAGTTCTTGCATTTCTCCACGCTGCATCCGTATTCATCGGAGTGGGTGCTCGGAAAATTTTCCAAGTTTCCACGACACATAATCTTGTGAAACGTAAATGTAATCCTTTATTTGTGAAATAACAATCCGAATAGTTAAGTGGTGTTCTTATTAAAAAAATTAAATTGTGTAAAATGAATGGTGTCTCATGTGACAACAATGAATTCTCTTGGAATTCAATGCATTTATTTATATAAAATTTATTTTTAATTTCTTTTTCTGCGTTAAACTTAAAGTATTGATTTTATTTATACTTTTAATGAATAGATTTAATTAGTGACTAATACGAGATAAAATTATATGCTTAAAAGGAATTTCTTTCTTTGTGCATAATCTCAAAAGAAAATTGTGATGCTAATATCTTACACTCATTGCCATAAAAATTTGCGCATCAGGAAATAATTGTGGAATCGTAACCAAACTTTGCATGAAAACACCTGTCGGGCAGATATGCAAATGATTAGAAATGCAGCTTGATTGCGCATTGCATAATGCCACTTGATGGCATTGAGCTTCACTCTCTTTAAAGTCGTGTTTTCTTATGATGGCTAGGGCACGTTAAAACTGGGATTAGTCGCAATGTCCTCCAAGTGAAATGATATCTCTGTTGGTAGTATGAAGACTCCACCCGACTGCTTCTATCTAACTGATAGAACCCAACTCAGGGCAAATTGTTAGAATGTACTTAATCTTTTGCAAATAAAATGCTAGGGTGGACATGCTGTTAAGCCGCCATCGATAACAAAATGATCATATTAATAGAAATAGTTAAAAAAAATAGAAATGTTTCGGTGTCTCATCAAGTATTCCGTTCTAATATTACCGTGAAAAGGTGTTGGGACCAGTAAGCAGAAGAGGCGTCATATACAGGCGACCAGGCTCAGATTGCTCTCGACAGACCCGTCATTGAGAAGACTGCCTCATCATAAGAAACGTCAACTGCCTTATGCAGACACAGACAGCATCTTCATTACGGACCCTTGTGTCTTCCTAAGCCATCGGCAGAAAGAGATGTGGTATAGAGGCTCCCACCCACCGACGCTACCATTTGGAGTGGTGTCGTGCACGACAGTATTGGACTGACTGCAACGAAATGAAACCAGGTCGTCTTCAGCGACGAATCTAGGCTTAATTTGAAAAGTAATGACAATCGTGTTCATGTGGGGAGGACCCGTGGTAAGCGCTTCAATCTTGCCTTCGCTTTACAGTGACCCTCCCACAGCTGATGTGATGGTATGGGGTGACATTGCTTTGGTTAAGGTGTCACCTTTAATATTGATACATGACACAATGACAGACGTTCATGAATCCCTCAGCCACATGTGTTTCCAGTCATGGAGGAGCTTCCAGGAATCCTTTTTCAACAAAACAATGCTCGGCCACACACAGCAAGGATGCCATTAGACTGCCTTCGCGACATCACCACCTTTCTGCGGCCGGCTCGATACTTAGATTTGCCACTAATCGAACATATCTGGGATCATTTAGGACTGACTACGAATTTGGTCAAATTAAAGTTTCTTTTACAGCAACTGTGGAATGAAATGTCTCAAGACATCCCACGGAAATTGTATCCCTCAATGTCCGTTCGCAATGCACCATGCATTCGTGCCAGAGGGGGTCCAACAGAGTACCAAAAATTTTCCTCATTTGTACTTTTTCTGAAATTAATTATCCTTTTTCTTTGATTTTTTTAATCACACACACACTTACTTATGTTAAAGTAGTATTTACATAGTAAAATTTTCTTTTATTTTGACGACTTTTCCTTGCTTTGCCTATTTTCTTGGCAAGGAGTTTATGTATCTATAATTTCAGCAAGAGAAATGGAGGAATCGAGAATAAGTTTAAAGAGAAACTGAAAGAGATTAAGCACTATAGACGTCAGTTTAGTAGGTGCTAACCCTTTTTATAAGTTATTTTAAAAAATTGCTATTTTCAAATGTTTAAAATCAGTTTCAAAAACAGTCAAAATGATGAATCAATTTTATTATCTAGTATCTAGACAATTAAATAATCTAGAATCAATTCTTTTAAAATTAAATATAATATTTATATCCTTTTCTAGATCTATATTTTTAAAAAAATTTCATTTCTATGTTACAAATACAACAAAATTAACCACCTTTCAACAATCAAAAATTACTTGTAGCTCTTAAAAAATTTGGTCGCGAGTAACCATGTTTGCTTATATGATTGAGAGAATATATATATATATATATATATATATATATATATATATATATATATATATGTATATGAAAATGAAAATAAATACGTTGAGTGAATTGAAGACGAGAGAGTATAACGTGTAAAGTGTTGAAAGAATATATGCTTTAGAAAAGGCAAAAAATTTTTATGTAGAGAAATACATAAAGAACATGTTTAACAGAATTATTTTTTCCCGTAAAATAACCGTCTTTTATTTTTGGATGGCCCTCGTGGTTTGATTGCAAATGTGTAAAACCACTTTAATTAAAAATTTCATTCAGATTTCATTTCGATTTTAGTGGAATGGGTATTTATCATTGAAAAGCTTCAAAAACATTTACCGAGTAATAAATTGTTAAGAACAGAAAATCAGTGTTCTTTAAGAATGAATAAAATTTTACAAAATGTTAATGATTAATAAAATTATAAATTAATGTGGAACAAACAAAATTTAAAATTTATTTAACTAAATAGCGGAGTACAAAAAAGGAAATGTATTACAATGAATATTAATTTTCAAAGCAATTCGCTTAAAAATGTTTAACAAATATTTATGGATTGGAAAACAATTCCATTTGTAAATAATTAAATGGTTCTTCATCTGCATGATCCAAGATGGTATCACCTCTTCATCACATGATAGGTAATCAGCATCAGCATTGTTAACAGTAACGATGCCGACCAACTTGTCTAGTGGTCAGCGTGCCTGACTGCGGATAAGGAGGTCCTGGGTTCGAATGCCGGTTCAAACATGGATGTACTTTTATTCTCTCTCTATCTATCCTGTCTTTGTCCTTTCCTTGTAGGAATGAGGTGTGAATGGTTGCCTACTCTATAAACGGGTACCTATAGCATGTGTATAGAGCAAAGTCGTACTTTCACCTTCATGGTGCTCTGATTAAAAGCGAAAGACGCTCCCATTTGAATTAAATTCGCATAGCCAAGGCATAGCGAGCTTGGCTTGTCCAAGTGTCATTAGTAACAACAACTGTAACGATTATTGGCAAGAGATGGGGCTCCTTTTCATGTTTTTTGCTTGTATATATTTTCGTTTTCTTTTATGCTTTTCTTGTTCTTGTGTATTATTGCGCGAAAATAAAAATGAGCGAAAGTTGAAGTGTGTTTTATTTAGTCCTATTATTGCTATGTTCTTCTAATTTAGAATTATGTTTTGTGTAAACAAGCATAATGAACCTGCAATTTCTGACTTCCTGTTTGATAAATTTAAGACAGTTTTTATTGCTCAAACTTTTAGAAAATATGCCCAAAATTTTCATTTTAGGTTTTCTGTTAAAGCCAAATTTATGGCGAACAATATTTTTGTAAACATACATATTCATTTAGTTTTTTTTGAATAAGATTAATAAATGCATTTAATCTTTGTCTTCCTCAAAGAAGTGTGCGCAGCATATATATAAAACATTTTTTTAGAGAAAATTGTTTGATTAATGATTTCCCTCCTACACAATCGGAAAAATAAATATAGCTTGTATTAAATTAAGTTGTGTTTTTTAATTTATGTAAACTATTATTATACTAAGAGTATGTAAAACTTTGTATTTTAAGATTCTAAGAAACTATTTTCAATGTCTCTCATAATAAAATTACAGTAATTTTCCAAGCTCCTTTAAAGTAAAAATATATGCTTCAATACTCAGCACAAACTCTTTGGTTCTGTAACAAATTTAAAATAAAAAATAAAGTACTGCAAAGTGGCTTTTACAGGCGGCCTACATTCCTAGCTGCTTGTGACATAAAATATGGCCTCCTATCGACCCAGGCGGTTTCGAATTAAGGTAATTGCTGCCTTTCCTCCACGCGTCGGAAAATACCGGGTGTACAGGAAAAGGCAGGATATTGCAGGAACACTCTGAAAACTAGAGCAATCCTACACCAGGACGTGGCCTAATTGCTCCCCTTCCTGGAAATCTCCCCTCTCCCCTTCTTGGTAAGAAAATTGCATCCTTGGTAACCCTGTACTCTGCTGTTCTTGAAAGGGGGTTGTCCTGGATTGAAAACCAGACGGTGTTAACACTGTGCTGATACAAGAGAACCTTAATTTTAAGACAACAGCAAGACGGGGGTGGGAAGAAAGGGGAGGAAGTAGTTAGTAATTAGTGGCGTTTTTGTGCACCCCTTCAGGCTTGTTGGTTCGCCAAATGAAGTGGTAAATACCCGGTCTCATGCTTTTGCTGCGTAAAAGCTATGATGATCTTGTTTTTTTATTAAGAAGATTGTTATGCCTAGAGGCACCTTTTATCAAGAATATTTTATAAGTAATTTTTATCAGGCAAAAAATCTGTTTGCCTTTGGCAAAAAATATTAAGGGGATTGTAAGGTTCATTTACTGTACTGCATTTTTCCAAGAATATAGAGTGATTCGGAAAAAATTTCCTGGAAAAAGTTCTTCACATTAGAACATAATAAATTGATGCAGACACATTATAAAAAAAAACTTCACATTTCATTAATTTTGTTTTTCATTAATGTTTATTTTATTAACCAAGCAATATAATAATGTACACATTAAAGTCTTCGAAAAAGTTGATTAATTTATACGGAGTTTCCATCTGTTTTTATTCTGTGATTGAAAAATTGAATTTATTTTTTTCAGTTTATAACTGCAGTTTGAAATAATTCAATAATGCAATGTTTTTTTATTTAAACTAATAATGACAATAATAATTCTTTTCATTATTTTGCTAATTTTAAAATAGTATGCGGAACTCTCACTTCACAAATTGAATGGAATCGTTTTTTTACACCTAAATGGGGACCTGAAATATTGTAATTAAGAATGACCTTACTATCACTATCTACTACTCTCTAAGAATCTTCTTGAATTAAATAAAAAAAAGTCGTAAAAGAGTTGAAATAAAATCTGATCACCAATGTTTTCTCATTTTCACAAGAGGCTTGTACAAATCTGAAGATTTTTTAATGACATATAAGCATAAATAGAATCTCATTATATATGAATTAAGGAAAAAAAGAAAGAAATAGTGTCATACACAAGAAATTTTTAATTCAAATTTACGGAGAGGACCGAATTTTGATGATTTAAAGAAAGATAAATAAATAAATGAACTGAAATTATTTATAAACTTCTTATATGTACATTAATAAGCAAGACAAACTTAGCAAAATTATGAATAACAATAATTTATCCCTGAAAGCCTACATTTTATATCCATTTAAAACTCTTTTATTTTACAAATTTATCCACAATATTATTAACATATTAAAATTTTGATATCAAAATAAAGTCATTTAAAGCAAAAATTTTTAAGAAATGCTTTTTTATTCTGTCTATTGGATAATAAAAAAATATATTTCAGTATATTTATTTACTTTTAAAAATGTTTTCCTCGATAGTGAATTTTGAGCAATTTAATGAGCCTTTTATACAAAGCGCTTTAATTCTGCGTTCTTAAACGAAGTAATTAATTGCTCATAGGGTTCTGAATATTCACTTAATGTGCTTTGTTCTCACTTAATAAATTGCTGGACACTTAGACTATTCGAAGTGGATGTCAGCGGTGAGGAAATATGTGAGAGAGGGCCTAAACACGACCTCAACAATTCAGTTCAAGAATCCCTCACGAATAAAGCTCTTCTGGAAAGTATTCCATTCTGTTTACTTGCCTTCATTTCAACAAAAAGGTCTCGGTTCTAAGGTATATGGTAATTTTCATGTATTTTAGTCAGTAAATGTACATTAACAATAAGATAAATAAAAGTCTTTTGTAATAGTTGAATTCATTAGTAATTAATATTTTAATTTTTAGAGTATAATATATATATATATATATATATATATATATATATATATATATATATATATATATATATATATATATATATATATATATATATATATAATATATATATATATATATATATAATAATATATATATATATATATATATATTTATTTATATATATATATATATATATATATATATATATATATATATATATATATATATATATATATATTTATTTATATATATATATATATTTATGTATGTATGCATGTATGTATATATGTATGTATACAAATGTAAATAACAATAATTTATCACACTGCAATCATATAAATAAAAATTGAAATTAAAAATTAAAATAAATTCTTTTCAATTTTGATGCTACCTTCAAATTTCATGGTAATTTCAATAACATTTCAATTCTAAACCTATACGATATTTGCATAATTTCTTTTTTTAAATTACACTTCATATCATTTATTAGCAAGTTAGTTACTGTTACATTTTTAAGGAAATACATTGAATAAGAGTAAGTTTCTTCTGTGTTATTAAAATTAACAAATAAAAGCAGAATCAAATAGTTTTCTTAAAATTTGAACATTTTGTTTCACCTAATTGAGTTAAACTAGTTTTATTAATTATTCTCATTAAGAAATTATTTGATATAATATACATTGAAAGATTCGAAATCTATATAAATTAATTATTAGGGTGTTGTTTTCAATGATCTAACTGTAAAATTTAATTTCTATGCCATAAATTCCTAATCAATATATCTTTACATTAGATAAAGTAACTTGAAAAATTATTTTTGTATTTTTAAAATTGTTTCCTTTTTAGTTATTCAAATATGATTGAAACAGAAAAGCATATTGAATTATTTTATTAGAAGAACAATTGTTGGAATGATTAAGCAGTGATTATTTTAAAAATCAATTTAATGAAATTGATATTTATAATTGTGCCCATTATGATAAAAGTACACACATTAATTTTTTACTGTCTTGAATATTTTAATTTAACACTAATTTTTGAACTCTAGTGTAATTTATTGAAGGTAATTTATTGTAATAAAAAGTGTTTACTCATATGATGTAAGCATTTTTATTATATTTGAAGAACTCGGAACAGTTAGATGTTGAAATTAAATTTATCTAAATGGAAATTTTGTGTATGCATAAGTAATTAAAAACATTTAAAGCAAAAATCTGAAATTATTCTAATTCTCCTTTTAATAGAGTTATATGTAGTATTATTTTATTCGATAGTCATTACAAAATGCCCCTTTGCTTATTAAATCCCACAATTATATTAATCATTCGAAATTTTTTTAATTATTTTAATGAATACAGTTGTTGTGTTGTCCTGTGCCAGCCAGGCTGGCAATATGGGGTGCGCTGCTCCACTTTTCCAACTGAACCCTATTTTGGTGTGGAGTCCGACTTCCTCAGTGCACACATGCCATAGGGACCCGATTATAGGGTAGGAAACCATTCACACCTCATTCATACAAGGAAAGGACAAAGAAAAGATACATAAAGAGAGAAAGTACATCCATGCACGAACAGGGATTCGAACCCAGGACCTCCCTATCCACAGTCAGAAACGCTGACCACTGGACAAGTTGGGCGGCAATGAATACAGTAAAGTTCCTTTATGAATATAAATAAAAATATTTAATGTTTCAAACAGCTCTAAATTTGAAAAAAAGCAAGAAAATAAACTACCCATGATTCTGTTATTATTGATAAAATATTTTATCTCACTCAGAGAAAAAATTTCGTTTTGTAGAAATATTCTTCAGCAGCAATATACAGGAGATGCTCGTTTTTACTAAAGTATGGTAAAATCGTTCAAGTTGTGAAAGTGCATAAAAACAGGAAAATAAATTTAGATCTAAAACTTTATTATAACTCTTTGTAAAAGGTACCTTACGATATTCGCACTTGAAGCTATTGATTTTACTATGACAGGTGCGCTGTAAAATATCAGTTGGATCATCTGGTAGAAATTCAATACGCATTGCTGCTAAAAATATAGTATTTGAGCAATAGTTAGTTATTCACAGTTCTAGAGATTTAAGATTGTCCAATATAAAAATCAATCTAAATTTTTCATCCATAAAATTTTAAAAAAATGTAGAAAATTGCATGTTAAAAAATGAACGCAAACGAAAGATGCCTGAAAATAAAGAAATTTTTCAGAAATCTAGTTTTTAAAAGGAAATCCACATTAAACGTCTATGTGAGTGGCCTTTGTCATGAAAATCGTGAGCCCTTGTATAAGTTAAAGGTTTTTGTGGAAAATTGAGCCTCTACTATAAGATAATTATTCCTGAAGTATTTAAATATAATAATAATATAAGTCAGAAGAAATATGTATTGTATGCATCAAAAATATAATTCCAAAGTTATTGTTTCAGTTTTTTTTTCTTAAATAGCTTACTTCTTAAACAGTTCAGCTTTCTTTTTAATTATTGTTTCATCCTTCTTCTTTAAAATGAAATAAAAAGTAAATTGTTCTCGATAAAATTTGTAAGAATATTTAATTTTAATAACTTTTTTCAATTCTTGCTTATAATATTTTATTGGATAGCTTCTATCAAAATAAAATGTGGATTATTCGTATCTGTCTCTTGTGTGATTGTATTATATGTGGAGCAAACTTGTATGCCTTTCCTGACACATACAACAAAACTGAGCAAGATAGAGTGTCAATATTAGTAAAACAATCCAGGCAATTATCTTTTGAATTTATTTCAAGATTTCGACGTGAAATGGCGCTGCAGTCTGTGAATACTTCCCGCCAAAATAGAGTTGGAGATAAAGCCAAGGGGTGCATAAAATTTACATTAAAATCCCCACCATTATTTTGAAGTGCCTTCCCATGATTATTATGATGGCTTGTGACTTGGGGTAGAAATCTGCAGACAATACCACCCGGGAGCCCAGGAAAATAGAGGGTGTGAAACCAGATTTAAATTTCCACCTGGGGGTGAAGGGACGAGAGACGCAGAAGAAATTTTCGCCAACCCTGTAATCATTGGCTCCTTCTACTGTTTCTCAGCAGTCGTCAAAATAATGGAATTACCGTGGGTTCGGTCTGAAGCTAGGAATTGGCGAAAAATAAAAATGAATTGTGGAGGTCTGGCGAAATGCGATTGCTGTAGGGTGTGTAGGAAAACGCAATTTATTTTGAGGTTCAATTCGATTTTTGGTAGATGACATAAAGCTGGTGTTTGATGAGAACCACAAATCTGCTGCTCCTAAAAATCGCCTACGAGCACGGCAGGAATTGGGAATTGGTGATACTGAATTTGGAGACTGTTTCATTTATGACTCAGTGGACAATGTTAAAAAAAATTGGCCCCTTACTTATTTTACTTCCCTTTCTGAGAAAACTATTTTATTCCCCTGCTTGTTAGTGTCTCATTCGGTCCACTTTGCAATAAAGTCAGTCGCTGGGTGACGGAGAATAAAACTCATTTTTATGTTTATGCATTTACTTGCAACTCTTCAAGTAAACGATGGCAATATTATCTAGAAATCCCAAAAAGTTTTATGTGTCACAAAATTAAATGGCTAAATTATATCGCATATGCTGTTTATATTTGAAAACAAGCATATTTTGATACATGATTTGTTAAAATGAACATCTTAAAACTTTATGACATTTTTATAGGAATTTACATTTTGGTATTTTTCCATTATATATGATCCTAAAGAAACAGCATGTTTATTTTACAGAGAAGCAAAAATAATATAATCTAGATACGATGATTCTATTGGCTCAAAATTTTATCTTAAATCTAATGTATACCAAAGGAATTTTTGGTGTGCAAATATTGGCTAAAAAAGGACAAACAATGGTAAACAATCTAAATAATGAACAAAACTAAAGGTAGTAGATGCAAAATATTGCTTGGGGAAAATTTGTCGGTTAAAAGATGCTTTATGGTCACAATCCCCCCCCCAAAAAAAAAGACAAATGCAGAAAAATTTAATGTTGTTTTATAAAAACAAAAGGTATTGTTGCATTGTACTTACACAATCGATCACCGATGCGATTGCTAAACAGTTTCCACCAGAAATAAATCTTGGCATTGGTAGAAATGAGTTTTGCCAATAAGGGATAATTATTTAGATTATAAAATCTAAATATAAAATGCTTATATTTTTAGTAGTTTCTAAAAAAATTAACTTTTTTAAGCAAATGCAAATGGAATATTTACGACAGTAATTTACTATTTTTCTGTTTACCGTTTCGGCGATTATCTTACGGGTGTATAATGGAAAAGTATCTATACTGGTAATTACTTATATATAATACTATATATATATATATATATATATATATATATATATATATATATATATATATATATATATATGCACATATTTTGTTTTCACTTTTGTGTCCGATTGCTTAATACGACAGACTTTTTTTCTGCCAAACAAATATCTTTTATTTCTTATAACGAACTACGACAGTTAATAAACTATTAATCAACCAAACAGTTCTTCAAATTCATGATCAATCCACAACCTCAATATCCTTTAATTATTTTGAGCAGTTTATATAATAATGTTTATATAAACTGCACAAATGTATATGTATAAGGATTACACACGCCACTGTCAATGCATATGCATATGGCAACAAATGCATATGTCGATTACAGGTTTCAACAAACATATTTAATAAATACATGAACAAGCATCTTTGCAGGAGAAACTTAAAACTTGCGAAGTCTGAATTGATATTACTAGTTGTATTATTATATAATTCTATAAAAAAGTAAGAAAATTTAACTGTATTAAAATTTTGTGTAATTAACATTTTAAAATCCAGTATATGATAATGTTTATATAAGTAACATATTATATATAATGCTTATAATTTATTATTATATGCTATTTATAGTTGTTTAGTTAAAAAATTTCGTAACTATAGTAAAAAATTTTTATCGTCTCAAATAAAAAGATTGTAAATAGTATTCAAACAGAAATATATAGAAAAATATCAAATCTGTCATTTTTCAACCAATCACTATTATGGCTCAAAGTTCATTATGAAATATTAATTAATATATATATATATATATATATATATATATATATATATATATATATATATATATATATATATATATATATATATATATATGTCACCACTTTTTAAAAACAGCTTATTTTTTGTTGTTCTGTTTCATAAAATTTATAATAAAATAAAATTGATGTAGGCATTTTATTCAAAATGCTTCATGTGTTTCCATAGATTTATTGTTGGCCCATATTTTAAAATTATGTGTGAAAATTCTTCTTCGTAACGAGGCAGTCGAAATATTCTTTAAAACGCAATATTGTAACTAGATTGGTTTAATAGAACTTTTCATAGCTTAATTCTTAACATGCGTGTGATCTTGTTAAATTAGGCTTGGTTAACCTCCTCACATTTAACAAAATCGGCTAATTTAGAAACTGTAGAGTAATTGCGTCTGAATAAATATTCAGAAGTAATAACTCTGAGGTTGCTGTAGGCCTAACAAAAAAATGTATATGCAGCAGCTGTTTGCAAAATCATCATCATCTTAAGCATTTACATCGTTTCATAGTTCTCTTCTATTGGGGACATATTTTAAAACCAAAACTATTTTTACACTGCAGTTCGTCAACAGTGCTTTTCTTAAGATAAAAAAATAATAAATTTTATTATATTTGACAAGTTATATAACTGTGTTTTAAAGATTACATTATGCATTATTATTTGAAGTGTAATTTTATAAATCTTAATTTAAGTTAACAATCTACGTTCGAGCCAAATTTTTTCTTAAGAACGAATCTTAATTTTGGTTTTTTTTTTTTTTTTTTTTGTTTTTTTTTTTTGTTTATATTGTTTGTTATAGATAAATTATGACGTAAGAACATAAAATTAGCCAAAGCTTTAATTCTATATATTACATACTTTATATAAAAATTCTTTTTGAACTGAAGCAAAATCTAAGAAAAATATTCAAAAATAAAGGAAATATGGTTAAAAATATACATCAATAAAGTTTTATTGAACATTCCTTTTAAAATAGCCGTGAATGAAAAAAAATGTTTCACGTGTATTAGTAATTTTGGCTTCATAGATAATTGTTCTTAAAACATGCAGATATCATACAAATATCTTCGTTATTACTTGAGGTATCGTGTTAATGTCGTGATTTTGTGAAAGACAAAGTTTTCAGAAATTTATCTTTCAAGTGATAATTTTGCTTGTGATAGAGACGATGCTGCCAAGTCGTTCCAAATGTATAAGACAAATAAGGCCTCATATTTATGGCTATCAATCAAACACATTATACAAAATATATAAATTAAAAAATTAAAATATCACTTTCTATAACATTTCCGAATTGAAAATGAAATATCCTGTTTCGCTTTTCGAAAAGTGACGTATTTCAAAAGTCCTGTAATTAATTTCTAATTGACATACTGTAAAATGAAATACCTTTTTGAAAATTGGAAAATAAAAATTCTGAGTACAAGACTCACAAATAAAAAAAATGGCACACATGTAGTCGAAAATCAACATTTCAATGTAGTCGGGCACCTTAAAATTACACTTTTGCTACTTCTAAATGCAAAGTCTTAAGCATTTAAAGTAAGGTCATTATTTTAAAAGAAAAGATATCCATTCTTGAAGCGGGTGCAGTTCCGGAATGATATGCAGCACGACGTAAGCAATATTGAAAATAATGAAAATGAATCGTTATCTAAGGTTTAATAAATACAATCATTGAAAAAATTCGAAATTTAACATGACCAATTTTTTAAGTTAATAAGGAATCAATATCCTTATACATACATACATTTCTTACGATCCCAAATAACCATTTTTCATTTTTTTTTTGCCATCTTTCACTTCAAATAAATTTCTTCTTTTGCCATGTCAAATAAAATAGGGATTTCATTTTCATAAATTTTTACGCTCTATCGTGTAAGGTAGAAGTTACTGAGGAGAAATTTCCGAATAATTTTTACGGTGAATCGCTTGCATTTCAGCTTTTAGTAATAGAAAAACAGTTTTTAAAAAAAAAACCTTGCACGAGAGCTTCCCTTCCACTCCCATAATTCCCTTCCATCATAATCCCGCTGATGCCACAGCAAACAAGCGAAATATCTCTCGAACGCATCAAAACCCAACTGACAAGAGCAACTGACAAAGATGCAGTCCCCAGAAAATAATCTGCTTTTCTATATTTACTGTTTTGCAGTCTATATTAAGCAGGATTCAATCCTTCTTTTCCCAAAACAAGAGTTTGGCCAATATGATACTGTGGGAAAATGAAACCTGAATTTTTTAAAAAAAATTTTTTATGTGAATAAAAAATCAATGTTAATAAGAAATAATGAAATATTCCATAATTTTATTATTATAAGGATAAATGTTTAATGTTATATTATTATCAGAAAAATTTACGTTATTTATCAAGAAGGAAAAATACTTGTATTCACCAAAATTTGAAACTAGAATAGTTATTGATTGAGCAGTTTTATTAGTAATGACTTTTATGTTCGAATATAATTTTAAATTATATAACTTGCTCCTTTAATTTTAAACTATTTTTTAATAAATTTGCAAATTTAAAAATTTATGATTGCTATAAATTCTTATAATAATAAAATACAATATTTTGAAAGTTAAAAGATTAACATATTGTTCATACAGTGTAAATAAATTTAATAAAAATAATTGCTAAATAGCTCTTTATTAAATAATGAAAACATATTTTAATAATAAAAGAATAAATAATTGTTTCACTATGTGAATAGTTTAAGAAATATATCTTCAATAAGTAATTTTAGAATCGAATTAAAGCGTCTCTCCGGTTATTGGCTCCCGCTTTTCTAATCTTTAGCGAAGTATTAAAATGAGGGAGATTTACAAAAATGTATTTGTTTTTAAGTTTTTAATTCTGTTGTGGTGTTAGTATGTAATTATTTTTGTGGTTGAATGTCCTTAGCTTTGTAAATCTCAGATTATACTTTGTAATGTATGAAAAATTTTGTTTGACTTAAAAAAAAAACAAATAAATGGTCTTAATATAATCTTAAATAAATAATTTAGAAATTTCTCTAAAATAAGTTATTCAAAGAAATATACACTTTAAATTTTAATTAACGTAAATATTTTTTATATTAATTCCGAATAATATGTAATTCCAAAATTCGTCGTGGTGCTAGAGTTTTGAAATGTATCTGTAATGAGTAATTCTGAATGTAAATGATAAAAATACTTTAAAAAGAAAAAATGATTCTAACTCAGCATCACAATTTAAAAAAATGAAGTTTTCTTAGAATAAATCAATAGAAAAATTTAACAATGATGAAAACAATATTTTATTCTATTCTTCTCTTCAACATATAATAGTACGAAATGAAAGTGATAGCAATTAAACAATAGTTAAACTCTTGTACAAGGTAGCCTTACTGATATCTAAGCTCCTGGTTGCAAAAAGGGCAACACATGTGACTGAGAAGAAATACTTAGTAAATTCAAATTAGAGTATGCTATCCAGATGAATAAAATTTTAGAATCAAGGTAAATGTGTGAACTGAGGCATGTCAACTCTGAAATAAAACCAAATCTCTAAACTTCTGCTTATCCTTTGAATTGCTTATGGGTCTCTAAACTGCTGAGTCATAGTTTTAGCTGAATGTCTGAACTGTCTAAACTTCTACTGAAAGTCTGAACTGCTGCTAAGAAGTAAGGGAATCTTCATAATTGAGAAGTAGGGACCAAGTCATATTTTACGCGCCTCTAATATCAAAAGTGAAGATAAGGGACCTTCGGTTTGGCTGAGATTTGTACTCGCTGCCTTCTGATAACGAAATCAAACGTCCTAACCAACAGTTTCAATGTTCCTAAGTGTTAATTTTACAATTCAGAGTTCTGTTGTTGTTGTCGTGTGCCAGATAGGTTGGCAACATGGGGTGCGCTGCTCCACTTTTTCAAACGAACCCTATTTTGGTGTGAGTCCGACTTCCTCAGTACACACATGCCATAGGAACCCGCTTATAGGGTTGGCAACCATTCACACCTTATTCATACAAGGAAAGGACAAAGGCAAATAGAGAGAGATAGTACATCCATGCCCAAACTGGCCTTTGAACCCAGGACCTCCCTATCTGTAGTTGGGGACTCTGACCACTAGACAGGGCGGGCGGTAATTCAGAGCTCTAACTCATGTAATTAAGCGCTTTTTCGTTTAAGGTATTCCTATATTGCATAATTAATAATTTAATTACTATCAGATTGAATTGTATAGCAACAATTTACTTTTACAACGAACTTAATATAAAAAGATAACTGTATGAGGTATGATGCTTTTACAATATGAATTATATAAATGCAATAACTTTTTTGTAAATTATACAAAATATCTTGCAAAACACCTAAAGTGTGTGTTATTTTCATTCTTCTACCAAATAAATATAAATTAAGCTCTGAGTTAAACAGGTGCACACAAATCCATTTGTAATACAGTATCAAAATCTCCGGCACAGGTGGCGTATAAACCAGGATGCCAAATTCTGAATTTTTTTGCCGAAGAAGGAATATTGCCGAGATGACATATTGTGACGTACATTGTTGTTGTTTTTGTTGTCGTGTTCCAGTTAGGCTGACAATATGGGGTGCGCTGCTCCACTTATCCAACTGAATCCTATTTTGGTGTGGAGTCCGGACTTCCTCAGTACACACATGCCATAGGGACCCGTTTATAGGGTAGGCAACCATTCACACCTCATTCATACAAGTAAAGGACAAAGACAGGATAGATATATAGAGAAAGTACATCCATGCCCGAACCGGGATTCGAACCCAGGACCTCCCTATCCGCAGTCAAGGACTCTGACCACTAGACAAGTTGGCGTCTGTGACGTGCGTGAAGACATAAATACTATGGTTGCCAAAATAAAATTTTCTACATAATTCTTACTGGTGTCTATATTTGTAACATAATAAAAACCAGATTGCGTGTGTGCATAAGAAAATCCGCTAAAAATATCACCAAACTGAGAATTTGGCATCCTGGATTATACGGCATCTATGCCAAAAATCCTTATGTTATGCAGCTCAGGAAAAGGTAAATTATTATGTAATAATTTAATAAAAATTTTGCTGCAAAATGAATAAATACGCATAATTATATTAAAAATAACTTACTGCTGTCCACGGTTGTCTCTCTTGCTGAACATCTATATAATATAAAATATTGTCCTGTTCCCTTTGCCAATTGCGCAACATATGAGAGGAAATGGATGTGATAATGGAGAGTTCGGCACACGATGAACGATTTAAAGATTTATTGTGGTCTTCCTTTTGTTATCTGAATTCATGTTACTTTTGTTCATTGGCTTAGTTTTACTGTTTGTCATTCTTAATACAACTGTTTCCTACTCTACCTGAAAAAACAGTTCAAAATAATGTGTTATAATTTTATGCAATTAAAAAGGGATAGAGAGAAAACGAGTCAATGCTTCATGAGGGACCATTATTATTTTGGTATTCTTCGTTTGATATTAAGCTTTTATTATTTGTGCAACATATGCTATACTCTATATAATTGTAAGCAGATGCATACTAGAATATCGCAAATAGCACATGTGGCGAATAATGATGATTCTATAAAATATGAGAAGAAAAGTAATAGAATAATTTCGGGGAGCTTTTTTTCTTCCAATTCCTAATTCAAAATTAAACTTCAAAATGAGATTGATGAATATAATTATGTAGAAAAAAGTAGGGTATATTATCATAAAAATATGTGAAAGGAAAACGAATGTTCTAAATAATTAGGGTATGAGATAAACGAACTTTTCGCGAAGGGGTTTCTTTACTGGAGGGTTTGAATCTACGATTCGAGTTGAACAGATGTAGTTAATTATACAGGGTGATCTTTTTTAGTGACAGTGTTTGGAGCGCCCTGTAGCGCGATCTAACAGCCGAAATGGAGCCAAACTTGGTATTCAGACTAATCAAGGCAGGAAAAATGATTCCGTGAAAAAATTTGAGTCCCTAAAATCACCACTAGGGTATTTTGTGGCGCTTTACAATGTATAAAATGTGAGAAAAGAAAAATACTAACATTTATAATCGTAAATTTAAATTATTAATATTTATTAATGACATTAACTTCCCCGGTGAGGAATTAGACCACATTCAATATGAGCATCGTTCTCGGAAATAACACCGTGCATTCTGCGTACAGCGTTCCTCACAGCCATACGTAACCTATCACGAGGAATATTCCGCACTGTCTTTGTTATGTTGTCCTTTAGAATAGACAAATTTGATACTCCACCAACATAAACGCATGTTCCTGTAACGTGAGAGGCATGGCCACTGGAGCTCGTTTGCTTCAGCTGAGATTACTTGTGGGAGCTGTCTACTACTTGCTTTTATAGCCCCTATTACTGGCACTGTCTTCCCACAATAATTGCATTTCGCTTTGATACCCGCGTTTTATGCTAATTCTCATTATTGTAAGCTACAGCAGAGCCACAAAATGTCTAGTAATTTTTAGAACTAAAACTTTTTTTCACGAAATTTTTTTCCCATGTTTTGATTAGTCTAAATACCGAGTTTGGTGTCATTTCGGCTTATAGATCACGCTACATTACGCTCCAAACACTGTCACTTTAAAAAAAAGATCACCCTGTATTTTAGCACTGAGAAGTGCATAGCTTAACGGTCAAAAGCTATTATAAGACATATTAACAAACAAGTTACCATCCAAGAGGAAAGTTCATAAGCAAAAGGGGGTACTCCCGAGTGTCAAGGGATAAATCCCCCCTTCACGCAGCCCCACAGACATGCATGCAGAAACGACATCTCTCTTGTATTGTTCAGCAACATGAAACTGGGTGCTTTCACCCAGAAGAGCTGTGTTCTATCATTAGTTTACTTTGACAATGCTGTTGAAAATAATGCGCGCGATTATTTTAGAAATGTACTGTTACAAATTTACAAATAATAATTGTTTTTGTCTTAAAATATCTCAGACAGATCAGAAATTTTCACATTTCGGCCAAAATTTGCGATATTTAGACCTGTTGTAGTTTAAAAGCGGTTTTTCTAATAATTTGGTGACTCAGCGATGTTTTGGCGAGAAAACTTGGCGACAGTTGGTGAGATTCTTGGCGACTTAGCGAGAAATTGATACTTTTGGAAACATCTATCACCTAAGCTCTAGGACCAATATTTTTCGAGATAGCCTAGAAGCTTCCAGAACCTTGGCGAAACTTGTAGATTTCTCCGCCAAGTCAGGTATAAATACCACAGCCCGACATCGAAGGTGAAGACAAGCAGTTTTGTGGAGGTTTAGTTGTGACTGCTAGTTGTTCTCTGTCTGAGGTATTTGAGACTTGTGATTGGAAGCTGTTTCTTGTTATATCTGACGAATTGTAGCTGTATAATTGTGATTGTTACAGCTGGAATTTCTTATATCGTGAAATTTTTACGAATAAAAGTCTTGTGTTCACACATTAAGTGATTGCTTTATTCAACTCTCAATCGACACGAGCCCCGAAGCTTTTTTCAATACTGTAAGATGAAGGTGATAAGGGTTGGACAAAGGGATTTTCACCTGCCATATTCATTTAAAAGAAAATTGTTAAAAGGAACAAATTTATACAATTAAATTGAAAGCAGCCTAATATTTTATCATTTCAACGCTAAAAAAATGCATGTGTAAAGAGTTCAGGTGCTCTATTTTCCTAACGAAACGCGATTTTCTCGAATTACTGAGATTCAGCGATTGATTGAACAGAGTGATCTGAAGGGGCCGCCCGCAACAAAACATTAAGTGATTCATTGATTTTATACCTTCAATATTTGATTGCGCTTGAAATGTTAATGGCCATTCCGTCAGCTTTGCCTCTTTTTCCCTTTCCTCCAGGGGTCTCGGAGTTATCTCCTGATCAGCTGCGTCAGATGGGCCTCTCATGCATTAGCAATATGCAACAACGCTCTGGAGTATCGACGAGGGGGGATAGCATGATGCAAGCGAAACAAGTGTTCAATTTTTAATACACAGTTCTGTGATACTAGAAATTTAATTTATTTACAGTAATGTTTAAATCAAATGTATTTTTAATATCTTTATTTCCCTGAGCATAATGTAAAATAAAGTATAACATATAATCATGAAGGTTTGGTATTCCATTTCTCGTATACAATTCCTTGATTATGTGTTTTTTCTCTGAAATACAAATGCTTACTTAGAAAAGTTGAGCTAGTTTCAACATGAAGCATTAAATCGATTTTAATTTCATCCATCAAATTATATGACTTTTTGCCGACCAACTTGTCTGGTGGTCAGCGTGCCTAACTAAGGATAAGGAGGTCCTGGATTCGAGCATGGATGTACTTTCTCTCCTTAAATATCCTGTCTTTTTCCTTTCCTTGTATGAATGAGGTGTGAATGGTTGCCTTCCCTATAAACGGGTCCCTATGGCAAGTGTTAAGAGCAAAGTCGTACTTTCACCTTCATGGTGCTCTGATTAAAACGAAAGACGCTCCGAGTTAATTCGCATAGCATAGCGAGCTTGGCTTGTCCAAGTGTCATTAGAAACAACAACAACATAAAACACTTAAGTCTTATATCAAAGTTATAAATGCTGGAAAAAGACAATTGAGAAGTGCTGTACATGATTTAACGGAAGAACAAATTTTAAAGTCAAGTTACTGTTGTGTCAATTGCTATCTTGACACTGCAATATTGTACACCTTCCCCAAAATGACACTTTGGTCCATAATAAAGTCAAAAACATTGTTTTTATTTTGGTCCAACTGTTAGATCTCCAGTTCCATCCACCTTATGTAAAACATAATAAAAATGATTTTATGAGATTGCTCAGTGTTCTTATTCTAGAAACTGTTGAACAAAAGTATAGTGTGATTTTAAATTTTATGTGTGTATCTGGCTGCGTGGGTGCTCGGGAGTGTTCTCGAGTTCTCCGTATTATCGTGTTATCGTACTTATAATTTTTATTATTTTTTGTTAAAATATAAATGTAAGAAATAATTGGATTAATAATATAATTCTAGATGTATATATTTTCAATTTTACTTAAAAGTTTCAAAAAGGTTTTTCTATTTTTAAGAAAAAAATGTTTTAAAAATATAAATTAATTTGGAAAATTCCAGCACAATTTGATCAACTGTAGCAAATTAAAATATAATTTAAGTATGCTGCAGTATTAAAAATAACTTATTTTGCTAGTGGCGTGTCACTAAATACATTTAATTAAGTTTTATTGTATGAAAAATCCTCCCTATTATTAAAAATGGGGTTACTTATATATCTCGCATATCTTGCATTAGAAATTAATTTACTAATATAGTAACTTCTAAAATGTAAACTTATTTTTCTTGCTTAAGAATTGAAGTAAATTCAATATTTGCATGTTAAGAATTATCTACAACAAATTAAATAGGCTTCAGGGCACAAAAATAACATTTGTTGCAAGATAAAATTATTAATTTACTTGGCTAAACCTCAAACAAAATCCAGACTCCATATTATATAATAACAAATTTTGCAAGTCTTATAAATTCTGTCTGGTAAAGTAATTTGCTTATGAAACAAGCAAATAATTTTTATTGAAAAGAAATTTATTGTGATAAAAAAAGAGTATAATGTTTATTTTCCTGAAAGTTTTTCCATTAATATGATTAGATTTCCACAGTGGGGAATTTGATAATTCTGGAACAATATCTTTTATTTATCTATATATCCTTTGTTTATCTTTAACTTCGATCAACTAAAAGAAAAGAGTTGTGCAATATTATTTAATAAATTTAAAATATTATTATATTATGGAGCAGAAGCTTCGATGAATTCAGAAAATATACTTACATTTTTATGCTTTACTTCAATATTCATATTATTCAATATTCTTCAACATTGAATATTCAATATTCATATTGAAGGAATAACAATGAATAACATTCAATATTCAATATATACACTTCAATATTCAATATTCATATTCATACTACACTTCAATATTCATATATTAAAAATTAATATTTTCTAATTTCTTAAAAATAACATTAGCATGTTTTTTATTAATAAAACTCAACATTTGTTTGATCCTTATTTAACATTTACCACATAATGAATAATCTACCTGTGAAATATGTTAAACTCAGTCAATGTTTACTTTAATTTCTTATCAGACGAATTTTTACCATCTAATAAATCAAAGGAATTCTATGGGGGAAATCTCTCAAGCACTCACACGATGGGTATCCTCGTCGTGAAATAAGGAACATATAATAAATGTCCAAAGCTGAACAATAGCTGGGATCGGATCTGTAATATTGAATTCTGAATAGTATAAAACTTCTTTGGGGAAAATACTTGCTTTTGAATTTTACAAATTTATTAACTTCAAATTTAATAGGATAAAATATTCTGCTCTTTAATCATCCAAAATCAATATTTAAGATTATATATAGTCATCTAACAAAATCTCGCTACTATTTATTACTTCTCTAGCTCAGGTATTAAAGAAAATTTATTTTACATAAATTTCAATTCTAAATAAATTATTTTAAATTTGAAAGTTTCAAGTTAATGATTTAATGAATTATATGAATATTGTGTGCATGTATTCAGATATTTGTAATTTGCTTTATTTACTTGTTATTCACAATATTGAAATATTAATTATATTTGATATTTTATTTCAATTTTTATTATTATATGAATTCATTTAATAGGGTCTTTTTGTAAAAAAATAACATTCAGTAATTGACTCTAAATATTTTTTGTTCCTTAAAATTTATCTTTCAAGTAAAAATAATTAAATAAACTTATACTCATATTTTGATTTCTTCAGATAAAAAGGAACAATTTGAACACAAAATTCTCACAAAAAATATTAGTGGAAGCAAATTATTGTTATGTGTTCTTCAGTTAAATAATAGTTAAATATTAAAGATCCAAATAAAAAAATGAATGTTTCTTACAGGTTATTTTGAGAAAAGCAACATCTTATACCATTACTAAAATGAGAAAAATAAGTAATTAGGATTCCCGTACGTGTTCTTCAAAGAAGCTGTATTAAGTAAGGATAAACGGTATTAAGTAAGTAAAATCTTTAACAAGAGTCATATTCTCTTATGAATATATATTATTAAAAATTATTTGATATACATTCTTCCTAAAATAATTTAAATCACATATATAACTAAAATTAACAGTACAATTTGTTGCATATTTAATTTAAACATTTATTTTGGTTTGGTTGATGTTAATCCTTCAAGTCAGGTGCAGTCAGATGAGATACACAGGCGTGATAATCTTCAAAAAATCTTGTCCAAGAAGAGAGTTGGAGAAAACGTTGTCCTAAAGAAGTTGAACAGAAGTCGTCTACTGATTGTGGCACTAGGTGCAAGATTTGAAACATTTGTTTTACCAAAAAACTGAAGATGCTATTGATGCCAAAGTGTTATTGTTAAAACAGCATGTTTCCTTGTACCTAGTCCTGAGTTAGGTTCTACCAGTTAAACAGTAGCAGCCAAATGGAGTCTTTGCGATTTTGAAACGGGCACCAAGTAGAAGCCTCTCAATAATTTGCCTACCAACCCCAGAGGTATCATTTCACTTGGAAGACATTGCGACCACACCCAATTTTAACGTGCCACAGCCAACTTTAGCGAACACTATGGATTTTCGGCTAAGCCGGGTTTCAAACTTACTACCTTCTGATAATGAGAACTACACCCTGACCTGCCTGGCCACCGCGGTATAAGTATCAAGTTTTGTGAGCACATTCGAATGGCCTTTGTTGTACGTTACAGTTAGAATCATTTCCGTTCTGGGAAAAAGAGCAGCTTCGATTAGTCCGAAGACATGGGGCACTAAAGGTAGAAGACTGACTGTCTTAGCCCCTAGATACTGCCTTTCTAAAGACCACAATAAACTTTACAGTTACCATAATCAACATAGAACTTCGACTTATCTTCAAAATTGGCGGAACAACAGGTGACCAAAAAAGGCACAGTCCTTTTTCACTGGTGAGAGAGTTGGGCCTTCTCTCTGCTAAAGTTGAACCGTACTCTTTGAATCCTCCTGATTTTACAGTTCATGCTGAAAATTTCACCTCCACACTGAACTTCAAAAGTTTCTAAAAAAATTAGAGTCACCGGATTTTGCAAGACAATTAGCACTTGAGATTACTCACAGCATTCCTCATTCTGCTCTTAAAATATATACAGATGGCAGCAGAGGTGATCGCTGGTAGCGGTGTGCAAATTGTTACTTCAACTGGAACAGTTGATCTTGGAATTAGAAATGCTGATTTCTGCTCAGTGTTCAGGTCTGAACTACTGGCAATCTACAAGGGCCTGCATCGAATTGAAACTGCTGCGGAGCTGGACTATGGGGATGTTTGGATTCTGACTGACAGTTGTGCTTCTATACAGCACCTATGAAACTGGATGCAGGTGGGAGATAAAACGAGCTTGGGAACTCTGGAGATCATCCATCGCCTTACTAGGGGAGCATGACGTTCATTTCCAGTGGGTCCCATTCCACGTCGGAATAGATGGCCATGAAATAGCTGATGCCTTGGCGAGGAAGGCTTCTACTGATGGCGAGTGTGAGGAAAGTACTCTCACTTATACAGAGATCTCTTCAATTATTAAAGTACAGATGAACATGAGATGGCGTGTTCCTCCGAACCACTCCTGGTACTTCACTAGAAGCCCTGGTGGGGCACTTCGAACCAAGGGTACCAGAAAGCTACAAACAGCTCTTTCTCGCTTCATTAGTGGACATATTAAAGCTCTCGTTTTTCATCAAGGACAGAAGAAGTACCCGGATGGCCACTGGTGCGGAGCCGTGCAGGCCTCCCCTGCCCATATTCTGGACTGCTTGGATTTTGCCAAAAGTGACATTCTTAAAGATCCTACACTATTTTTGGACTTGTTGGAAATAATGGGTTTTATGGAGATGGTTTAGCATTGCTTGATCATCTGGGATTAGCAACAACAACATCAAGAATCATTTCCGGTC
This sequence comes from Latrodectus hesperus, assembly GCA_037975125.1. Taxonomy (NCBI): domain Eukaryota; kingdom Metazoa; phylum Arthropoda; class Arachnida; order Araneae; family Theridiidae; genus Latrodectus; species Latrodectus hesperus. Next base: position 7,440,248 of record JAJQOW010000014.1, on the reverse strand, counting down.
TTTTATCAGTAAACGAGTGACAAGCAGATAGCAGAAACCAAACTGTTCTTATTTGTGATTTTGTCAGGGAATACGAATCCTGAAAAATAAAAGGAGCGAGCTAAGAGTTTTCCCTTTCAGGTCACAGGGGTTATTTTTCTCCTGATCGGAAAACAGTATGTTTGAATCTGAAACAAAGATCCGCCATAGTCATTAAAAGAGACTTGTTCGATTTCAATATTGTTTTTGGTTGAAATGTCTTCCAAGTGAAATGATACTTCAGGGGATGTATGGTCAAGTATGGGTCTTCTGCTAAGTCCCTGCTTCCGAATCACGAAGATTTCCACCCCCAGAAACTTCCACCTGATTGGCAGAACCTAACTGTGGGTTGAGAACGGGGGAGTATTCAGGGTCAGATTGCTGTTCAAAAATGAAGCAACAAAATATTTCCAGCATGTTATTCAAATAGTGAGAAAGCAAAACATATCTTAAAATTTTGAATGGAATCTTTATGTGTGTTAAAACATACAACTCTTTCACACACACACACACACACACACACACACACACACACACACACACACACACACTATATATATATATATATATATATATATATATATATATATATATATATATATATATATATATATATATATATATATATATATATATATATATATATATATATATATATATATATATATATATATATATATATATATATATATATATATATATATATATATATATATATATATATATATATATATATATATATATATATATATATATATATATGGTTCTATTAACTTAATTTTTACCATATTTCTAATTTAGAGAAATGTGTTTGAAACTTGTGAAAACAAATCAATTAAATCATATTAATTGCAAAAAATGCTTGTTTTTTATGTTTTTAAAACAACAAAATATTCAAAAGAAACATATTAAAATATCAAATTATCAAACATAATTTTTTTATTATTTTTATTCAATTTTATAAATTGAATAATTACCCATAAATTTATAACGGCTTGTATAATTCTACTAAAAATGTTTCTCATAACTAACATGATCAAGTTGAATATTATACTTCTCTTAAAAATATACAACCTTTAAAAGGACCATAATTTATAAATAAACTAAAGGAATGAACTCCTATGAGATACTGTCCTTCATATCATTATTCAAACAACGTTCTTCCACGCAAAAATGAATTATATGGACATGAGCAGTTTTAATATTAATGCACTAAGTGATATTTTTTGAAGTAAAGCATGTATTTTTTATCATCATATTCATTGCGTGCTGCCATGTATGATGGATGGTATATTTCCCTCGTCCGAGCTCTTTTGTGGTAACAAAAAATGCCTAAAGACTGGCTATATTCATATTTTTTAAATGAACTTAGTGAAAAGACTTGTTGCTTTTTATGAAATATTTTCTCATTTGGCGAGACAGTCTTCTTTAAATATATATTTATTTTAGTATGAAATAGAAGTAAATGGAAACTAAATTTATGTCATCATTTAGATTAAAAAAATTGTTGGCAGCATTCCTTTATATCGTCTAGAATTTATTTTAATGATATATGATATTTCCTTCATTATTTTTTACTGATTGTTATGCGTATACTTAATGCTGGACTGCAAATAGGAAATAAATGACAAAAAAAGTATAAAGAAAGTCTTTAAATGTGTCTAATAGCCCAAAAGTTTTGTAAAGCATCTAAAAATATACTGCGTTTTGGCTTTTTGAAAAAAAATCTTAAAGTGTGAAGCATGCTCACTACATCAAAGAGTAAAACTTCTGGAAATTTCCCAAACACTCAACTCAGACAAACATACATCACCTATCTTCCATTATTCAATAGTGCAAAGAATCGAACTCGGAGCATTCTGTTCTGAAAAACTCCTACCACTAGGACACCTTGAGCTTAGTACGATTGCTTTCGTAAATTGTTGTTGATGGCCTAGCAATCAAGCACTGGTTTGGTTTGGTTTGTTCGTCACTCAACGGTCATTTTTTGCACAGGAGGGCTAATTAGACCGGGACCTACGGCTTAAAGTGGATTCCGAACCACTACAAATATCCATGCCCAAGGTGGGATTCGAACCCGCGAACTGTTGAACCGAAGGCAAGAGCGCTAAACTTTCGGCTGCCAGCTCGGCCAATCAAGCACCGGATACACTGGAAGCTTCTCCTTATAATGATGAAAATAGTTGAAAATTCTAATCATTATTTGAGACTTCAGCTCGGTTTAATAGAATCCCGTTCTACAGAGTGGAGGATTTCAAGTTCGATACCAGTAGCATTTAAAAGATAGGAAATGGTTTTACTTTTCCTCTTAGAGCATAAGCATAAATAAGAATAGTTGCTACAGAGCATTTTGATTTTCCAAAGGGTGGCCCAATCTCTGGGAAAATTTGTCCCCACAGGCAATCTCGAGTGGATGTTTAAAATATTTTAAGTTAGCTTTCAGTACATAGTTAAGTGATGTCCTATTGTTTGATATTAATCACTCATGCCACACAATTGCTCTTCAAGCATTTGACATTTTCACTTATAAAGCGTTATGTCATAGCATTATTTGACTTAACCCAGATAAGCCTACTGTCCTATATTTAGGACAGTAGAATATAGGACAGTAGGCTTATCTGGGTTAAAAAAGTTATTTTCTTAACACCTTTAGGGAGCTGATTATTGAAGTACAAATAAACTTATTTCCCCATCTATTGAAACGAAAAACTAAATCTTTATATCCCAATTTCATTATTGTTGTTGTTGTTTACTAATGACACTTGGACAAGCCCAGCTCGCTATGCTATGCGAATTAATTCGATTGGGAGTGTCTTTCGTTTTTAATCAGAGTACCATGAAGGTGAAAGTACGACTTTGCTCTACACACATGCCATAGGTACCCGTTTATAGGGTAGGCAACCATTCACACTTCATTCATACAAGGAAAGAACAAAGACAGGATAGACAGAGAGAGAAAGTACATCCATCCCCGAACCGGGATTCGAACCCAGGACCTCCTAATCCGTAGTCAGACACGCTGACCACTAGACAAGTTGGTTGGCCCAATTTCATTATAATAATGACATACTCATTTGAGGAATTATTCCGAATTAAAAATTCATGAAATAAAACTATAGCTTCATTAAACTAATGATGATTCACTAAAACTTCATGACTGAAAACCATATATAAAGCAATTTACTACAAAATGTTATATGAAATAATTATAATAATATTCACACATCTTTTTATCCTGAAAACCATTTTCTTTCCCCACATGAAGCAATGGATTAATAGATTACTGTGCTCCTGCAATATTTTTATAAGTGATTTGTTAATATTTTTCATAATTTATAATAGTCATACCATGACTCCTTATGACGATCATAAAATAAATTTATTTAATTGCCATTTTATTTACACTATAAATTAATAACAAGGATATATTACATGCATTAGTATCATATTTTTCCAAATAAAAGTTAGAATTGCCTATATATATATATATATATATATATATATATATATATATATATATATATATATATATATATATATACAGTAAGACCCTGCTTAACGCTGTTTCGTTTAGCGCTGTTTCGGTTTAGCGCTCTTTTATTTCAACCCGGGGATTTCCCGAAATCGCTCGCAGCATACGGGGATTCCCCGAACTATTATGCAGCGATAGGTTTCAAATACATATTCGAAAGAGTGTACTTGTGTTTCTTGTTTGGTGCGGTATTGTACAGACATATTTTTATTATTGGAAACATTTGTTGACATTATTGTAAGTAGATATTAATTTACACATTTAATACTATATTACAGTGTCAAATATTTTGGTGTTAGAGATGCTATATCCGTTTATGAACTTTTAAGAGAACGACGCAAAAGAAAAAGGCAAACAACATTAGATGCTTTTGTCACAAAAAGGCAGAACATTAAAAACGCGGAAGGCTAACTAAATATGACTGACTTAGAATTTTATTTGTTTTTTTTTAAGAATATTCGTTTTGTTATTTATATTTTGTTTTTATTTTTGCAAGAAATAATAATGTGGTATTAATTTGAGCTTTAAGAAATAAATGTTTGGTTTTATTTTTATTAAAAAAACATACTTTTTAAATTTAATACCTAACCAATTCCCTAGCCATCTTCCCCTAACCCCAATATTTACATGTAAAGATAGCCTCGTTTAGCGCTGTTTCGCATTACGCTCTACTTTGATGGAACGTATCCCCCGCATTAAGCGGGGTCTTACTGTATATATATATATATATATATATATATATATATATATATATATATATATAAATATATGTATATATATATATATATATATATATATATATATATATATATATATATATATATATATATATATATATATATATATATATATATAGGAAAACTGTTCTGCCACTTAGCCATTATAGCTCTAGATGATACAGTTTGGATAATAATAAGTAGCTCTTTTCAAATAACCGATTATAGATTAATGTGTCTACTTTAAACCTTGAATACAGCAAATACTTGACTCCTTGGATACTAGAAACTTTTCAAAAAATTTTTTACCCAATTTTTATCCTTGATTTGCTCAAAAATCCTATTTTGATACATCTTATTCAGAAGTAAGTATAGTTTGTCTTTTGAGTGAAAGTTATCTTTTGAGTGAGTTCTACATTTGCAGAAATTGTAATGCATTTGCATAGGATATAATAAAATACAATCAGTTACATTTTTCTTCATTCAAAGGTTTTAAAATGATTCTTTTACTAACTAAAATAAACCTATATTGTTTGAAAATTTTCAGTTTCATCAAATATTTTAAGGCTTTGAACAAATTTGTTAAATATATAAAAGTAAAATGTTGGAAAAACATTAAATTCAACTATTTCCAACTTTTATCGAAATATTCAGTATGCGCTGAACTATCCATCAATCATAGTTTGGATTGATTCGATAACCACTACTCCGCTCAGCAGCGCCATCTATCAAATATTGAAGAACATTTCATCCAAGGTCTCAAACATTCCTTCCATAAATAACGAACTTTTCAACAAAGAGATTAATAATCGCGCCATTTTTCCTCTGTTGTCTTCTCCATTTTATCGCCAAAATGAACAAGATTTCTTCGTGGCCCGGCTTCCCAGGGGTCTTCGGCATCCATTCCGAAACTTTGAAGTGGGCTGTCCGAAGATCTGACCAAATTCTCTTTGAAATTCCCTGACGTGCCATGAGAGAGCAGCAGATGTATTTCCGAACCATCGATCCGGGAAATCCGGGAACGCGATTGTTCTAATTAAACTCCGGAAACTTCCCGTGCAGATGGAGACTTCATTTTAATGCAGTGATGTGTACTTACATAGCAATCCATCCACACAATTCAAATATTATGTTGCTATTCTTAGAAATCTATAATTAAATTTTTCTGGAAGTTTAATTAAGTTCGTTTGCAACTTTTGATGAAGTGAGTTTTTAGGTGATTTTCTGAAATGATTCTTTATTAAGTAAATTTAGTTTTCAATGATTTACTTCTCTTTCTTTTAACTTTAACGAAAGTTATTCATTGTCATATTATGCATATATATATATAAATACATACATATTACCTTTAGCACCAAACAACCAAATGAATAAGCGCAATAGTTTTTTATTCATTTGGAATTCTATTGTGCCAGAAAATACCATGCATTGCTATAGATTGTTTTGTGTATATATATACAGGTTTTTAGAGCTTCTCATTTTGGTAAAGCGTAAAGTGTATCGGGTGCGTCTTTCTATCAAGTCTCTCGCATTTTCTATGGGGTTGAGATCCAGACTGGGCTGTGGCTAGGGAAGGTGTTGGGAAACAGACTGATGTTTAAATGGACCAATTTTGAGTACTTTCGAAGCAATGCATCGTTGCATTATCGTCCATAAATCATTCCATTATCGCTGTCAGAGTAAAAATGCAACATTGAAAAGTGCACTTGATCTGTTAATATGTCTATGCCATCTCATCTAGGTTAGATTGGTCACCCGGGAGGAACATCAGTTCACCCTTTGAGTGCCGGCAGAACAGGCTCCTTGTCCTGCTGCTCCAACCAGACTCTTGCGCAGACAGTGCTTGTGCTGCAAGATAGAGTCACTGTTTCTTAGGGCTGTCACCAAATTCGATGTGTTCCATCAGTGCAAATTAAAGTATTGTGTGATTCATGCAGTGGCACTACACGTTGTCCACCCCCAAATGTCCAGTGTCTACTCTCCCGACACCTCTACAAATGTATTTTAGATTTTTTTCCAGAAATAAGCATCAATCTCGCAGAGCCTCGATTATGCATTTCTGTCATCTAGAATCCTTGGAGATTAGAATTGGTGAATGGTTTTTGTCATTTGAAGCACAATAGAGCCTCTGTTGTCCCCGTACAGTGCTTTGGAGATGAAGCCCATCACTATTTTTGGAAATTTTACACTCTGACCGCAGTTATGTCCTCTAGACAAATACTATGAAGTCCTGTTTCAGTTTTTCGAAATAAACTTATTTTGAGAACTGAGTGAGATTGTTGCCTTTGAAGTAAGTAATGGGATAAAAATCAATAAAAAATATAAAATGAATTTGAATTCTAAAGTTTAAATCTTTTAAGACATGGTGTTTCAAGGATTATTTCATATTCGTACTCATATTAATTGATCAAACAACATAAAATATTTTAGAAATTTTTTTAACTTATTAAGTGAAAAAATGAAGTAAATTCTTCACAACAGAAAAGTCTTGAGAAGTTAGAAAACGTTTAAAAAAAGCAATATGAATTATTTAAAAATAAACGGAAATAGAGTAACATCAGTTCAAGAAAAAATAAGAATTAAAAATTTTAAAATTTATTTCATATTCCTTCTCATATATATATATATATATATATATATATATATATATAATATTTATTTCAGTTACATGGAGATAAAAATAAATTTTTGATGCATCGAAAGAAAATGAAGATAAAATCAAATTTTTATAAAAAACTATGAATGTGTAAATTATATTAATTAAATTGAAATACTTTGCTTATTATTAATTAATATAACATTAAAACAAATTACTCGTAATTTAAGGACTTTTATTCAGAAAACATACTTTGCTTTAGTAATGACATTTAAATAAAAATTCAGTAAATCATATGTCTTTTACTTCCAACAAAGTATTCAATTGTAATTAATGAGTAAAGTTTCACATCACAAAAATACAAAGTTCATCTTTGAAACCAACAGAAATTAAATATTCCAACATTCCCAAATTATGAAATTTTTATCTTTGTACCACTTAAAGTAAATTTACTGTCTATATGCTTTCTTGTTCTTTTATTTTAATAAATTTTTATATTGTTTATAATTTTCAAGGATTGATTCCTATCAATTTGTATTCACAGTTCAAGTGATAAATGAAACTAAATGTTAATGAGTGCAATATGAAATTCACCTTAAAATGATTTTAACTCATTCAAATATTCTAGAAATTATTCAGGTCCATTGAAATATTTATATCCTTATTAATTTCAATTTCTGGTGTGATGCTAAGAATAAGAAAAATTTCTGTAATTAACTTATGCACTAAAGTTCATTCTTTTAATTTTCATTAATATTTTAATTTCTACAACGATCCTCTAAAACTTCATAAAGAGTTTTCAATGCGATTTTGAAATACGATATAAGTTTGAATCTTAATTTGAAAACATAAAGTGAATTTTAAACTAAATGCTTTTAACATAACTCATTTTAAAAGAGGGAAAAACATTGTACAGCTGTCTTCCTTTCAAAATGAATTTCATAATTATCTCGGCTATCTTGTTGATTGACGTCACTCTCCCCCAGGCTATCATTAAAATGGGTTTTTTAAAATTCATATCTCCAAAACGAAACACGACCGAGCACCCCCTAAACCACAACACTAATGGTGCCTTTAAGGGACGAATCCTCCCCCCGTCACGTGACAGTTGTGACCCAATGACAGCTCATGTAGATGTAGATTGCATAATTACACCAGAACAACGTGTCTGACGTTCTTGCTGTGTCATCCAGCATCACCCCCTTTGCCAACCCCCTCCCCCGATGTTGAGTTCGATAGCCACCGGCGTGCGTCCCCCCTGGCGCTTTCAGCCCTAAATGAAGATGAGGAAAGGGTTGATCAACTGCAGTGGGGGAAGGAAGCGAAGGGCGTGGGAGGAAGGGTGGCCCGGGAAAGCAGAACTGGAGTGTGTCCATCCGGCGTTCCCAAATAGTTTTCCGCGGGATTGAAAGAGATAACAGGAATTATTTGAATATTCGGTGTCCGGAGCACTTCTTTAAAGAGCTGTAGCAGGATGCTATTAGTGAAGTTCAATTTCAAAATAATTAGAAAATTTCGTGAGGGGGGTATAGTAGTTGATGACACAAATAGAAATTATCCTCATTCTCAGTGACGAGGAAATTATCCAGAACACAATCAAGAATGGGAAATGGAGAATGTAATAAAATGGAAACTTTGTAAGCGATTTTATAAAATATAGAGTTAATTTCCCAAGGAATTATTATTGAAACATCTTTTTTTAAGGTACCCATACACGTTCGGAGCAATTTTTTTGAAATACACTGCCTATATAGATTGGAACCATTTTTCGTATTTAATTTTAGAAAAGATTAATATTGAGTTACTAATATTTGATATATGCCAATAATATTCTTTAGAAATATTAAACATGTATACACTTTTAAATATTTTTTAAAAAACTTAAAAAATGCTACATCAAAAATTACATTAAACATATTTGAAAAAAATTAATACCAAATAATCTAATATGTTGTTATCTAGGGCATGTACTAAGACTCTAAGTTTTTGTTAAAAAATAAAAAAATTATGGACCCCTAGTTGAATATTTATACTGAAATTTTAGCCAAATTTTCTAATGCCATTATTAAAATAACCGGCCATAATTTGGAAAACAATATACACAGATGAAGCTCATGAAATTTCATAGTGATTCTATGGAAATTTATGGAGTTATCATTTTTGAGAAGCGTGCAAATTATAGGCAAAAAGCAGTTCTGAGAAAATCGCATTCAAAGATTGAAGTATCGTGTCTTTTTAAGAATTTCTCATATTTGCTGATAATTTTTTATTTGATTTGCTGATTGTTTCCGGAAAAGTATTTATTTTATGTATCTCACTTAAAAGCTTACTAAATTTATATTTGAAAATTAAACACTGTTTAAACTAATTTTGAACATCATTCTGGCCCTTTAAACGCCCAAATTAAATTGCTTTAAATGTCCATTTTATGGTCTCCTAATCTTTACGAAATTCTTTATATCTCGGAATCTAATTAACTTAGAGACAAAAAAAAACTGTTTTGGAAAGCTATTTAAATTCCTTATTTTACGAAAGAATAAAATTAATTTATCATTTTTGGTTGAAATTGACGTTTTCAAAGTGTACGAGTACCTTAAATAAATCAAAAGAATATAAGTCTGATTATTAGCATACACAAACAAAAACATTTAAGTTTCTCAGTTTAAAAAAATGTATTCAAATGATGCAAAAGTAAATTTTATGTGGTGCAATATGTAAATCTTTCTCAAATACAACACAAACTTCATTTTTCTTAAGGTTAAGACAATTCAAATAATATATATAATTAATATTTAGATAATATTTTAATACATAGACAATGTTTCCTACAGTGCAAAAGACCCCACAGAGAGCCATTGTCTAACAAAATTATAATTGGAGACTTATTTTCAGAAAGTTCATGACAAATAGGTGATTTTGCTCTAGCTGTACAAGTTTGCAATAAAATACCCTGATGCTTTTTATTAACGAATTAATTACAGTACTTTGATTACATGTTTCTGAAACAATTTTCTTCTCTTCGTTATTATTTGTCTTATTTAATTGATAACAAATTGATCTATTTTGTTTATGATTACAAATTTCACAAAGAATTTTTTCCTTACAATCTTTAATTCTATGAAATTCGGCTTCAAACAAAAAAGAAAAAGAAAAAAAAGAAAAGAAAAAAAGAAAAAAGAAAATACAACGCGCCTGCTTTGTTCAATATTTCTTTCTATTCCTCAACACTAATAGAATCGCATTTCTCTGACGGGTGAGTACCGTTAAAAAAATAAAAGTGTTTTCAACAACCGGTGAGCCCTGAAATTACAGTGGGGGAGTGATACTTGATGAGAACGACCCTGAAGTTTCGGCGGTGCTTCGCGTGAAGTGTAGGGACTGTTCTCAAAAGAATTATGCTGAGCAATGGGTTTTCTCTCATCAGGTTTCAAGTTCTGAAATAAAATGGATGACTCCTTGCATTCAATTTCGATTTTAAGAAATTTCAGCAATATCATGACATCGACTTCGCTTTCTTCTGATACATCTAAGCGCTTTCTATTAAAATCTAAGGCAATATTGCAGGATATGAATTTAATTAAAATAGGATATATTAAACGGCCATACATGTTTGAAGTAACATTTAAAGATTCTAAACTTCTAATATTTACTTCACAAGTGTCATATAATTTCCTCAATCCTTTTATGTCATTCGGATTTTGTACGGGATAAAGATTCAAAAGTTTAGAATATGCGCAATTATAACTAATTCTTTTCTATTAAATTTTTGTTTCAATAATTTTACTGCTTTATCATAGCTTTCATCAGATGAAGAAAATCCCTTTTAAGAAGCATCTTTGCTCGAAGAAAACGTGAGAATACATGGCGAAGAAGAATTAATTCTGAGCTTTATAAACTATATAAAGAACCAGATATTGTTAAATTTATCTCACTACAGAGATTAAAATGGACAGGACATTTGATCCGGATGAACGACAATCGGGTGACGAAAAACATTTTCTTGGTCTCGCCCCATGGGTACCAGAAGAAGAGGACGACCGAAACTCCGATGGCGTGACTGCCTTGATAACGACCTGAAAACACTAAAAGTGACAAACTGGATGACCTTATCCAAAAATAGGGGGTCCTGGTATGCACTTCTGAGGAAAGCTAAGGCCCACCCTGGGCTGTCAGGCCAATGAAGAAGAAGAAGAAGAAAGAAAATCCTTTAACTACATTAATGGCAGTCGCACCTCAAAAAGTCTTTAAATATGAAAATTTATCTATTTTAGTTAGACTTTAGTTTTTATCAATAGAATTCTCAAATTGATTCCAAAATTCTACATACGAACATGGATCACCATGATATTTTTCTATTTACAGTTCGAAAATTATTTATTTGAGAAACGGATGAAATCGCAAAGCTATCATTTTCTGGTGATAAATATTTCTCTTTCCTCTGTTGATCTGTTCTGATCAGGAAATTTTATAACTTTGCAGCTAAGAATTTTCAGCTAAGCATAAAGTTACGAAATCTACACATTTATTTTCTGATTAATTTCAACTGCAAATACTATTTCTGCATCAAACTCTTTTTCATCCACAATGAGCTTTTGAATTTATCCATCTAAATCTTTAATTTTTTTTAAACATTCCTGTTATGAAATGATCCCTGATCCTGTGATGAAATCCAAATGATTGAAATGCTGCTGAAGCAAATTAGTTTTTTTGCTCGGCAGATAGAAGAGTATCGAATTTATTAAAAATATTTTTTCGAATTTATTCAATTGAATTTATTTAAAATAATTCTTCTAATTTATTCAAAAAATTAGTTACACTTACCTTAATAACACGTTGTACTTTCTTTAGTTTTGAGAGTTCATCCATTTCTTATTCTTATGATCAAAACAATAAATATATCTATGGCTATGTGGCTCCAATATCAAATATTAATCAAATGATATATAATTCATACTTTTTCTTATTATTTCTCTTATTCCGGTAAATAATATTAATAATATTCAACATAGGACCCACAGCTCAGGAGTCAGGAGCGCTAACCCCTCAGCCATCGGTCGGCATGTTTGGCAATGAATGTGATAAAAATTCTCTCGTGAGAAATTATTCATTTAAGCGGATGAATCTTTTACTGTTATCAAAATTTCATTTACAAATAACTTATCTTTTAACTATGGCTAAATAACTTATGAAAATATATTTCATTAGTGCATTTGAAATTAAAATACCTCATTACGTTTCGAGCACAAGAGTATGCAACATTTATCAATTTTTCTATGTTCGTTTGTATAGTTCCTTCATAAAAAAGAGGTCATATTTATAAGATGATTTCTTTCTAAATTAACATAAGAAAACATATTAATTTTGTGGATAAAGTTTCTATCAGAAATTAAAAGATTAGATATGCTTTAATCCAATTAGTACAAGCAGCATTTATTGAAATAATAATAAGTGGAAAGAAATGCCCTTTTTACTGTACTTAAACATATTTCACAGTTAATGTTGAAAGATAATAAGATGGAGATTCTTAACCAGGAATGGGCTTCAGCACTTCACAGCTCATGTAAATGATCCTGTGGGTGCATTAAAATTCTGAATGATTCCATAATTGCAAAGAGACTTAATAGAATAAAACTCTTAAAAGAAAACAATTTATAAGAAGGAAAATGCATTTTGTTTACGACTCCCTACTCTTAAAGGAAGAAGAAAATTTTGTCTTAAAAAGAAAGCAGAATTTTATGAGCATGCTTTATTGATAAGAAATAAAACTGTACAAGAATTATTTTTATAAAATTCTAAGCAACTCTAATATTTAAAAGAAAGTTTTCTTTACAGGAACAAAATAATAATTTTTTAGACTTTTGTTTTTTAAAACTTCTGAAGCAATCTATTGCTGTTCGAAGCTTAATGTGCTTGGCATTTTTTCAGAATGGAAGATATTTTTCCAAAAATAAATATTTACGTTGAATAGATGTAAATTAAGGAGCCTATTCCATGCAAATAATTTTAAAATGAACAACAAGCCATTTATTTTTCCAGAATCAATCTATGTTGCATCAAAATTACTTATAAGTTTGAGAAAATGATGAAACATTCCACAGTATAGTGTCAAATATCATATTTTTATTTCATTGTTGGCAACAGCCAAAGAATTTAATGTAAACGCTCCAAAAATAAGTTCTTCAAAAATGAAATAAATATTGATGACAAGATGTTAATAAATAAAATAAGCATTTGACAGTAGTAATTAGGAAAATTAATTAAAGTAAAAAATTTCAATTTCTTTCTTGCGTAAATGCTTTAATAATTAATGAAATCATAAAAATATAAATAAAATGATCTTTGTGTAAATAACATTATGAAGTCATACCAATTAGAGGCATCTAAGAAAATAAAAAAAACCTCATAATCCAATTTTTAAATTTTATTATGAACTACATGTAAAAGCATTTTTTTACAAGCCTGTTATTACAATGCAACCAAATTAAAAGATTTTTTTGATATAATATCATGTTTCCAGAAATATGTAATTCAAATGCACGCATATTTAAAAATTATTATTTAATTTAACTACAGAGTTTCACAAATATGACATATAATTGCAAAGCAGCTTACTATATTAACAGCTGACGAAGATCTTACAACTATTTTTAAGAAAGAATCTTACAGGAATAATTAAGTAATCTGGCTATTATACAACATTCACAAAATCTATTACAAAATATAATATAATAATTTATCTATTTTTTCCAATTTTGGGCGACGAACCCTATGCCACAACAAGGTCAAAAACTGTTACTCATCTGTTGTTACCCAGCGGGCACCTGTAAACCAAGTCACGGAGGCGAGTAGCGTTACCCGCGCCATACCACCACAAATCCGTTTATAGGGTTGGCCACATTTATACTTCATCACAGAAGAAAGGATAGAGAAACACAATGACAACAGAGAACGAAGGTAACATCCATGCCTGAACCGGGATTCGAACTCAGGACCCATAGTTTAGGAGTCAGGGACGCTAACCATTCAGCCATCGGTCTTCAAAATTTATCTATTACAATACATAATTTATCTATTACAAAAATCATTTGAAAATGTTTGAATTGACTGGGCATTTGCTTTAATTAAATGACTTGTCAACAAAATTATCTTTATTCAGTTTTTATTGCGAACTACATTTGTGCCTTTATCTATAACACGATGTATATTTTATGCAATATATATATATATATATATATATATATATATATATATATATATATATATATATATATATATATATATAATGGCTCTACAAATTATATAGAATCTTATACATATACTCCAAAATTATGGAACTCATACGAAAACTTCTCATAGCTTTTCTCTTACTGAAGATTGTGCCGAATCAGTCTTCAAATGCCACACTCAAAACTGTTTTGATCATAACTTTTTCCTCTTTTATTTCCTCAAGATGAAAATTTTCGAGTTGTGTCTCGTTACAAATTCATAAGCTATATTTCTTTGCTAATTTTACACAATTTTTATACAAATTTAAGTATTTTATAGCAAAGATAAGATGCTTATTTTTATCACAAAATATAAATAGAATATTACAAATATAATAGAATGGATCACTTTTTTACTGTCTTTAAGTAAATTTATACAGATTTGTTAAATTTTCATCTACGTATCTTCAGACCCAAGAGCCTTTGTAGAGAGCAATCACTTGAAAAGAAAACCCGTTTCTATTGCATGATATATATTTATAATATATATTTAGCGCGCGCGCGAGACTATTGACATTAATAATTTGATGTGTCTATATTCAATGTGCGGCTACCGTTTTTCCCTTTTTGGATGAGAAAACTCGTTTTTTAAGCATAAATTTGAGTGTACATTGTTAGTATTTTTTATCTGATATTGCGTAAATGATTTGTACAAATCGTGCATTTGTTCACCGATTTTTATAGTTATTTTTAAAATTCATTTCATACGCTTTAGTGAATGGCAGCAATAAAATTCTTCTGCATTGAACTAATTTTTGATTTTAATGAAAATGGCTAGTTAATCATTTACCCAAATCATACATTCAGAAGTACAAGTAGATACATTTTAAGCTGTCTCAACTCTTTCCTTTTAAACATTGTACTTAAATATGTACATGTACTTCTGTTTGAAGTAACGCTTAAGACTAAAAATAAATTGGAAAACAAAATCATAAAGACTATTTTGTATTTTACTAACCGGTGCTATAAATTTTAACAATAATTTTGCAGTTTCTTAAATTTTTATTTGTATCGATGTTTTGTATAATTTCTAATTTGTTGGAATGTATCAAGTGTAAACTTTATAAACATTCATTATATATTAATGTTCTTTCTTCCTGATATTAAAGCGTATATAATATTCGATTTGTTTCTATTCAAAATTAACATAAAATATTATTTTATATTTGACTGATGTAATAAATTTTGATGATTCTTAAATGTCGATACATTTTAATAAATTGTCATTGGGTTTGCTAATAGTTTAAATTTCTTTTCTTTTTAATTTTTAACATTAAACTTAAAATGTTGAATAAATTTCCCAACGTTATGTTGAAATGTTTTGCAATTTTTGTTAGAAATTACTTATCTTACGTAACAAATTCCCGCTTATTATTTTTCTATTCTGAAAATATAATAAACTATTTCAGTCAAAAAATTGTTACAGATTAAATGTGCAGAAAAAAATGTGCCTGGCGCAAACTTTATTTTACTTCACCAGGAATATGATCTTGTACTGATAAATATATCGCCGAAATACAATTAATATAATTTAATAAAAACACGCCAAACATATTAGCAGAACGCGTAAAAAATGTGTATTCGCTCTTATACATTCCGGTATAATTAGGACATAATGGAATTTTATAAGCTCATAAAGAGAAAGAGATAATACATCTCAACTCCTCTTTAATTATTTTCAATTTAATCCCGCTGCCACAAAGAAGCAATCAAATAATGAACAAAAAAGGAACATTTTAATAAGTAGAAATAAATTCTCATTTGGGTATCAAAATGATAGCCCAGTATGTTTTGCTAATTAAAAACATTAAGGGCACAGGAGAAAATTTAATTATGATTGTGAAGGATTCCGTTGGCACGCTTTTAATTAAGCGTATTGATTCACGTGCCAAAAGAAAGATGGCCGAGATCGGACGCGTTATAAAAAGAAATATCGTCTGCTGGTTTAAGTTGAGTTGTCCTCCAGAAATAATTGAATGAATTCCAAAAAAGAAAGCGGCATTTGGTTGCTATGCTTTTTCTTTCTTTTGGAATTTCTCGCTCTGGTTTTGAATTAATTTAAGCCAAGGATTCTTGTTTATTTTTATTCATTAATCTATGACATCTGCGCTTTTATAGACATTCGCAGATGCACACGAGATAAATCAAATTATAAGATTTTTTATTCCGACAATTATCAGAACTGTATATCTATTTAATGAATGTCCAACTTATATATTTAATGCCTGCGTATAGGAATTTAATTTTCGCACATATTTCACAAAAATTATATATTTGTATATTTATTATAAGCAAATATCTATATATAGGTAATTATATACATTGACAGGTTTATACGCATAGATATTTATAAATATATTAACCCATAAATGATAGATATTTATAAATTTAGGTATAATGAATGGGAAATTTAAATTTATTTTTCAAAATCCTTATTATATCTCAATAATAATAAAAAAACATTAAAATATATTGTAGGACATATTAAAGGGAATGATATGTAACTGGGTGGAGAAAGGTAAAATTATTGTTACCGTTAAGTATCGGGTTTAATATTTGAACCAGCTGTAGGTACATACATATAAATTTTAGTAGTGTTTATTCTATATCACGCATCGAAAATTCCACCGGATCTATTATCTCTCTACTAGTGTGAGTGGTACGAAAGATACCGTTTTAGGTATTAATCTCATCACTTGATCTTGGTTTAAGATTATGAAGCAGTTTTCATTCGCTGTATTAAATGTCTTCTCACAGTCGATAGAAATAATCAATCAAAAATGTTTCCCAATAGTATAAACAAACGTTTATTAAATGTATTATAATCTGGACTCACCTCGGCATTGCGGTATGACAGCGTCCTTTAGTGCAAAAAGTCATGGATGATATCCTAACAACTGCTTTGAGAATGTAACGGTTCTACTGTCTGCATGAGCTCAGTAAACAACAAACTTCAAAAGTCCACTCTACGACCTCTAAGGAAGAACCTGGAACCAAACCAGCAGAATCCAAAATCATATAGTCAAGCGGTAAAATCTCAGCCATGCCTAATAATAAAAAGAGCTCCAGCAGACAATATCGGGCAAACACTGCGACAAATTGAAAGTGATGTCCGATCTAAAGGTATTCATATGAGAAAAACTCATGTCGAAATCCAATGCAGGAACCATAAGGACATAACACAGCTATCAACAATTCTTAACAATAAAAAAATTACGGCAGTTCCAAAGGAAATACCAAAAATACGGGTAATTCTTCTTAACACTCCAGAAACCACCACTGATGAATCAATCCTCAACGCAATTCAGGAGGACTTAAGTCTGAAAAATACACAAGGATATTAGGATTCTCCAAACTAGGAAAACCCTAAGTAAATTCAACTTGTGGAACTGGATCTTTGATCTACCAAGACCATTGGGGCTATACAGCTCCTCAAAAATCGCTTCATTTTCCTAGGCTTAGGAAGATTCAGAATCGACCGGTTTTTGACAGAACGTAGCTGCCAAAACTGACAGTCTCTCCACCACACAACTACCAACTGCTGGAATGCCAAGTATTGTGGAAAAGGAGGAGGTGAACATATGACAGATGAATGCACCGAAAATAAATCTTTTTGCATCAAATGTTTTGAGAATAATAAAAAAGGATGTCAGTATCCTACTAATCACCTGGCATATGTTTTCATATACCGGGGTCTCACCACACAGTTATGCATGTATGTCTGCATGAGCTTCTGTTTGAGCGAGTACTTCGAAGATTTCCGAGTTTCTTACCTTATAACATGTGCTTACGTATATCACAATCTATGAAATGTCCATTGGAAGTCACTTTACTACATGGATATTGAAATTTTTTGCACCATCCTTAAGTTTTCAGGTGGTCTATTGCATCGTGGAAAAGCGAGCTCTGGTCTGGGATCATGTTTACTGGCTGGAGTCAACATAAATATCAATCATGGAGCATATGTTCCAAGGTTTAATTCTTGCCACTGTTAAATAATGAGATGAATATTGTGGTTTTGTCTTCTTCATGCACAGCTTACAGTGAAATTGCTCCAGTGTTTTCCAGGTTTCCTCCTTGGATATTAAATTCCCTTATATATGCTCTAGGCTGTTAGTCTGTTTGCTGTGTGGAGTGGAATGAATAATAAATGATAAATTGATAATGACTAATCTAACAACAACTCACTTTTGTTTGATTGAATTTAAACAATCGAGCATACAACTGTCATGGCGTCCATATGATCATTTCAAAAAATCACGTCTTACTGTTATCATATAGCATAAATTCATAGAATGAATATCAATTCTATAAGGATTTATAAGTGGCTAAGGATTACAGCTTTTAAAGCAAAGTTGCACTGACCACTTGTCAACATTCACTAAAAAGCAAGGGATTCATATAACGAGAATCGTGTTTCTTATGTCAAAATAATCAAAATCAAATTCATATTTTAGGTTCGTAAGAATATCAAAAAAATATAAAAAACCAGTACTCAGTAAATGATTGTCATTTTCAACGAAATAAGAAAGTAAAATATATATATAGACTTAAATCTTATTACTGGTGAATAAAAATAAATATTTTTTAAATTCCAAAGAATTCATAGAATAAATTTTTACACATGACACCAAAATTTAAAAAAATTTATTTTGAGAGTGTATTTTAATAATTCATACATATGTGGTAATATAAATAGCAATTCATAAGAGTATTTATAACATAAAGATAAATTTTAATAATATACCATCATATTTCTATATATTTTAAAATAATTCTTTACTATATTTTTTGCTAAGCTATGCTATATAAGCTTTGGATTTCATGGAAATTTACAATTTAAACTGTAATTTGACACATTTTTAAATAGTGTTGTTGTTGTTACTTATGAAAGTCGGACACTTATACTCGGATAATCTCGCTATGGCGTTGGCGAATTTAAGTCAGTAGTGTGTGTCTTTCGTTTAACAAGAGCACCATGAAGGTGAAAATACGACTTTGCTCTAAGCTCCTCCGATAGATGGCACCACCAGAGAATCCACTCCATCAATTATGGCATTGATCTGGAGGGGGAGGAAATTTTTTCCAGTAACTGCTCAACGACCGACCACATGACTTACAATTCGAGCACGTATATCGCATTTACTCCGAGGGTCTTTGGTGACGTTGGGAATTGAACCTTCCCTTCTTTACGGAAACCCGATGAACTGACCACTAAGCTACCATGGCTCCGTTTATTTAAATTGTATATTTACACATAAAAGGCTTTTGGAAATAAAATGAATATAGCATTTTAAAGATATAAGAATTCCCATCTTGCTATTCGACCGAACGAATTAACTTTATTTCAACACGTAGCTCCTACTTTAATGGATTTTGAAATGCACCACCCTTCCGCAAGGAAATAGCTCATTACATTACTCAGAAGACATCGAGACAAGCGGACCAGCTCAATCATCTGCCACGTTCAAAATTATAGGGTAGCTGGCGAAATATGGCGGATTCGGTCATCAGAGATACGATGCCAGAAAAGTATCACAATAACCAAACTTAAGCTGTATAATAAAGTTCATAAGCCCTTTTTTAAATTCTCTGACGTAACTACGATTGTTTTTTCGCTAGACAATGCATTGTTGTCTCAAATCTATATGGGGTTTCATAGTTTAAAATCAAGGGATAAGCAGAAGAGCCACAAAATTATCATTTCACTTTGAAGATATTGTGACCAATACTTACTTTATGAAGTCCAGCTGTCATTCATTAAAATCGTGGAAATTCGGCTGGATTTTTTATAAAATTTGCTGCTTTTTAGTAAAAAAAACGACGCCTTTTCTTTCTCGATCACCGAAAGACTTTTCAGAAGATTATTTATTTCATTGAAATTAAACAAGTATCGGAACTAGTAGGACATATCTTTCAATTGGTTATTTTGCGACTTTTTTCAGCACCAAGTTGAGTGCATGTTTTTGGAACTGAAAATTTCCCAAATTTCGAGTAATTAAAACGTTGAACAAAAAATTCAAACGCTGTTGCTACTTAAAAAAAAATCATATATCTGATACAAAATACGAGAAAAAGCAAAACTGATAACAAATAAAAAATCTGAAAATCAACAGACTCAAATTGGCAACACTATAATCAAAACAAAAGACACTAGATTTGGCGAGAAATCCCTTGGACGGATATATCATACTTATACCCATGAAAGTGACTTTTCACAACAGTCATGTACGTTATAAATATTATAGCGAAAACGTTTTTCTTGAAGCTTTTAATGTATATAATAATATTGATAGCTTAAAAAAAAAAGTATATTTTTGAAAATAGAATCCTTTTAGATTTGCTGTACTCATATATCTCTGAATAACAGAACTGGAAAAGTATTTTCACATAACGCAGACGAAAGATTAAGTTTATGTTAAATTACTTTCTTTTGTTCTTCATACTTTTGAGAAAAAAATGTGTGGTAGACAATGAAACTTATGCTGAATTGTAAATAATATGTATGATTGAACATTTTTTCTATAGATAAATTTATGATTGGAAATATGATAAAGCAACTATCACATTATTTTATATTGCTCACTAGAAAACTGTGATATGCAAATTTTAATTTCTTTTAGACTTTGAACATTTTCTTACATTCATAATATTTATTCTTTTTAACATTTGTATTCATTTTTATATAAGACATTCTTCACAACATTAGGCCCCGAGACCCATCGCACAGTTTCTCAAATATTACTCCTCTAAATTACCTCTGAAATAAACTGATGTTGGATATAAAGATTTTATATTATAAAGAATTTTACATATTTCAAATTAATATAAAATTCTTATTCACAATCCTTTCTTTTTTTAATTTTATCTTCCCCAAGACGACATTAAAAAGGAAAATGAAGAATATAAATTTCTATGTGTAAAAACAAAATCTTTCATTCTAAAATTTGAAATTCCAGATGATTACGGCAGAGATTGAAATGCCAATATACAAGATATTCTTCAAATCCTTCACAATGAATGTTTCATAGCTGAAATGAAAATCATCTAATATAAGTTAGTGTGGTATATTACTTTCAAACTGTAAGCAATGTTTTTTCCGAATGTTTGATTTTGTTTTATTTTTTCACTCAAAAATAATTGAAAATGTTGGATTGTTAGCGACTGATGCCAAAAGAAATATGGATGGACTTAAGATTTCCTCACTCAAAACTAATGATATGTTTGAATTATTCATATAACAATATTCATGTATTTTCCATATGCATGACTATCAGATGTAATTCTGGAACGAGGGGGTACGTGTACCTTCCTGGGGCTTGAGCACAGCCACCAGGCGCGTCGGCAGGTGGTGGATAGCCGTATGTCCTGTAGGAATGACAGGATAGCCTTGAATATAGAATCAGAGGCCGCGAACCAGCTCCCGTAAACCCTGGTGTTATGCGTTCCGTGCCTAGGGCTAATTGGCACCGCGGTATTGGTGTCTTAACGGAGCCTCTAGTTGCTTGGCGAACTTCTAGAGTAATTTGCCTTGCCCAGTAACTCAGGCAATGCTGGGTGGACTTATATTACCTGAGCTTTTTAATTGTTATCTTGTGGCTGAAAAGACACAAGAAGTAACAAACCTTTCTGCATTTGCAGGTGAAGCCTCTAAAGTAGACCTTGCTGAAAAAGACAAGGGAACTCAGAGGCAATCTTGTAAAGGGGCAGCAATGTATCCTTCACTTGAGGTAGAAATTACCTCTAAACCATCTTCTTCTGGTGAAATTCGGGAAGCTATTCCTAGCATGATTGAATTTCTGACCAGATGGAACTGTTTCAACAAGACCTTATCTGCTGGAAATGTCATATGCAAGAGGAAACGGCAGAGCATGTCATTTACGAATATGAGGCTCTTGCCCTCTCTAAATTAACTTCTTTAGACTTCATCCATACTAGAGAGTTACACCTAGACTCAATTAAAGGGTTATCGGACTTTATTAGTAAAGTGGGTGACCCGAGCAACTGGAACTAGGAAACATTGGGTTTGGAGTTAATGGTACAAAATGCTAATAAAAGCAGAGGTGCCCAATGACATACAAACTCAATTTTAAGAAGAAGAAGAAGATCAGATGTAATGAAACAGATTGTGACGAAAGAAACGGAAAATTTGATAGTCGAATGCTTATACCTAAAATAAATAAAACAAAAATTCTTTGAAAATTTTAAACACGCTATTTTAATTTAACAAGTTGCAAAAAGATTTACAGCGATTTTATGGAAACAATACATTGTGTAGCTGAGAAGACACATACGCATACATATGCTTGCAAATCTTATTAAAACAATCATTAGGTAAGATTCAGCATGTATTCAGTTAGTTTAGATTGAGGCTGACACTTTTGGAGCTCTATGCTAAGATTCGCATAGCTCACATTGAAGAAAATGACTGATGATGATTTATAATCAATTTGATTAACATTGATTAAGAAAAGACGACTGAAGTCCTTTAATCTGTCGGTGGGGACTCAGAGATGCGTGTCTTTAAGTAAAGCAGATAACAAAAGCCGCAGGAGAGGACATTTCAAGGACAATGTGCCTACGTTTCAGTTTTAATCATTAAGATTAAATTTTTTTAGATAGCCGCAGAAATTCGCAACAAGTAAAAATTTTATTTTCCGGGTTTGAAGTGAATTCATATATCCAAAAAACGATAGCACTCAAATTCCTAATCTTTTTCGCATTTAGTTTCTCAAATCCTCAAATAAAAGGCATACTAAGAAAATACGATCCATAGTTTCAGAATCCTCGCATTGACAGCGATCCGTATGTCAGAGGTTAAATCTAAAGATAAGATCTTTTGAATTGAAGGGGAGGATCCTTTTCTAACTTTAACTAGCCACACATCTTTTAATTGTGATTTTGTTAATAGCCTAGGATTTTCCTGATTGGATTTGACATGAGAGAAAGCTTTGGCATATTTGTAATTTTCCCATTCTTCGAATTATTTCGTAAGGAAAAGTACCCTGATGCTTCAGATCTTCAAGAGAAATGGAACGTAAATCAAATTGAATCATAACTGCTGCTTTGGCTAGCAAGCCCACTATTTCACTGCCCACAATACTTGAATGTCCAGGGACAAAAAAGGACTGTATTGATAAATACTTTTGAATCGATTGCAGCATATTTGTGATCAAAGCAGCTGGATAATAGTCGGTGGTATTCTGGAACAAATTGAAGGAATTGAGTCGTAAAAATAAGAATCTGTGAAAAGGACATATTTTTTTTGGTCCATCGTATATTTTAGAGACTGCAATAAGCAGTGTCATATCCTCGGCCGAGAAGATAGAGTCTTGGAATCAGTAAATGTATGATATAAATAAATGTAAACTAAAGGTTGCTTTATTTCATGTAAGCACGCAAGGAATTTTAGGCAGAACACCAGTTTGATATTCACTGACAACCAATAAATTTGATTTAATCATTTTTGTACTTGATCAATTACTGACATAATAATTTGATTATTTTTGAAGACATTTTTTAGACAAATATATTTTTTTATTACAACAAAAATTTTTATAAAACAGAATAACAATATCAATATTCCCTAACTAGTTCCCTATTTTAACTTTCGACACTTATTTTAACAATTATTACAGGCAAATTTTTTAACCGAAGACTTTGAATACTTTAATTCCATTTCGTTGGCGCAAATCTCACCGAGTTGACATGTTTGGCGAAAACTCTCATAACTCAGATAAATATAGAAACTGTTTTTTGAAAAAAAATTATGAAGACAATTACTTTTTCATTGTTTAAAATGTTTGTTAAATGTAACAAAATATAGCTGTAAAGGTAGCAATTTGTGATACATTGTTAAACTTGTAGATAAAATTTTTATAAAACAGAATAACAATATCAATAAAATTTCTATAAAACAGAATAACAATATCAATATTCCCTAACTAGTTCCCTATTTTAACTGTCGACATTTATTTTAACAATTATTTCACGAAAATTTTTTAACCGAAGTCTTTAAATACTTTAATTCCGGTACAAGTTCAGTATCCCCATACACTGATTTCTCGCCAAATCTGGTAACCGTTGTTTACGTTGTAGTGTTGCGAATTTCAGCTTTTGTTTTTATTGTAGTGTTGCCAAATTTAGTTTTTGTTACTATTTTTATTTTTTCGTTGCCAGATTCCGTTTTTCTCGTGTTTTAAATAATTTTTACGTTATATATGTGCTTTTTTTAGTGGCAATAGCTTTTTTAGTTTCACTTCGAGAACTTTCCAGAACTTTCTTTGCTAATTGTTCTACGTTTTAATTGGTAGTCATTATAATTTCGTTTACTTTTGCTGCTTTAATCAGTGGATTTCCCGCTGTTGTGTTTCGTTGTCGCCAGTGTCCAAGCATCGTAAATTTTTCTTTTTTGCTATTTCTTTTTCATTATTTTTATTTGGTTTAATATTAATATATATTTTTTTATTAAATGATATATTTTATTTTATATATTAAATATTCTTTTTAAACCATTAAATATTCTTTTTTCCTTATTTCGTTTTCTTGATTTATTATCATCTTTTTATTGTTTTAATTACTTTATTTTTTGTTTTAATTTAAAATGTCTCATGTCCAAAATGTTGAAAAATATCAACAAATTATTTTAGCAAAAATTAAAGATAATAATGATGATTATTGCTCAGGATTCCAAATTATTAATTAATTTAGGATTCGCAAATATTAATTAATTTTTAACGGAAATTGGATTTGGAGAAGGTGTAACTATTTTATTTAAATTCTATTGTTTACATGTACTTTTTTTATTGTATTCGTGTTTCATTTTTATTTACTTAAAATGTGTATATATTTAAAAAATATTTTGTTCATGTTTTTTTTTAATTTAAAAAATTTATATGTTTGAAAAATAAGTTTTTGCATGCTTTTCTTTTAAATTTTATAAAGTGTATATATTTAGAAAAATATTTTTGCATGCTTTTTTTTGAAAAATAGATAATTATTTTTACTGAAATGTGACACTGGTGACAAACGAATAAAATGTCTAAATAAATATACCAATCGGCATGTTAGCTTAACTTCATATCAAGTAAGTCCATTATTTCTTTTTATTTCCCTTTTTAAATTTTCTGAAATGCTTATTTTTCGATCGAACTTAGGGAAATTTCCCGTTTTAATAAACGCGCGCCTAGCTTGGCGACAAAAAAATTTGCCACGTCGCCAAGTGTATAGGGATACTGAACTTGTTCCTTAATTCCATTTCGTTAGCGCAAATCTCGCCGAGTTGACATGTTTGGCGAAAACTCTCAGAACTCAGATAAATATAGAAACTGTTTTTTGAAAAAAATTATGATGTATGTTATAGAGTTACACTATGTTATAGAGTTATAAATTTAGCGAGAAATAGATATTTCTGAAAAAGAATTATCATTGAATCTTTAGGACCAATAGTAAGTAAGACGACTTGGAACATTTTAGAAACTTAGCGGATAGATTTTCACATCAGGTCAGGGATAAATATCGCCACCCAGTATAGAAGAGGAAATAGCGAAGATAGTCTGAAATGTTGCATGGAAGCCGTTGTTTGTCTGTGGTATTAGAGACTCAAGTAACTGGAAGCTATTTCTTGTTGTATTAGCTGAATCGGAGTTATGTAATTTTGATTTCTGCAGCTGGAATTTCTTGTATCTCGTTGTGAACTTGCAATCAATAAAACGCTTGTGAGATTTATTTGCTTTGATTTGTGAAATTTGCTGCAAACATTTAATTAAAATTAAAATGAAAGGTATTAAAATCAACAATTTTTGATTTCAGTGTTTGATCCCATCTATTTCATTAAAATATTAATGCATATAATGGAGTTTCTATTTTTATTTTATTCTTAAAATTAGTCCTGAAGCTAAGTTTTCAAATCGAAATCCTCTGCATCGTGTTGAAATGAATTAAACTTTTTAAAAAGTCAATGATTATTTTATAAATTACATTATTTTAATATATTTATTTCTACAACATATTAGGATCAATTAAGTTGTGTTCTCTGGTTGTTTTGCTCATAAAGCTTAATCTTCGAGACAGACAATCCAAGCAACTTCTGCTCAATGTTGAAAATGAAAAGCTTTCAAACATCAATTATTTTCACTCTCAAATGTTTACTATAGTTCAATAAAATTTTAACATCAGTTTTATGTGCTTTTAATTTTTATATATGAAAATTGTTCTTACTAGCAAATTATCAAGTTAAATTCTTTCTATCTTGTTGTTGTCGTGTGCCAGCTAGGCTGGCAATATGGGGTGCACTGCTCCACTTTTTCAACTGAAACCTATTTTGGTGTGGAGTCCGACTTCTTCAGTACACACATGCCATAGGGGCCCGTTTATAGGGAAGGTAACCATTCTCACCTCATTCATACAAGGAAGGGACAAAGACAGGATAGATAGAGGGAGAAAGTACATCCATGCTCTAACTGGGATTCGAACCCAGGACCTCCCTATCCATAGTCAGGGACTCTGACCACTAGACAGGGCGCGCGGCTTCTATTTTGTTGAAAAATAATTAGTTCGTCTAAACCTCCATATTTTTCTATTTATATAGTTGACTATATCTATTTAATAGGATATAAATAATATTCAATCGCTTTTCATTTTTGCATTTTAAATAAAAAATATTTTTCTTATTATTTTATATATAAATGTATTAAAAACATGCATATAAGGCTTCATGCGTAGGCAAAAAGAAAAAAAAAACATTTTTACTTTTGAGTCATTTCAATCCGTGCAAGCGAAACCAAAATAAAGATTTCGGAAGCGAAACTTGTTTCCCAAACAAAAGCTTACAAAACCACAGCATGTATAACAAACGAGGGAACTTTCAACATAATAAAAGTATAATCAAAGGAAAGAAATGTTAAAATTCCTTCCTGGAAAATTTGGATGAGCTTGCCTTTCGAAATATCTCATTCAAATGTCTGGTATCAGTGAAACAAAGGCACGGAAAAAAGAATCTTCGGCCGAAAACTTTCTTCTTGCGGTAAATTAATCTGCAAAAATTTTCCTTCTGAGCCGAAGAGACGTTTTTTTCTTTAGCGCTGTCTTAGTTTTCATCACCATATTCTAAAGAAGCACTAAGAGAGGAAAGTTGGAGTGGGTTTATTGGTTTCCGTATTAGGATCCCTAGGTAATCAGGACCGCTCCACTTCTGGAGTGGTGGGTCAACTAACTCATGGGTTTCTTTTTGATTGCATTACCTATAGAACTTACCCTCGTCCTCAGACGCTTCTCTTTTATTGGTAAGACATACATATGTCTTCAAATTTCACCTCGCCTCCTTCTTTTCGCACGGTTGCATTGATTTCAATGAGAACCAAATTTGGCGATGTTTTTGTTAAGATATATTTCAGGCGTTATAGTCAAAAGAATACTGTTGAACACTTTCTGGTCATAAAAGGAAAAAAAATGTTTAGATTTGATGGATGATTTCATCAAAAATTCATTGGAAAACAGGAGCACTATTCTTTAAGTTCACCATTTCTTTTTCAATCTGATCTAATTTTGGTTTAATTATGCTAATGTGTATTGAGTGCTAATTAAAATTAAATTAAAGAGTTCATTTAAGTAATAGCACTTGAAACACATGTCAGATTAAAACTCTTATATCTACATATTTATTAAATAAAAAAATTGAAGGAATCCATTTTCAAGTATGATTGCTTACCTTAATTCGATTCTTTTGAATTTTGTTTTTATTTACAGAGCAGCAAATTTTGGATTGATTGTTTGTATTAATGAATATTTGACTAGAAAGAGTTAGTCATTTTTAAAAATTAAGATTGGTAAATATTTGAATAATGCTTTTTTCTCAGGAATTTATTCGAATATAGAATTATTTAACATTAATCCAATTTCATTTAATTTCACTAAAACTCAAATTAGGTAAGATTTTCTTGTTAGTATATTTTGTATGTTATAACGAATATTAAATAAGAAACATATTTATGTTATATAATAGTTAAAATGTTCCCATAAAATGCTAGACTTTATTTTTCTAAAAAAAAATTATTTTTGAAAAGAATTTGATTTTTCATAGACATACCTTAAGAATATTTTTTCTCTGTTACATTTTAGGGGTTAGCGAATATTAAATTATCAAAATTATCAATTACTTTCGTAAAAGTTTTTTGATAGTATTCCATTTTATCGGTGTAAATTTTGCAGTGTTGATGTTTTTTGTAACTTATATGGAAAATAGATAAGGAAACAGTAACTGTTATTTAAAAATTTGGTACTTTTCCGTTTCGCCGGCGCAAATCTCACCAAGCGAAAATTAAGTCGCCAGTTGGCGACAACACAATATACACATAAAAATTTTTAAATGTTGCTTTACATAAAAATTTTGAAATTTATTTATTTAATTAATGTTTTCGTGTTCACGCTATGCGTGGAATGATGGGTGCCAGAGCCTCCATTTATTTACTTATTATATTAGATTACAATTTATCGGGTATGCATATTTCAAAATATTATTTTTTTTTAATTTTTTGTGTGAATTTGTTACGATTATTATTTTTAAAGTCCGAATTTTTCTAGAGAGATTTTATGAAATTATTAAATTTGTATATATAGCAACATAGCATAAAATTATAAAATGGAAAAAAAAAAAGAGTCGAAATAAAGTGGTTGACAGTAAAAGGCCGTCACATGTTTTGGAAACGTAGCAGTAAAAGGTTACCAGCGGAGATTTCCCTCTAGCGCTGGTTGTATCATTTTTGGCGACTTTATCGCCTGCGCCGGCGAAACGGAAAAGTACCAAAAATTTGTTTTGGATGCATTACTATTTATTTATCATCTAAATTGTTTAAAAAAATGTCAAATAAAGTTCATTTAAAATTACAAAATAAAATAAATATGACAAAGCAGTATTTTTATAACATTTTATTAAATATTTTCGGAAGAGATTTAAATTTTAATGTAAAAAAGTTTAAGTGTTCCTTACCAATTTAAACTAATCATAAAGACCATGGTTTGTTTTGTCTTTTTCCTCTGTTCAATTGTCAACGAATTAATAGCTTCAATCAATGAATAATGGCTTCTTAAGCCGTTGCTTTTGTTTTTATATAAGAAGTAATTTTATTAACAAAATGAACTTTGAGAATAATTTGAATGGAAAAATTCAAAATGAAATTTGAAAACTAATGATCTAGAACAACAGGTAATTTCTATAATTTTAAAAACTTTTATACAAACGGAAAAAAATTATATTTTAAAAATATCTCTTCATTACTAGTCAAAATCATGATTTGAATTTTTCCCATCGCCGACAACATTCAGAAAATCGATGGCGAACTTCATCTTGTTGGATGCTAGTTAAAAATGCGATTTGAAGGCAGGCAGGAAATTCGTCGACAAGTCGAATTTACGAAGTCGTCAATACACTGTGACGTAGAATCACGTGTCGTATACATTTTAAACCAATTAGAATCGTTATAAAGTGGCTTAATCATGATCTCAACTGGAACGAAAGAATTTACCACTTTATTGTTAAAAAATTATGGTAAAAGCAGCAATTTGTGGTATTTTTTCGGTTGGTTATACCACTTGGTAGCATCACCTGTGCCAGCAAAATGAGAAAGTACCAAGTTTTTTTCATATATTAAGTATAAACATTTCCTTAAACTAAAGATTAATACAATTTGTCAGAGCAGAGTAAATTATTTTCTGACTAGCAAATATTTCATTAATTTCGGTTCAGAAAATGCTTTTGAAAAAGAAAAAATACGTAAATTGTATTTATTACATTGAACACATTTTTTACTTTGACCCAACTTTTGATTTGAAGGATTTTTAAATTACTAATTTAGTTAGAAAATATTAAACTTTCATCTGTATTTTTGTCGTGATAGTTAAAAGGCCATTCAGATCTACATATATTCAATAAATTTATCATATATGTTTTTAAGCCGAGTATATTTGAGATTATGATGATTAATTTGAGCCGCCCAACTTGTCTGGTGGTCAGCGTGCCTGACTGCGGATAAGGAGGTCCTGGGTTCGAATCCTGGTTCTGGCATGGATGTACTTTCTGTCTCTATCTATCCTGTCTTTGTCCTTTCCTTGTATGAATGAGGTGTGAATGGCTGCCTACCCTATAAACGGGTACCTATGGCATGTATGTAGAGCAAAGTCGTACTTTCACCTTCATGGAGCTCTGATTAAAATGGAAGACCCTCCCAATTGACTTAAGTTCGCATAGCATAGCGAGCTTGGCTTGTCCAAGTGTTATTAGTAACAACAACATTTGGCTTAGATTTGAATTTGCCGAGCTTTTTCAATCAGAACTTCCATAGCCTAAAATGTTTCACAAATTGACGTGTATTTAAAACAAATTTTTGATCAGGGAATGTTTTTGAAAATCTGCGTAACAAAAATATTAGAAATATACAATTTTTCAATATATATTGAGTCCTTATCTCTATGAATTATATTTAACAACATACATTAACATCATTTAACTAAAGTATCTACTTTTAGTTTCTGTATATGTATGATTGTATATTTTGAATAGTTCTTAATGATAAATTAGCAATATTTCATTAGTAATATTATAAATTATTATCAATATTAGACCCACTTTATAATCTTTATAGATGATATTTCTTTGTAGATAATAATCTCTAAAAATTCTTTCCGCACGGGAACGATTTTTCGCATATAGTATAGTCCACTAGCATATGAATAATATTGAATACATGAGATATACGAGTAACAAATTTAATCATCCAGGGTATACACCTGATAAACTCCCAAACAGTCACTTCAGCAGATGTTTCAGCAGAAAATAGAAGCATCTTGTTGTTAACCAATAATTGGGATTAAACTCTGCACCTTTCGCTCTGAAGACTAATGTCCGAAAATTTGGTCACAGTGAGTCCGAAATAAAGTTATCTTTCCGTTCTGAATCTTTTTTTTACTTGTAATTTTTCTTATCATTAAAAATATTTGTCAGTACAAAAGGTTTTATTTTGCACACAATTAACAACATATTCAGGCAAGCAAGCCAGTTTCCCGTGAAAAAAATGAATATAATTTTTATGTAAAAATTTGGATTTTGAAAAATTATTTTATTTACCATTTACTATGCTCGGATCAAGAGAAGACGGGTTTATAACCACGAAATGGAAAATTGGAAATCAACTAAAAACAAATCGAATGATCATGGAACGCTCAAAAATTTTGTTTAATTATGAAGTTGTTAAATAGGAATTTTTAGACTTTACCAAACCATTTTGTTCGCTGTAGTTTTGAAAAAAAAGAGAAAAAACAAATTCAGTGATGTGAAGAAAAATATTTTTTAAAAATAAGGTAATAGTAAACATACAAAATAAGAATCTAATACCATACATACTTTTTGTCACAGTTACATTTGAGAACAATTTAAAAAAAACAGGAAAATAATCACCCGCTACTTTCTTGAAGCGTGCAGAGTTCCAAAATGGACTGTTACATTGCTTAAATTAAGTATATATCGCCATAAGTAACTATACAAGTAATTCAAATCAAATAGATGATTTTCAAAAAGTATTTCAAATCAGTACATATGGATTTAAAACGCAGATAAATAAACAGGCTTCTTTTGTGAAACATGCAAAGTTACATGTCTTGACAGATCTCTTAAATTAATCATATAGCCTTTAAATAACTTGTTTAAGAATAGAAGTCAATATTAAATATGCTTTAATTACCGCAATCAAAATGAAGACATGGACATATTTATTTTATAAATTAACTTGATGACGGCATTCCGATGTAGTTATCGATAAAAATACGGACTAAAATTTAATTTAATTTATTTAAATTTAATCTTTCATAATTCTATTATAAAAATATTAAATTTCTATTTTATTATACAAGTATGTTCCACTTTTAATAATTAAAAACTTTTTTTTCAATGGCGGGCACAAGAGGGTTGAACCCTATGCCACAACAAGTACAGAGACTGCTACTCATTTGTCGTTACCCAGCGGGCACCTGTGAACCAAGTCACGGAGGCGAGTAGCGTTACCCGCGCCATATCACCAAAAACGTGTTTATAGGGAGGGGGCAACATTCATACAACATCACAAAAGAAAGGACAGTGAAGGAAAGACACACCCATGCCCGAACCGGGATTCGAATGCGGGACCCACAGCTCAGGAGTCAGGAACGCTAACCACTCAGCCAATCGGTGGGTAATTAAAAACTAACAATGGTTATTCAAAAATTGTGATTAAAATCTATGTCTATTTAAAAATACAGGGTGTCTATAAATGATGGACCCGAATTTAAAAAATCATATTTTCAAAAGTTCTCGACGGAATAAAATAATTAATGCTTAAAAATAACGAGGAAAGCACGAAGTTTTTTTGTTACTAACAGATGGCAGCACATTTACGATTGCTGAGAGTAAGAAACCCAAAATGGCGACATTGAGTGAGAAGAGTTTTTGTGTGTTGGAGTACGCAAGGGTTTTTTCGACAACTACTGTTCAACGTGCTTTTTTATGTTAATCGTCACAATGTGAGAGTGTGGAGAAGTGAAAATCCTCATCAATCTCAACAGTTTATGAGAGATTCACCCAAAATAAACGTTTCTGTGCAATGTCATGTGAAAAAATTTATGGGCCTTTTTTCTTCGGTGAAAAAACTGTCACAGATGGCAATTATCTCGACATGCTGGAAATTCGGTTATTTCCACAACTGCTTGAGGACAGTCCCGATTTTATCTTCCAACAAGATGGAGCACCTCCTCATTGGTCTTGGACGATTCGTAGTTACTAAAACAATGTGCTTCCACAAAGATGGATAGGCCGTGCGGGTGACGATGATTTAACGTTATTAACATGGCCACCAAGATCTCCTGACCTAACCCCATGAGATTTCTTTCCATGGAGTTACGTGAAAGACCGTGTTTTCGTACAGCTAATGCCGAAAACACTCCCAGAATTGAAACAACGCATTTCTTCTGCATTACGAACCAGAAACATGTTACAAAATGTGTGGAATGAACAAGATTATCGATTGGACGTATGCCGTGTGACAAAAGGGTCCCATTTCGAACATTTATAAGGTAAAAAAAACTATGTGTTGGTAACAAAAAAAACTTCGTGCTTTTCTCGTTATTTTTAAGCATTAATTATTTTATTCCGTCGAGAACTTTTGAAAATATGATTTTTTAAAATCGGGTCCATCATTTATAGACACCCTGTATATCGATGCGTGCTGGATTTCAACAGTCAAAATTAAACTATTTGATATAAATATTGTTTCCTTAATTAATATTGCGCGAATAAATTACGTCCAATCAATACCTTTAAAGTGTGGCTTCCTTTTTAGTCTCGTAACCAGGACTTATTGAAGGAATGGAACGCAAAAAGCATCCGGAACTTTAATTGAAATATTTTTGCGTAATTGCAAGAAGCCTGGCAATATGAGAGAATTGTTTACCATAAACATCGGGAGGTTCCCTAAACGTGTCTTTTCGGTAATTAAATTATATGTGCTGTCTCCTCCTTTAAATTTGTAATTAGCAATTAAACATAAAAGTTGGCGCGAACCAGTGAAGACGTATTAGTTTCCCTTCGAGTTAAATTAAATCAATGATTGCTCCGGTCTTACAGGAAATAGATTGAAAGGAAATGCCGCGTTTTATTGCTTTCCATACGCTGGAAGACGCTGTAAATTCAAGATTATACGAGGGGGAAGGGGGCATGTTTCGCTTTGTTTCGCTGCCCCCCCTCTCTGCGGCACTTGAATCTTTGAATGCTTGCTGGGCTGCTTAATTTCGTAATGCAGAAAATGAGAATGTTTGTTTTTTTTATCTTCTCCGTAGTGGTGTGTGTGGATAGAGGAATTCGTTTCCTTCAAATAGCTGGGCTGGATGTGACGGTTTTCCTCTTTCGGTTGAATTTTGATGTAATTGAAATGGTAATTTGGTTGTCAACTTTTGAATGAATCCTTCGTCACAAAAGAAACAGGAGAATGGATGCGAGGGATTGATTTTTCCCGTCTTTCCTGTTTTCCAGCACAGACGTGAGATGTTATTTGAGTAAAATTTCAGACTGTGGACTCTAGCTTCAGCATATGTGGAGAAACATTATCTTGATTGTTCTTGCTGAATTTGAATAGACGAAGTTTCCACACGGAACTTTAATCGACCATATTGCGCGTTAACAGATTTATTTAATGACAAAATTTAATGTGATTATTGCGGAAAGAACGTAATGTCACGTAACATTCTAATTTACGACATTTGTTGCTAAATCATTAATGAATTATTCATTATAAATTTAAGTCAAAGGAATATTCCTTATTAAATTTCCCTTTTCAATTCTAAATGCTCTTAAATGTTAAATTTTATTCTCACAGAAAAAGGAACATGTTGAATAACACTCATAATGAATAATGTAACCAGTACTTTTGCATGTCTTTAAAAATGATTTTGATTCTCATTTAAAATAAAAGAGTTCCTCCGTTGAAGTTTATTTCAGAGAAATTAAAATAAAATTCTCTCTCTTGTATGATGAATGATTCACAATAAATAAATTCTTGGATGATTCACGAAACATTTAGGGTAACCTTGTAAAATTCATTCTTTGATTACTTTTATAAAGCGAAAGTATACGAGTTTTGCAACACTTTATTTATGAGAATCTTGGAATAAACGAAAACAACAAAACGGCCCTATCTGGTGCAAAATCATCTGTTTGTCAATATATTGTTGTTGTATAATGCCTAACTACTAGGATTCACATCTTTCAAGACTGCAAGGGGCTTGAAGTGCTGGCACCTTATTTAGTGAGGCATCCAGTGGGTGTGCCATCAGAGCGCCGAATGTGGGTCATCTAATTTAAAAACAGAGACCAAGCAGAAGATTTCCCGGCATGGTTTTCCAATTCCAGAAGTGTCATTTCATATGGAGGACATGACGACCACGACATACTTAATATGCCCACCAGCCTTTATCAAACACAACGGATCTTCGATTGGGTCTGGATTTGAACTCACCACCTTCCAATACGAGAACGAAGGCTCTAACCAGCTAGGCCACCACGCCCTAATCAACAATATTTTTGAATATAATCTGAGATAAACTTTCTGGAAGCCTGTGTAACATGTTTCGGTACTTTATGGAATCCAGCTGGTAGGGTCCGTGCAAATCTTCAATTTTATAGAAAAAGTTTAATAAAAAGTAAGATTTCCCGGCATGGTTTTCCAATTCCAGAAGTGTCATTTCACATGAAGGACATGACGACCACGACATACTTAATATGCCCACCAGCCTTTATCAAACACAACGGATCTTCGATTGGGTCTGGATTTGAACTCACCACCTTCCAATAACGAGAACGAAGGCTCTAACCAACTAGGCCACCACGCCCTAATCAACAATATTTTTGAATATAATCTGAGATAAATTTTCTGGAAGCCTGTGTTACATGTTTCGGTACTTTATGGAATCCAGCTGGTAGGGTCCGTGCAAATCTTCAATTTTAGAGAAAAAGTTTAAGAAAAAGTAAGATTTCCCGGCATGGTTTTCCAATTCCAGAAGTGTCATTTCACATGGAGGACATGACAACCACGACATACTTAATATGCCCACCAGCCTTTATCAAACACAACGGATCTTCGATTGGGTCGGGATTTGAACTCACCACCTTCCAATAACGAGAACGAAGGCTCTAACCAACTAGGCCACCACGGCCTAATCAGCAATATTTTTGAATATAATCTGAGATAAATTTTCTGGAAGCCTGTGTTACATGTTTCGGTACTTTATGGAATCCAGCTGGTAGGGTCCGTGCAAATCTTCAATTTTAGAGAAAAAGTTTAAGAAAAAGTAAGATTTCCCGGCATGGTTTTCCAATTCCAGAAGTGTCATTTCAC
The DNA here is from genome assembly GCA_037975125.1 of Latrodectus hesperus. Classification (NCBI taxonomy): domain Eukaryota; kingdom Metazoa; phylum Arthropoda; class Arachnida; order Araneae; family Theridiidae; genus Latrodectus; species Latrodectus hesperus. The sequence continues at coordinate 7,404,210 of JAJQOW010000014.1, read as the reverse complement.
ATGGAGGACATGACGACCACGACATACTTAATATGCCCACCAGCCTTTATCAAGCACAACGGATCTTCGATTGGGTCTGGATTTGAACTCACCACCTTCCAATACGAGAACGAAGGCTCTAACCAACTAGGCCACCACGCCCTAATCAACAATATTTTTGAATATAATCTGAGATAAATTTTCTGGAAGCCTGTGTTACATGTTTCGGTATTTTATGGAATCCAGCTGGTAGGGTCCGTGCAAATCTTCAATTTTAGAGAAAAAGTCAGGATTGTTTGCATCCATAGAGTGCAGTGGATTGCAGCGGCAGATCGAAGGCAATTGATTATGTCAATGTAATTGTTCCACATTTACGACGAGAATTAACGAGTTTTCGACGTCTTCTATGTAAATTTTCATTGCTTTTGATCTTAAATTGTAGTATATTTTTAATGAACTTGTATATCATAAAATTTTGTAAATATTGACGCACAATATATTTGTTATCGAAAGTCAAATATTTTTAGTAATGTTTGAAGAGCATTATTTCCAATTACAATTTAAATTTTATGACAAAAATGACAAAAGTAGCTCATTTTTTTCAAATTATACGCTGGAAATTTATAAGATTTGATTTTAATATTTTTTTGTCATTGAATATTTTTTGTTTAAATATATTTAATTTTGTGTTATCACGGATATTTAAAAAAACAAAAATTAAATAACATCCATACATAGGATAGATTGAGTCAATTTAAAATATCACTATATATAATGTCATTATTTCCATAATCATTGTGATTTTAACTTCAATGCTATTCATATTAATAATTTAATTTCTATCAATATTTATTTTTGAACACAATTTGCTTTAACTGCTACATAAATAATTTCAAAGAACTTTTGTAAAGGATGTTAATAAAGATGCTTCTTTTCCCATAAATATTTTACCCAATTTTGCGTATTTCTGCTGAATATAGCTGTGGATATACAATAATATAATTTTGCTCACTTCAATAAAATTTTGCTTAATGCGAAAATATAATCAAATAGTGCGCATTGTTACAGTGGATGCATTTCAATATTTGTTGCATTTATAATGTAATGAATACAACTTCTCTCTGCAATTAAATTCATTATGAAGGTAGGGTTTCCTCATTATTAAATAGTGCAAAAATAGTATATAGAAAATGATGAACCTGCAATAATGTATTGTAATAATGTAAATATATCAAGAGGGATGGCATATATATATATATATATATATATATATATATATATATATATATATATATATATATATATATATATATATATATACAGTACGTCCACTAAAGTCCCTTGCCATACCCTTAACTTCGGAACGGCTGCTACTGTGTTTATAAAAGTGGTGTTTAGGTATAGTAAAGTAGCCATGCACTACTGAATGAAACAGACTACTGTGCTACCTGGTGGATAACTGTGGAGTTAGCATTCCTATCTCGAAAACGGAACGAGATAGAGAGAAAAAGTGATTTACAAAGTTGTAGAGCATCCTCGATTTAGTACGAAAAGATACCTTGTATGCATTAATGTGAAGAATACAATGGTTAAAACGAACATTTGCTGCTTCGTGCTGTGACGTGACAAAATGATTTAAGAAAGAAAAAAATAGTTATAACAATATACTTTATTTAAGGTGTTCAAACTTCTCACCGTCAGCTGCAATGCACATTTGGATCCTCGCTTGAAGTTCACGTTGCACACATAGGAACACATGACCGTAATGCGTCGTTTAAGGTCCTGCAATTTCTGCGGAGGGGTCGCATACACCTACTGTTTCAAGTATCTCCACAGGAAAAAGTCCAGTGGAATTAGATCAGGAGAACGTGGAGGCCATTCTTTGAAACCGCCATACCCAAGTATTTGGTTGCCAAATTCCTTGACGAGGTATTGCTTCACTGGAGATGTCTTGTGAGCAGGCACGCCGTCATGTTGAAACCATAGATTCTTAAGATTAAACAACGGCAGGTTCTCTACAAAATCGGGTATTACCTTCTGTAACAATTTTAAATATCGTGCACCCGTTAACGTGCCATTGTAAACTATTGGGCCTATGTTATTGTAAATTGAGCACCAAACGTTATAGCATACCGCATTTGATGTTGAACGTCGACGAAACATTTAGGATTTTCCAGCACCCAGTAATGGGTGCTTTGCCTGTTGTACATGCCATTCCGTGAAAACCATGCCTCATCCGTCCACATTATATCTGCCAAGAATGTTGGCTGGACCTGTATCTGATTCATGATCAAGTTGCACCATTCATAGCGTTGCTTGGCATCCTCGTCCACTAAAACCTCTTCAGGCGTAGGTCGGTATGGGCGAGCACCTGATTCGCTTAGGATTTTCCAAACCTGACTTTTGGAAAGACCACAGTGTTGACTGATCTCTCTTACGCTGCATTTCGGATATGCGAGGCATATGCTAATACCTCCCCGATTGAACTTGCCGCCCTATCTTAGCTGGTCTGACAGATCGAGGTCGACTAGTAACGCAACCTGTCTCTCTTAAGCGTTTTACAACAGTTAGGATGGTTTGGTGAGAATAATGCGGGCCGGCAGGGAAAGGTTGGCGGTACAACCTTGCTGCTGATCATCACTTGTGTCTACATTCACCGTACAGTAACACCATCTCACAATACTCAGCTGTGGAATACTCAGCAATGACCATGAGAATCAACATACTACAACGCCAGGAAGATGTCTGTTTTATAGCTGTCTCAGGTGAACAGGCGTGACGTTTCTTACGTATTTGCATACTGCATACAAATTGTTGGAATTATTTTTAATACTTCCGTCCTTCCCATTTCGAAATATAAGAGAAAAAGGTAATCACGAAAATGATTTTTTGTTTTTCAAATATGCACACGTACGATGTGCCACGTCACGTCACGTCACGAAACAACAAATGCGCGTTTTAACCATTGTATTCTTCACATTAATGCCTACAAGGTGTCTTTTCTTATATAATCGAGGATGCTCTACAACTTTGTAAATCCCTTTTTTTACCTATCTCGTTCCGTTTTCAAGGTACGAATGCTTACTCCACAGTTTTCCACCAGGTGGCGAGGTTAGTGGTTTCATTCAGTAGCGATGGCTACTTTACTATACTTTGACACCACGTTTATGAATATAGCAGTAGCCGTTCCGAAGTTAAGAGGGTGGCAAGGGACTTTAGAGGACATACTGTATAGATATATATTAATAGGTAAAAATAGATATAGCGATTAAGAAATGCGTTGATGTTACGAAAAGAAAAATTATATAAGAAAAATTTAAATTTATATATAACACCAAAAAATGCAATGTGAGGTTATGCACAGCAAGAGAATCAAAGAACTCTAAAAATAAAAAAAATATCGATTGGTAACCTCATAAAATAAAAATACAATAAGAATTTTAAAATTAATATTAAAGACATTTAAAATTAAAAATGAAAATAGGAGACAAACCAACTAATAAAAAAATGTAAATTGAGTATATCAGAAACTCGTGTCTTCCCATCGAGAAATATTTAAATTACATCTACATGTGTCAGATTGAAATAATAATTTATGTATATTGTTAAAACATTATAAGTTGATCATTATTTCCTAAATCATTTCGAGCATCATAAAATCGTTTTTTCAAAGATCAAATGGAAAAACGAAAACCAATAATCTGTTTCAACGCTAAAATATATAATAATAAACAAAAAATAAATTTATGTGAGGTAGTAAAAAAAGGAAATTAAAACATTAATATTAAGCTTAATAAATGAAATATTAAAAATGAAAATATGTAACCTTTATTATGTTTGTCCGACGGAATGTTTTCGGAATGGAACATAAAATGGTTATGTAATGAATCTTATATTAAAATGTCAGTCTATGGCTAACATATGATGTTATTCTTCCTCTTGAAGTTCCATTATATTGTTTTTGAAATTAATTAAAAAATTTATTGATGCTATTGAACTCAGGAGCATGACAGTCAAAAGGGGCCAAAGTCGTACACCCCCTATCTGCTTCCTTGACCATTGCCCTGGGAGGCGAGGTTTGGTTGGTTGGTTTGTTTGTCGCTCAACGGTCATTTTTTGCACACGAGGGCTAATTAGACCGGGACTTACGGCTTAAAGTGGATTCCGAACCACTACAAACATCCATGCCCAAGGTGGGATTCGAACCCACGAACTGTTGAACCGAAGGCAAGAGCGCTAACCATTCGGCTGCCAGCTCGGCCAATCAAGCACCGGATACACTGGAAGCTTCTCCTTATAATGATGAAAATAGTTGAAAATTCTAATCATTATTTGAGACTTCTGCTCGGTTTAATAGAATCCCGTTCTACAGAGTAGAGGATTTCAATTTCGATACCAGTTACATTTAAAAGATAGGAAATGGTTTTTCTTTTCCTCTTAGATCATAAGCATAAATAAGAATAGTTGCTACAGAGAATTTTGATTTTCCAAAAGGTGGCCCAATCTCTGGGAAAATTTGTCTCCACAGGCAATCACGAGTGGATGCTTAAAATATTTAAAAGCAGCTTTCAGTACATAGTTAAGTGATGTCCTATTGTTTAATATTAATCACTCATGCCAAACAATTGCTCTTCAAGCATTTGAAATTTTCACTTATAAAGCGTTATGTCATAGCATTATTTGAATTAAAAAAAGTTATTTTCTTAACACACTTTAGGGAGCTGATTATTGAAGTACAAATAAATTTATTTCTCCATCTATTGAAACGAAAAACTAAATCCTTATATCCCAATTTCATTATTGTTGTTGTTGTTTACTAATGACACTTGGACAAGCCCAGCTCGCTATGCTATGCGAATTAAGTCGATTGGGAGTGTCTTTCGTTTTTAATCAGAGAACCATGATGGTGAAAGTACGACCGGTACTTTCAACACTAAGTACTAATTAGACCGGGACTTACGGCTTAAAGTGGATTCCGAACCACTACAAACATCCATGCCCAAGGTGGGATTCGAACCCACGAACTGTTGAACCGAAGGCAAGAGCGCTAACCATTCGGCTGCCAGCTCGGCCCTGGGAGGCGAGTTAGTGTCTCAGTTGGGTAGTCAGCCTAATTCGGTCACCCAATGCTTAGTTCCCAAGTATGCTTTGGTACTAAATTCCATCAACCCAATGAAGGGATGAAAGGCTGAGTAGACCCTGCTCATGCCTAGGATTGAACCTGGAACCTGAGCCTTGGGATGAAAGGCTGAGTTGACCCAGCGCATGCCTAGGATTGAACCTTGAACTTGAACCTTGGGATGAAAGGCTGAGTTGACCCAGCGCATGCCTAGGATTGAACCTCGGACCTGAGACTTGGGATGAAAGGCTGAGTTGACCCAGCTCATGCCTAGGATTGAACCTCGAACCTGAGCCTTGGGATGAAAGGCTGAGTTGACCCAGCTCATGCCTAGGATTGAACCTCGAAACTGAGCCTTGGGATGAAAGGCTGAGTTGACCCAGCGCATGCCTAGGATTAAACCTCGAACCTGAGCCTTGGGATGAAAGGCTGAGTTGACCCAGCTCATGCCTAGGATTTAACCTCGAACCTGAGCCTTGGGATGAAAGGCTGAGTAGACCCAGCTCATGCCTAGGATTGAACCTCGAACCTGAGCCTTGGGATGAAAAGCTGAGTTGACCCAGCGCATGCCTAGGATTGAACCTCGGACCTGAGCCTTGGGATGAAAGGCTGAGTTGACCCAGCTCATGCCTAGGATTGAACCTCGAACCTGAGCCTTGGGATGAAAGGCTGAGTTGACCCAGCGCATGCCTAGGATTGAACCTCGAACCTGAGCCTTGGGATGAAAGGCTGAGTTGACCCAGCTCATGCCTAGGATTGAACCTCGCACCTGAGCCTTGGGATGAAAGGCTGAATTGACCCAGCGCATGCCTAGGATTGAACCTCGAACCTGAGCCTTGGGATGAAAGGCTGAGTTGACCCAGCGAATGCCTAGGATTGAACCTCGCACCTGAGCCTTGGGATGAAAGGCTGAGTTGACCCAGCTCATGCCTAGGATTGAACCTCGCACCTGAGCCTTGGGATGAAAGGCTGAGTTGACCCAGCGCATGCCTAGGATTGAACCTCGAACCTGAGCCTTGGGATGAAAGGCTGAGTTGACCCAGCGCATGCCTAGGATTGAACCTTGAACCTGAGCCTTGGGATGAAAGGCTGAGTAGACCCAGCTCATGCCTAGGATTGAACCTCGAACCTGAGCCTTGGGATGAAAGGCTGAGTTGACCCAGCGCATGCCTAGGATTGAACCTCGGACCTGAGACTTGGGATGAAAGGCTGAGTTGACCCAGCTCATGCCTAGGATTGAACCTCGAACCTGAGACTTGGGATGAAAGGCTGAGTAGACCCTGCTCATGCCTAGGATTGAACCTCGAACCTGAACTTTGGGATGAAAGGCTGAGTTGACCCAGCGCATGCCTAGGATTGAACCTCGAACCTGAGCCTTGGGAGCACGAAGCGCTAACACTTGGCCATCGGGATTCGATCCTTATTTGAGTTCATATAAATTTTCACGAGCCACATTAAAGCAATGTAACTTTTAGCTCTGGAACTCTTCTCAATTAAAAAATGACGCATGATTCTTATCCTTCTTTTAATATTGTCACCAGTGAATAGTTGCTGGAAGTGAAAGAAAAGTATTTATACAACGGTTAAACCTTTCTTTCTATATTACCACTGTATCATTTTTTTAATAAAAAATAAGAGTATTTACTATTTTTTCTGAATTCTGAAAGACTATTGTTTTTGACTTACCACTTCAGCGAACGCACTTACGAGTTTCCCAATATGCCGCCAAATGGGTAGTGCATTGGGACACAGAAGAAACGAGCTCCAGAATCAATATTAAATAACTTTATAAAACAAAAGGAGTTTTTAAGTTTTCGACAATCATTTGAATCATTTCTAGCAGAATGATATCCGAAGCTTCCTTTCGTTGTGCAAAATAATATATTTCGAACAAATATAAATATATATTTTCCCTTAAAGATGAGCCCACGTTTTACAAGAAGCTCAACCTCTTTGGCATATATTCCCATCGTTTCAATAAAAATAAAATACTAAGTTCGCGGGAAGAAATTAAGAATGATTTCGATTACAAATAAGGAATAAAATTAACTGAAATCAAGTGTAAAATACCAAAAATAAATGAAATAGTTTAAAAATCTATACGTATAGTATTTGGAACTTCTAAAGATATAGCTTTGTTCTTAAATTTCAAAATTGATATCCAGCCCTTAGAAAATGAAAGCAATTCTATATGCTTATTGAATGCATATTATACACATATTTTTCTGCAACAATAGATTGCTTAAATATATTGAAAGTAGCACAGAAAATTTTGGCTCAGATTTAAATTGGAGTTTGTAATGATAACAGCACTATATTCTATTTCAGAGCTATCTAAAATAATAAAAGAAAATAAGAAAAGTTGAGTTGCTATCTGTTTTCCAAATGCACCTTCAGAAAAGATTAGATATCAAAATATTTCTGTTATGTTCCTCGCAATTTGAATGAAACAAATATCAAAACAATCTCTTTTGTAATTTAGAAATTTCATGCTTTACAAATACATTCTCATTTTACGGTATTATAATTCCAAAGTCAAATTTGACTTTATTAGCACATTATACAAGGATGTATTGCTGTATAAGGATTACAAATAAATAAAAAGTATATTTCTCAAGATGAAACTTTAATTCCTAGTTGCTAAAAGGAGGAAGGAGTGATTGTTATATATATATATATATATATATATATATATGTGTGTGTGTGTGTGTGTGTGTGTGTATCTATATATTATCTATCTATATATACATATATATATATATATATATATATATATATATATATATATATATATATATATATATATATATATATATATATATATATATATATATATATATATATATAAACATGTGTGGTTATCAAATTATTGGATATATTTGTGAATAAAATCGAATTTTTTAATTTTAAAGGCGATTTGTAAACATTAAAATATAATAATAGGTACCAGTGTTTTCCTAAATAGAAATACATATATTGCGGTAATATGTGGTTCCTTTATTTAAATTCTGAAAGTTTTGTAAACTTTACAAAAGTACAAGATGTCGGAACTTCCACAGTTTTAAAAGAGGGCAAAATGTAGGAGTACATCGCTGGGGTAAGTGTGACAGAAACGTCTTCTTCTTCCGTTTCTAGAGGTACGTTGTCTAAAGACATGGCAGCAAAGCTCAGTGAAAAATACGGATGGGTATTGAAGTGGATTGTTTGAAGTTGAACCCTTCCATTCATTGAAAAGTGATTGTCATCGTCTGGATTCTCCAGTGTCAATGATTTCAGTTACAAGTCACCGTCATAAACAGATAAATTATAGCAGATAGTCAATATTTAAACCGGTAAAATTTTACCGTACGGTCACCCTTGGCGAAATTTTCAAAAAGTCGCCAAGGCCGTATGACGAAAACCTGATCGGGAAAAATGGCGAAATGAAAATGGCTGAAATAAAGACAAATAATTCATACATTGTTGGTATCTATCAATATGCTCAACTAATTTTATAAAAGTAACAAAAAACACAGATTTATAGATTTCAAACATCAATGGTAAAATAATAAAGTTGATGTGTTAAATTATCATAAAATCTTTTGATTAAATTTTATATTAATGAATTTAAATCGGTAAATATGCAAGAGAAGTTAATGACAAATAGGGTTGCCAAAATACTAGTTTGCCGTGTTTCCAGTAAAAATGCTTGCCAAATTTGGTGCCAAAAAAGAACGCGCCATGGGTAACCGTACAGTAAAACTGATCCATTTAAGCCATTTGTAACGTATGTTAATGCCAAAAGTCGTTTGTAGTGGTGTCACAGTGACGAAAGGTGGTTGTTTGATGAGTGGAAGAAAATAACATGCTCTTATGCCTTTCATATTTTTAATACTGTAGAGCAGGTGCAGGTTTGGAGGACACCTGTACAATCGCATGACAGCGATTGTCTCCATCCGACTCTCATGCATAGACACGGATTTGCCACGATAAGAGCAGCCGCATCGTGGCTTACTGTTGGACCAATTGTAACCTTGAAAAAAGGCATCACTTGGGAGAATGAATAAACTTTTAGAAGACCAGGTCCGGTCTATGATGCAAACATTGCTTCCTGAAGGAGATGAAGGATCATTTTTACTGAACGGTCACCCTTGGCGTGTTTTTTTTGTAGCCAAATTTGGGCAAACATTCGGACCGCCTTATTTTTGTCTGATGCGATTCTCGCGAGATGCTCAGCTTGTCTCGCGAGACAAGTCTCATGCTATCATCTACGAATTTGTGGACCGCCTTATTTAATTAATTCCATTTCAGACCGCCTTATTTTGGTCTGATGCGATTTTCGCGAGATGCTCAGCTTGCCTTGCGAGACAGGTCTCATGCTATCATCTACGAATTTTTCGATATCGTTTCTAACCTTTCTTCGCAAATAAAATTCTGTTGAGAAGAGCAAAATAAACAAAATTTGTGGTAAACAACATATTGTCGCCGAGATTTTATTTCAATAGGTTATCTACTGTGCGTTGCTTTTTTTCAGCTATTATCTTGCAGAATATGTGTGGAGGAAAAAATACAATAAAATGATTAATAAATTCCTTGCGTTCATCGATTCCATTAAACGGGTCCACCCGCCAAAAACATCTGACCCGGAGCAGCTTCGATGACAAAATAGGAGCTGGAGAGAGGTATTTTTATTGTTCATTATTTACATAAATTAAATGGTCTTCATGAAATGAATTTCTTATGAATATTTACCGATTTAAATTCATTAATATAAAATTTAATCAAAAAATTTTATGGATAATTTAACATACCAAATTTATTATTTTACCATTGATATTTGAAATCTATAAATTTGCGTTTTTTGTTAATTTTGTAAAATTAGTTGAGCATATTGATAGATACCACCAATGTATGAAATATTTGTCACTATTTCAGCCATTTTCTCCCGCCGTTTTCCCGGATCGGGTTTTCGCCATGCGTATGACGTCATACGGCCTTGGCGACTATTTAATAATTTCGCCAAGGATAACCGTACGGTAAAATTTTACCGAGATGAAGTTTTATGAGGTAAAAACACTCATATTTAATCAAAAAAAATAGCCAATCATAATTTAACGAACAGGAAGATGACATTTAACATCTACTTTGTCCGGTACAATCACCCAAACATAACATGCTTCAAACGTTATGAATTATTTGAAGCATTCAAAAGGGGTGTTGAGATGTGCTTCTCCGGCACCTCTTCCAGAACTTCCACACTATCTCCATGCGGAATGGCACGATATTCTTTTGAACATAATTCAGTGTATTCATTCTTTGGAACTTGAAATTGGTGAGTTTCGTTGCTATAGACTATTGAAGACCACTTCTTATTATTAATAAAATAAGAATAAAAGTATTTAAAACTAAAATTGTGTGGTTATCTTGTGTCAGGTAGGAAACCATTCAGATAAAGAAAGAACGAAGACAGAAAGTTCATCCATGCCCGAACTGCGATTCGAACTCAGGACCTCTCTATCCGCAGTCAGGCACGTTAATCACAAGACAGGGATATTATTAATTAAAATAAAGATATTAGTTTAATTTTAAAATATACGGTATTAAATTTCAGAATAACAGTGTTATTAAAACAAACTATACCTATAAAAAGTTATTTAAAAATATAATTTCAGATTATTTTGACTTGCCATAAGTTGAAACGGAAACGATTCTCGCATTCGTGTTATTGGAAATAAAACAAATTGAATTTAAATGTATGCACGTGTCAGTGGAAAACCAACGAATGATTTATGATCGCCATCAAAGCAAAAATGGCGATATCTATATAAGAAGGTAAAAATATTACGGTATACATTCCGCCACATTTAAAGGATGCATCTGCAAGGAATTATGGGAGAAATATAAATGGGGGAAAACTGCATCACTTTCTAAAGCAATAATCATTACATAATGGCATACGCCCGATCATTTCGAATTCTCTGTATCAACTACATCCCGTCGATAGATTTACCATTCTGGTGGGATGGTGTTGCCAAAATATATAAGAGAAATAAAGTAACTAAAATATAAAAAACCCAACTCGACGATTAAATTCTTTTGTTTAGCTTTTTTCAATACGTAGACCATTATTTAGGCAATTTAGAGAACGAGACTCGATTACGATGATGATTGTCTATCCAATATCGAGGAATGATAGTGCCAATTCAAAGAAATGAATGTTTTGCCGTACGAACTATAGAAATACAAAAAAGTTGGATAACATTAAAATAAAAAGTTATAATTTTAAAGTAAGGTTCTTAGCAATTGATAATTTTTTTTTCTTTTTCATTTTCGATACCGTTAAAAATTTTCTTTTATTCGTTATAATAATAAAGGTTTTAACTTATCAAATGAAAAATCCATGAAATTTTGTATCTAAGATATTATTGCTTATAAAAGTAGCGAATTAAATTAATAATAAAAGTAATTACGTGAAAATATATTTTGCTTTTCCATGTTGTGCGAATAAAATTTCCCAAGTCAAATTTTTATTTTAACCTAAGTATGTTTCTTTTCGTTTACTTTAACCTAAGTAAAGGTTTGACTTTTAACATCTAAGTCAACAACTAATTTATTGAAAAAGCAATTCAATATTATATTTAAAATCATCGTAGACTAGTTGTAAGATAGAAGCTTTCGGATCGAGAAAGGTCGCGGGTTCAACCCCAGCCATTGTTGAACATGCATGTTGCATACTTTGCTCAACAATGGCTGACTTTTGCAGAAACATATGTCAGAATGAGATTTTGGCAATTTTTCGGGTTCTCTCCCACACAATAGGCGAATATGTCTCACTTTCTATAAGAAATCTTTCCGGAACGCGCTATGCATTGCTCAACAATGGTTGAATTCAAATATGAGATTTTCTATTTTTGGAAGTAAGTATAATGTGTCGTTTTTCTAAGACTCGATTTGTTCTCAGTGATTGAAAAGGTTATTAAACTGCAACACTACAAAGGGTGGCAACCTAACTCCCAAGGACTTTTGTAACTCTTTTTTTTACACTCAAAATCTGTTATTGCTTTCAAGAATCTTAATTGATTGATATTAGTTCATATTCACATGTCTCAAAGTTGATTTGTTTGTTTGTCATTCAATAGTCACCTTTTACATTTGAAGAATACTATGATTGGGGCCTTCTGTTTAAAGTGCATTCCAAGCCACCCCAAACGTACACGCTTGTGATGGGATTCGAACCTACGAAACTGTTGGAACAAAAGATAAAGCATCCACCATTCGGCTGCCAAATAGTTGGTCAAAAGGGAGGAAATTTAGAAGCACTTTCATGCAGGTAAAGTATACAAATATCCATTTCCCATTGCTAAATAGGAACTGGGATCGAACCCAAGGCAATAGGAATTGAAATCGAACTCAAGATTCTAACCTTGAAGACTATAGTTCTATTTTTAGATTATTTTGAGATCTTTGGTTAAATAAATTTTAAATCAAAAGTCTATTTAAATGCTGCACTTTGTTGTTGCTGTTGTCGTGTGCCAGCTAGCCTGGCAATATGGGGTGCGCTGCTCCACTTTTCCAACCGATCCATATTTTGGTGTGGAGTCCGACTTCCTCAGTACACACATGCCCTAGGGCCCCGTTTATAGGGCAGAAAACCATTCACACAATTCCTTCATACAATGAAAGGACAAAAACAGGAGGGACAGATAGAGGAAATACATTCATGCCCGAACCAGGATTCGAACCCAGGACCTCCCTATCTATAGTCAGGGACTCGGACCACTAGACAGGGCAGGTGGCAATGCTGCACTTTAAAATGTAATAATAAGTGAATCAACATTTGCTGAAACTACACTCAAATATGTATTACAGCACAATATTTTATCCTTTGTTTTAACGTTCAAATTGTAAAATTATTAGAAACTTTTTAAGATTTATACCATTTCTAAATCATAAGTTTCAACTAGGTTTTCGAATATTTTAGCCATGCTTTCACAAGCAGATCCAACTCAACTCCATTTTTTCTTAGAAATCTTATTGTTGAACTAGCATTACTTAGATGTAAATCTAAAGCGAAACGAAATTTACAGAACAATTTTGTCCTTCATACTCCCCACTGTTTCCATCAAAAAACATTCGCTTTTATCCTACGAAGCCAAGATAAAATAAATTCGTTCCGGAAAAGGAAAATTACTTTCCTCTTTTTCACCCCGGATACTGTTATTTATGTTTCAGGACAAAACTGGCGAAAAATGAGATAAACAAAAAAGAGTTCTTTTTTTCTGTTCTCCAGCAGCGAAGGGAAAAAAATTACTGTTACCACCCTACAGAAGTTTTGCGTGGAGAATAAATTTATCACCCAAAATTTTCCAGTGTTCTAGTAACTGGTCAACGAGATATGCGCGTGATCCAATTTAATCATTCTGCGCATGAGCGGTTACAGTTACTCGAGATATTGATCTCTTTTAAGTAGGAACTCCTTTTTCTTGTTGATGAAGCAACCTTTCATCTTCGAGCGAAGGTTCGTTATCTTAATCGTAGGCATCTTGCGCCTCCTGTAAATCATGCTTCTCCGAAGACACGTATCAATGTCTCTTCTAAGGAATATTTCTCGAGATTCTTACAATTCAACATATACGAAATAACCTGAAAAAATAACTACAGCGCGTGTAATTGGATATATATATATATTTCATGCTAACTCTAATTTAGAATTTCCTTCCTTATTTTATCAAGGGAAAACATAAATTCTTAGAAAAGAGAAAGGCATCTTTTATAAAAGAAATGAAACTCAGTTGCAAGAAAAGTACATAATTTAAAAGCTGAAATTTGTTTTCTAAGATAGCTTTAGGTCGTGATATCTTTTAATCAAAGAGAAGTGTTTTTCCGTTTATTAAGTTGTGGAAATAAAAAAGGAAATAATATGTGTTTTAAATTCAGAACTTACGATTTTCGCTTTGATCTTGTATCACAATCCATTTTGTTGTAAAAAAATGAGAAGGAAATTTTAAATGTTGATGCTGAAATGAATGATTTTAATTTTTTTAAAGATGTAAATTTCGATCATTAAATCATTTCATTTTGAATAAAAGTCATGCACACATTTTTCTTTTGCCTTTTCATGGCGTAAAATTCGTTTGTATTCTTCCAAAAGCGAAAATTTTAAATAAAAATTCTTTTCACTTTTTGAAATTAATAAGCACTTGTTGAATTCAAAAAATAAATTTGATTTCATGAAGTATTTTTCTTTATTTGCGTGTTTGATTTTGGCATCAAGTACAACAGAAAAGGGAATCAAATTGCCTGAAACTATTTCTTGAAATGTAAACAAATAACTTTTCCTTGTAGTCATTTAATTTTAATTAATCACAGAAAATAACAGTTTTGAAAACATTTTTCCTTTTATGTTCCTGATTATAATACAGTCAACCAATTATGTTGCAACCTGTTTTTTTGTCACTTATTCCTCGTTTGCTCCGCAAGACCAATAAATTGTTCCGAGAAACGTGCGTGGATGTTATTCGAGATTACAATATGTATTTTAGTAAGTTGCCCAGTTAGTTTTATATTCTCGTTATTTCATTGAGTTCTGCACGCGATGGAAACAACCCTTTGTCACTGCGTAGTGGGCAGTTTAATATTTGAATTTGTCTTAAGATTTCAGTAGAACTCCATCACGTATTGTCTCCCTTGAGGACTTTTCGCAGACAGTAAGCCCAATTCACGTGCAAAGGATGAAACCTGGAAAAGTCCTGAAGCACTGATGCACACGCAAACAGAAATCTGAAACGTAACATGCATTTTCTGTTGTCCTACATCAGACGGGGTATAACCTTAGAGCTTCCACTCAATAGGGTCTATTTTACCCCTAGCCTGCGGTAATGCTAGCTTAATCATATTCAAATTATCATCAGTAAATACATGACAAATAATAAAGGCATGTTGTTCTTTATCTTAAAAATAAAAATTAGGTTGTTGTTGCATGTCCCCAAAGGCCAGCAGCGCTAGACCAGGACCATGACGTTGTAAACTCTACAATAATCCAAAACCAGAAGAGGGTCGTCAACCAAGTCCTGCCTGGAGAGCCCCAGGCACTCAAGGATATGTTCAGGCGAAACCTGCTCAGTAGAGCAGTTAGTACAGGTTTCAAAGGTTCGGGAATCCTCAGAAAATTTTAGGGTTTTAAGATGTCCACTTCAAAATTGGACGAGAATAATTTGTTCCTGATGACTTAAGTGGTTAGTCAGGGAGCCTCTGGGACGGGAATTTTGGTACCAGTAATGTATCGGAGGGACAATATAAGTCATCCTGTTCTTAATTTTTTCTCTGGAGTGAATCTCCATGAAAGGGAGAGGAGCTAAAAAATAGGTAATATTTTATATTGAATATAGAAGATGGGCTGACATTACGAATGGTTGAATGGCTTTTTAACATCGGTTTTGTATGGTAATGTCTTCAGAATTAATTTTGCGCATAATGCGTTACATTCATAAAATCCAAGGGAAAAAAAGAGTACTCCTAGGCATCAGCTCAAACAAGTTTACAATGAGAAAGAAGGAATGTAACGCTCACCTTTCAGTTAGCAATCCATAAAATGGAACGCGGGAACATCGAACACGAAAAGTACTGCTCTAACACGAAGCAGCGGAGAACTTGCCACCCAGCCCGTTTGGTGGTTTTGAGCCTCGGCTCTCATCGAGCGGGCTCGGATTCGAATCCCGAATAAGGCTTGGATGTCAAACTGGGCAAGAAGTTGGACTTTCTGCTAATAACAGAACTCCGTTTCGAAAGAAAGCAGCACAGTTTGTTGTAAAGCCTTTCACTGTTCGCTGCATATTTTACAAGGACAATGTCACGTTTCGCAAAGGAGAAAACGCGGAAAACACTCAAGCTGACACCCAGAAAGACACGTATGTAGAAAAATAAGTGCAAAGCCCATGTCTCGTTGTTCAACAGTGGCTGGAACACTCTGATCTGAGAACAGTCTACAAGGTCATGGGAAGGATTTTTTCCCCACTTATACAACAACTTGACCCGCCCAACTTGTCTAGTGGTCAGCGTGCCTGACTACAGATAAGGAGGTCCTGAGTTCGAATCCCGAATTCGGGCATGGATGTACTTTTTCTCTCTCTATCTATCCTGTCTTTGTCCTTTCCTTGTATGAATGAGGTGTGAATGGTTGCCTACCCTATAAACAGGTCCCTATGGCATGTGTGTAGAGCAAAGTCGTACTTTCACCTTCATGGTGCTCTGATTAAAACGAAAGACGCTCCCTATTGACTTAAATTCGCATAGCCAAGGCATAGTGAGCTTGGCTTGTCCAAGTATCATTAGTAACAACAATAACTTGATAATTGATACATCTACAAATCTGCAGGTAAAACTATATTACTACTTTGACACACTCTGGTTCTCCCTTACTTTCTTGACAGACTGTCAACTTTACGAAATAGTAATTATTTACTTCTTACTCATCTAACCGAATCTCTAAGCTATCAAAAAAAATTTGTAGAAGTATAAACATGATTTTATTTCTCTTAATCCGATCATATGCCGTAATAACGGGATTATTCGTAAGACCAATGATCCCCTATATATATACTAATGTGGTTTAGTGTAAAGAGGCGTGAAAGAGTTTCGATTTTCAACTGTCCTTTCTTTGCTTTAAATTACATTTCTAACGATGAGTTTTATTTTCGCGATTAACTTAATTTACTCTCCATCAGAATAATGCATTATTTAATAATAATAAAACTGCCGATCGATGGCTGAGTGGTTAGTGCTCCTGACTCCTGAGCTGTGGGCCCTGGGTTTGAATCCCAGTTTGAGCATGGCTGTTACTTTCTTTCTCTGTTCTCTCTCTGTGTTTCTCTGTCCTTTCTTCTGTGATGTGGTATGAATGTGGCCCACCCTATAAACGGGTTTGTGGTGGTATGGCGCGGGTAACGCTACTCGCCTCCGTGACTTGGTTCACAGGTGTCCGCTGGGTAACGACAAATGAGTAGCAGTTTCTGGCCTTGTTGTAGCATAGGGTTCAACCCTCAAGTGCCCGCCGTTGGGAAAAAAATAATAATAAAACTACCAATATAATTCATTCATACCAAATATAATGAAAATGACATTTTTAGGATAACTTCTTTTAGCTGGAAATTCAAAAAAAGTGACATTGTTAAAAAAAAAAGTTATATTATTTGTTACTGGTTGCAATGTTAAACTATAATTTCCCGCAAATGTCAAAGTATTATTTATAAGAAGCTTTGGACAAATTCAAATTTTAGAATTATTTATTTAATTCACTTCTGTGTAGAGAATGGAATATAATTTCAATGTAAAAAAAAAACAAAATTTAGAATAAAAAAGGACTTATTATATATTATTTTTTATGAATTAGCAATCCTTGTTAACGAGAGAAATCTTTCAGTTTTTGTATTCCTTGAGATTCAAAACTGCTTAGTTTCACGGAAATTTATGTTTTCCCCGCAGCATTTTACTTAATTCCCTTTTTTTATTTATTTAGGAATGTTACATTTCAATTTCTCTTCATAATCAATTTTTATATTTATAAAGTAGCAATTGCTTACTGTATTTTTGGTAATGAAATGAAATTTATCCAATGTTTAAGTGCTCTTATTTAAAATTTGAGGATAACTGTGACAAATAATAAAAACTTCATATCGTAGTTTCAAAAAAAATAATAATAATTTTCTCGATTATAATCTATAATGTCTATATTTTGTAACAGTACTTCGCTTATGCAAAACTTATATGACGTATAAAGCTTATATTCCATGTCGTTATCGACATTTTACAAAAAATCAAGAAAACTTCGGCATTCAGTCAGTGTATTTATTGCTCAGAAAAGGGCTCAGAATCGCTGTTTTCAACTTGGCGCAAAGTTCAAGAAAACTCGAAGCAAAACTCTAAAAATCCATCCCAAGGAATGCCTCGGCACGTGCACGCGTGGGTGGGGGGTAGCTGCCGCCAGGACGTTCCTTAAGACTTTAATGAGTTCAACCGTCTTAACTTCCCTCCGAAAAGTCGTTTCTGCAGTTTTAATTCCCTCTTTCATTTGCATGGGGTCTATCTGGTGGGGGGGGGTCGGAAGGAAAGAGTTGCGTCATTAAGCAAAAGGGAGCTCATGTGCTCCAGACGTTGCAGCTAATCCTAACAACGTGCGGGGAGGGAGGTGGAATACTCCAGTAAATGTTGTGGGGGGAGAAATTTATAGTTGCAGCTCAGTGATATGGAGCGGAAGGTCTCGAGTTTAAGAGACGGTCTCTCCTCCTCAGGACATGTCAGGAAGACGGAGTGCTTCTGGTGTCCACGGCTGAAGATAGCTGTAACCGCCTGGATGGGAATTTTATTCATCCTGTCTCGCATCTGTTGGAGATAGAAATTAGATTTGCCACTGACTTTATTTTATTCCTTTCTGGCATTGCCAGATACAGAAGTATTTTTGAAGAATATTAAATCATTTTCAAACGACCCGCTTAAAACTCCGCTTTCTGTCGCGATACGAAATAGTAATTTTAAACTAAGTTGTATTGTTTTGTTTCTACACAATTGCTGAGCATATTTTCTAAATCTTGCATAAATCCCGTGAGTCTAGAAGACATAATCATGACTTTTTCTGTAAAAAAAGTGAATGTATTTATGCCATGGCATAGATCAGGAACCCATGAAGTTGAACCAAACTAATTTATATGTACACACTATTATTAAATATGAAGCAAAATGTTTTGATGTATAAAGACATATGAAGCATAAGACTGACCATAATCAAGTACAGGACAGAGTCTTTGGTTTGGTTCAAGCTCATAAGATTTTGGGTTCGATTCTAGTTATTGTTTAACAATGGGAGATAATTGTTGCATTACTGAATTCGGTATGTACGATTGTTGAGGTAGGAAATGGGGAGATTTTCATATTTGCTTCCTTTTATCACAGGAATACTACTGATTTTTAGTTGTTGTTGGTTATGACACTTGGACAAGCCAAGCTCGCTGTGCCTTTGGCAGGGCGAATTAAGTCAATAGAGAGCGTCTTTCGTTTGGATCAGAGCACCACGAAGGTGAAAGTACGACTTTACTCTTTTTAAGGTGCCTCGTCATTTTGAAAAACGGTCAGGCAACGAGGCCACACCTGAGCTGGCACCCTCCTCTCCCCATCCACGCCACACCAGCGGAAGGACTTTGGACGTCACATATTAACGTGGACACGTCCCCAACCCACGGAGTTCCAGCAACCCAGTGAAGGAGAGTACACCGTGGTCACCCTCCCAACCACTGCCCGCGGCAAATGATGCTTCACTTTGCTGAGCTTACGGGAAGCGGCGTGAAGTTACTGAGCCACTGGAGCGTGAAGCTACTGAGCTACTTCTGAATAACAGAAACTAAGAATTCTAATGTGTCGACTGTGTGTGATGGAATTAAAGTGAATTTTCACCTCAATATGAGCTATGAGCACTCAGCATAAAGCTCCAACACTGATCACCATCACATACTTATCTAGACATTACCCTTTACTTACAAAATCAATCATCTTTTGGTGGATCGAAACGAGAAATAAACTATTGTAACAGCCGAGAATAATACTGTGAACCCATAAAGCCTTCAGTCTTAAAAATAAATAGGGAAGCTCCTGATGCTGTTTGTACACAGATTCAAATGGATCTGACTCCGAAACATCATCGCTTTAAATATATGTTACGGCAAACGGAAAAATATTCGAAA
The DNA here is from genome assembly GCA_037975125.1 of Latrodectus hesperus. Classification (NCBI taxonomy): domain Eukaryota; kingdom Metazoa; phylum Arthropoda; class Arachnida; order Araneae; family Theridiidae; genus Latrodectus; species Latrodectus hesperus. The sequence continues at coordinate 7,384,404 of JAJQOW010000014.1, read as the reverse complement.
TAATTCCTAAATACGATGTTTACAGCATTCCGAGACATATTCAGAGGAATAGCGATACTGCAGAGCTTATTCAGTTCCAAGTTTAAATGGCATCAGCGTGCGTGGGTGAGGGCAACCGCAATATATTGACGATATATCTGAGGTTATTATTGAGTAGAATGTACACGGTGTTCACGATCTCTGAGATATACAGAGACATGTACCATGCTATTTAAGTACAAGTTCAAGGAAATCCCAGTTTAAACTTAATTGCTATCATTATGTGAAAAGAGAATAATGAAACACTACATGGAATAAAAAAAGATTAATGCTGAACACTAATTGGTCGCGCGTCATAATACGTAAGGTCTCTTTAGTAATTACATTTTTGGAGCCGACCAACTTGTCCAGTGGTCAACGTGCCTGACTGCGGATAGGGAGGTCCTGGGTTCGAAGCCCGGTTCGGGCATGGATGTACTTTCTCTCTCTATCTATCCTGTCTTTGTCCTTTCCTTGTATGAATGAGGTGTGAATGGTTGCCTACCCTATAAACGGGTCCCTATGGCATGTGTGTAGAGCAAAGTCGTACTTTCACCTTCATGGTGCTCTGATTAAACGAAAGACGCTCCCAATTGACTTAAATTCGCATAGCATAGCAAGCTTGGCTGGTCCAAGAGTCATTAGTAAACAACAACATTTTTGGAATTTTTGTACTTTTTTCACGTTTTAATTAAATATTAGTTAATTTTATATAATATTTGTTTCACTTTCTTTTCAATATCACAAAAAAAACAGATCGGTATGAGTAAATACCCGGATATAAAACAGGATAATTCATCTAGTATTAAAATATTTTCATTTATTGGTGTAGTTTTATTAAATATCATTTATATAGTTTCTCACTCATCAGGTTATACATTTTTTCGGTTACTTTTCCATTATACTCCCGTTTTTGATAATAGACGTAAGACGAAAGAAAACGCTAAATAATTGTTCTAAATATTCCATTTGCACAATGTATTGCTAAAGAATGTTTACGCTTTCAGAAATTACTAAAATAAATACAAACATTTTACTTACATTTAATAAACTAAGCAATTATCACTTATTGGTGAAATTTATGTAATAGCCAATGTTTATTTCTGATGGAAAATGTTTAGCAATCGCATCGGTGATCAATTTCGTAAGTATAATATAGTAGGACCTTTTTTTTCCAATGAAACAAGATTAAATTTTGTTGTATTTAGTTGTTTTTTTTTTTTTTTTTGCCCTGGGGGAAAAGTGTCTGTAATGCTTCTTTTAACCTACAAAATTATCACCAAGTAATATTTTGCACCAACTTTAGCATGTTTAAAATGTTTTATCACTTTTTAGTAAATTTTTTCACAAAGATAATTCGCTTTAGTATATATGAAATTTAAAATGAAATTTTGAGGCAATAAAATCATCTCGTATCTACATTAGGTTATTTTTGCTTCGCAATTAAAAAACATGCTGTATCTTTAGGATCAAAAGTGACGAAAAGTATCATTTTTTTCATGATTTATTTGTACAAGAATCCACTTTTTAAATTTAGCTTCAAATCTTTTTTATTAGTTTTCAATTGCTGTTGTTGTTACTTATGACACTTGGGCAAGCCAAGCTCGCTATGCCTTGGTAATGTGAATTTAAGTCAATAGGGAGCGTCTTTTGTTTTAATCAGAGCACCACAAAGATGAAAGTACGTGTTTGCTCTTTTTTAAATCCTCCGATAGATGGCACCACCTGAGAATCCACTCCCTCAATTTTGACATTGATCTGAAGGGGAAGGAAATTTTCTCCAGACCATTGCACCCATGGTAACTGCTCAACGACCGACCACAGGACTTTCGATTCCACAGATTTAAATTAAGCGAATGATTTGGAAGACGAACCCTTACTCTAATTAGAAAATTAAATGATTTTCAAATTATTAATTTTAAACTTTATCAGACTTTCTGATTGAACTTACATAGAAAATTCTTGCTATTTTTCAGTTGATCTATTTAACTAAATATTTTTTCATATTTTAAAAGCAAATGACATATCTAGATATGGGGGATGCTTAAAAATATTATCTTATTTTTAACTGTATATTATATGAATTTGACAGATTTTTTTATGTATTTTTGTGCAAATTAGAAAACAGAAAATGAAAAATTTTAAAAAACATATAATTTTCCGAATGAATTATAATTTTTAATCGGCTAGAATTATTTTTGTGTGAGTGGCAATTAATGAATATATCATTTTGTGTTGAGACTTAACATATTGCTGTCCATAAAACTGCACCCCTTTTAATTGATTACTCACAAAAATCTCAATAAATAACTTCTTGAGAACATTGTCCTAAATTTATGCTTCAGGTTGTTATTTTATGTTTCTCGAAGAGAAATGTAACTTGCGAAAATTTTATGTACATCAACTCTTTCAGTATGCTTTTTAATTAGATTTGGTATCGAACCAGCAATATTTTAGAGAGGAGAGCTTCGGCTTTTTCCACCCTTTGTTTTAAAGGATTTTTTAATTTTTAGGAGGGATCTGATAGAGCACATATTATTTAATTTTAAAGCCCTTCTTATTGATTACACGTAGATGACTGTTATAAACTTTGAAAAAATCACGTACCTCCATTTTTGAAGCGAACTTTGTTCCGTGGAGCACCGTGGCACATAAGAGAATTTCTATTGAGTTCAAATAAATTATAATTACGTGTTAAATTAATTATAAGTATCGTAATCTAAATGAAAAATAGCACGCATATTTTAATTTCCCATATATATATATATATATATATATATATATATATATATATATATATATATATATATATATATATATATATATATATATATATATATATATATATATATATATATATATATATATATATATATATATATATATATATATATATATATAAGTATATAAGCACGCATTCAATATTGATAATGAATATGAACTATACCAGATTCATTCCATTTCATAAGCCATTTCCAGTTTATTCTTGGGTAAAAAATAGGAGTAGACAGAAATAATAAAGATTCTACTTATACAGATTTACAGAAATCTGTAATATTCTTATATAGGTTTAGCCAATTAAGCTAATTATTGATGATTGAATGACTTGGAAATGCATCCTTTTTAATTTTCCCTCACAAATATCTTAAGAAATCATTCCAAATAATTTGAAAAATTTAATATTTTAGAAATGATTACAATTGTTCGGGAAAAATTAGAAATTTACGCAAAATGTTGCAAATACTTAAAAATAAGTAGAAAAAGTTTGAACGACCATAAATATATTAAAAAATGATTATAAATGCTTGGAGTCGAATTCAAGTACGAACGAGAATATTAATTTTGATAAAATAGCAAGTAAACATTTTTTAGATGCCTGTTTCTTTAATAGAAAGTTACTAAAACGTATTGTATATACAGAATCACTTTTTTGAATCTACAAAAATGTTAATTTTGGTCTGAGACTTAAAAAGTACGGTAACATTAATTTTCAGTTTAATGGTTAGTTTCTTAAATATTGCATCAATAAAAAATTTGATCCTAAATTGATTTATCGAGAAAAATAAAATTTTGATTTAGTAAATAAAGGAGCTGAATAGTTGTTTTGTTGTTATATTTAATTATTATTTTATTATTTGAAATCCATTTTTAGGACTCTTTTAAACAAGATTAAAAGAAAACATTTAAATATGTGATATATATATATATATATATATATATATATATATATATATATATATATATATATATATATATATATATATATATATATATATATATATATATATATATATATATATGTATATAAATATATATATGTATATAAATATATTTAAATATACATTTCAAATTTCATAGACAATTTTTTTCGTATTATATTAACCATATTTTTTAACATTGTTCTAGATCACAGAAAGCAGAAAGTTAAAAAATATTCCAAGCCCCAGTGTTGCCAACGTGGTATGAGAAATGTTGAACTGACTAATGCGTTCAGCTTTTCCGTTGACGTGTCCGGTCCGCTGGTGGTACGGGGAAAAACTCTTCCGGAAGTAAAGGGATGTGTGTCCATTTTTCCAAACTGCGTCATCAATTACGACCCAAAAACTTAAACTTTCTTTCATTCTTTCTTTTACATTGAAAATTCCCAGCAGACGATCACTAAAGAAAAAAGAGCTTGGCATCCGATACGCCCTCTAGTGATCGATGAGTGAATAAGTTCCAGCCGTTCGACGAAATTATAGGTTGCCTTTGTCGGAGGCAATTTGTTAAGGATTTCCTTATATAATATTTCAATCTCTTCTTTTTCCCTTCATTGTTATTTCTCATGTTTGCCTCTACTTCATGCACTTGTTTTATATTCATCGCGCTGCATGGTTGTCAAAACGGAAGGCGGTCATTACCGAAGAGGGAAGCAAGAAGTAAGCAAGCCACGGAAATATCATTTGCAAAAGTGGAAGAAAAGTAAAAAATTCCTTCAGCGTGTCACTCTCCTTAATAGCTTTTTCCTTTCTTTTCTTTCAAGTCTGATGCATAAGTAATCGCCGGCATTTTGGTTGCGAGCGCAATTTTCATTCTTTTATCTCTTACCATGTAAATCTTTAACTAAGTGAACACCAAATTGAGCGTAAAATGAAGGAGTACATAGAGCGAAACTAAGTTTTGAATACATTATAAGTGTTCCTTTTTTACCATCTTTCTGTGAAAGAAAATTGAAACATGTATTTTTTTGCATAATTTACTAAGCAAAAAATCATTTTCTGATGCGTTTAATTTTTCTAGAGAAAGCGCATTCTTTATGATTTACTCACATGTAAACTGCCACCTTGACAAATGAAAATGAACTATGTTAACTTCCTGATGAACGATTATTGAATTATCGTAATGTTTCAATGAAACCTATTTGTATCTATAAAAAAGACTTCGATAATATTTTGAATATTATTTTCCTCACAAAAGAGGAAAATATCATCTTTTGGATTTTTTTATTGAAATATTATTTTTCTTATTCTAATCAATTGATAAAAATTATAATTCTACATTATCATTAATTGAATCTAAAATTTTCATGTACACAAACCTACACAAATAGACAACTTTAAATAAATCCAATAAACTAATGCATTTCTTGGCTTTTTCTTGTATAGTCAAATAAACTATTACAGTGCGTAAAAAAGTAGGACATCGCTTTTTGCCAATTAAAATCTTTTATTTCCTCTTAACTATGGATATTTATGCAGATTTAATTGAATGACCCCTTTTTTCATTTTAGGCAAAAATTAAACGTCTAACACTAACATTAATATTAAAACTAGTATATATAATTTCCGATGCTTGAAAAAGTAGGTTACTTGGTAATATGTTTAATTTAGTGAGTTGTTCTTTAGTTAAATAGTGATTTTGTAGTCTGTTTTATCCTTTTCTGTAAAAAAAATCAAATTTGTTTAAAAGTTACGCTGTTTCTCCGTTCTCAGAAATGCCTAAAGGAATACCCATTGAACAACTTTCAAAAAGGCCAAATTTCCGCCTATCAAAATGATGGTAAATGTGTCAGAGAAATTGCTCGATATGTTGCAGATGAATCCCATTATCAGTTTCAAACTTTATCAGAAATCCTTATAAAAATGGAAAGAAAAAGAAATCTGGTAGGCTGAAAAAGCTAATACCACATGAAGAAAGAAAACTTGTCTCGTGTGCTTAAGAAGAACAAAGGAAGTGTTTCAAAGGCAAGAAATCAAGCAGGACTTAATCATAAGACGAAACAAACCAATGCCGCCCAACTTGTCTCGTGGTCAGCGTGCCTGACTGCGGATAGGAAAGTCCTGGGTTCCAATCCCGGTTCGGGTATGGATGTACTTTCTCCCTCTATCTATCCTGTCTTTGTCCTTTCCTTGTATGAATGAGGTGTGAACTGGTTGCCTACCCTATAAACGGGTTCCTATGGCATGTGTGTACTGAGGAAGTCGGACTCCACACCTAAATAGGGTTCAGTTGGAAAAGTGGAGCAGCGCACCCCATATTGCCAGCCTAGCTGGCACACGACAACAACAACAACAAACAAACAGATTACAACTAAATTAAAAGATCTCCAAAATTCATCATCCTAAGTGGACACAAGCTCACATTGATAACCGTTTAGCGTTGGCTAAGGAGCACATGTCCTGGACTACAGAATGGACTTCTGTGATATTTTCCGATGAAAAGAACTCTAACTTAGACAGTCCAGGTGGATATCAGCACTACTTGCATTGTCCGGGGAATGAAGACGAATACTATTCAACATGACAAATGGGAGGAGGGAGTTTAATGGATTGGTTGGATGTTGGATACGGAGGAAGGACAAGTCTGGTTTTCTTAAATAGTAGGCAAAACATACAGACTACATTCAAGTGCTGAATTCCAAGCTTCTTCCTTAAGGCTCTGACTTGGGGAGGGGTGAAAAGTGGAAGTTTCAGCAAGACGGAGGTTCCATTCACACCGCGACAGGAGTCAAAGATTGGTTCCTAACAAATAATGTAGAAGTTATACTATGGCCAGCTAAAAGTCCTGACCTTAATATAGTGGAAAACATCCGGGCAATGCTAGTTCGTCGAGTTTATGCTGATGGAAGGCAATTTGATTCGCTAACTCAGATTCGAGAAGCATCGAATGACTTGTGGGAAAATTTTTGTCAAACAGAAGTTCAATCTCTATAAAATTCACTTCCAAACAGAATATTTGAAGTTATAAAGGTCAATGGGAAGAGCTTTCCTTATTAAAATCACTCTTCTTTCATTCATTATAATGCTGTCCTTCTACTTTTTTTTACTAAGTTTCAAAAACGAGAAACTATTTTTGTTGCCATTAATATTTTATGTTTGATTATCATTATTCTGATGTTAAAATTGCATTTGTAAAATATTTCTAATAAAAAATTTTACTAAAAATAAAATATTTTTTGATTATTGTTACAAAATCAAGTGTCCTACTTTTTTTACGTAGTGTAATAGTACGCTTTGTTGAAAGAAAGATTTTTGTCATAACTAATATATTAAAACATAATTTAAGGAAAACATTTTTAAATTGATTGATTCGTTTATCATTTTAAGGTCTCTAATGCCCCTCGTATGCTAATGTGTGATTTTGGGAGTAAAGTCAACTATATGGTTTCTTGACAGTTGATATTCTTTAGAAAATCTATTTTTAGCAGGTGTTATTATTGTTTTATATTATTTATAATGAATGATCATCACAAGCACAAAAAATTTTTACCTCAGATTATAAAAACTTTTAAAATTTATTATAAAAAGATCATTGCTTTCTTCAAAAATTATGTTTATTTTATATTTTGAAAGCAGTAAAAATTTTCATTCTTATGATCAATACATTGTGTGTGAAGGTGTTTAGATAACCGCTTAAAAGATCATAATTTGTTGTTAACAGTTTATTATTTATTGCTTTCCTGAAAGATTCTCCATACACTTTCAGGTATCGCAATGGAGGTAACCGGAATTCTCCAACAGACAACAGAATCACTTATTATTTAATCTGAATTCTTAAATAAGGAAATATACAACGCTAAATTTAGTGATGTATTCATAAAAAATTGGTACCGATTACAAAATAGAGTGGTTACATATATGTAATCGATCCCAATTTACATATATGTAATCTCTCTATCTTTCAACTTTTAATTAATTTGATATCAATAAACCTTGGGATACCACTTTGAAAATAGCTTAACACATCTAAGCTACTTTAATTCAATGGCTTATCTATCAAGAGTATATTTTTTGGATAATTGGATTCCTACATTGGCAGAAGTATAATCTGCATTTTCTTTTATCAAAGGAAGCTAAAATCGACCGTAGAATCGTAGGTCCGTAAAACTCCAAACGCAGGGGAAGCTGTCCTATCTAGGCTGCAATGGCTTGGTTCGTAAAGGCATCGATCTACTTAATGGATTCTAGTGAATTCTATTTTCGACTTCATCGAAGATTCATCGTGTTCACTAAATGGGACACGTTGTACAGGTGGTCGTTACTCAATGTGAAATTATACCTCTGGTGTAGCTGATACCTCTAGTGGACTAAGCTGAAAGCAGAGAGGACGCAGAAGCTCTGTGAATCTTCTGCGTCCTTTCTGTTTTTAAATAATTCCCACGCAGCAACTTCCAACAAACTGTCTAGTCAAGGTCAAACTGTCTAGCCCAATTCTAGTCAAGGTATGCTCTTACTCATTTACACTGTAATCTGTTAAGGACGTTGTGTGCCAGGGACACAAATACTGGTCACAAATGGTTTTGAACTCTAAACTTCTGTGTATCTCACAAATTATTCTTGCATCATATGATATTTACTAAACTGAGACGAGTATCTAACGATTTCATCACTAACGATCAGTTGTGCATTGAAATTAATTAATTTTTAATTTATGCATGTGTATCAAATTATATTTAATATATAATTGAATTAAGGTTTTATTGCTTTCCTTATAAAATTTCTACAAGATCTGGTTAATAATTTAACTTAAAGTATTCACTGTTTTTTACTCATCATTTTCAAAAATTAAATTTGTTATTGTAAAAAATAATTGATGTAGCACATCTTGATACAACAATATTATTTTTCTTTAAATTTCAATTACAAGAAATATCCTGAAACTTCACAACGAATACAAGAAAGCAATATTTAAGAATTATTAATTTGACTCTCTTATGTTATTCTTTTAGTTTAGTCCTATTGTTATGAAAAGTAAAGTTCTTTATTTCCTTTTTCAAATGATTTGGTCAATGTATTTGTGAGTGATAATTTCTAGTCAAAAATTGCTTATATAAAAGTTTTTAATTTTCATTACCATCTGAATTGAATTTTTAATGTTTCATTAAATATATATTTCAGAATATCCGCTAAGCAAAATGTATGTGTTTTATTTTAAAATAAATTGAAGTTAGTGTTCTCTTTTAAATACTTATAATGGCACCATTTTAATAATTTTTACCTGCTTAATGCAAGCTTCGGCATGTTTTAAATATTTGAAATGAAAAGCCAAAAAACTTACTTCTATTGACTTAAATTATTTTTAATTATTCAACTCAGAAAATGTTTTAATTATCTTGTGATAGTAGTATCAAATTATTAACATACTCTCTAGGAAAAATTTATTAAGAATTCTTAGAAGCAGAACGAGGAAAACCGCGATAACCAAAAATGAATTATATTAAAAATATCATTCCTTACCACATGACTTAAATTTAAAGAAAAAATTTAAATGTTACAAGAAAAGCAATTTTTTTCTTTCGTTTTAGAGGATCTAAAACCTTACGCTTTTTCTCTTTCGAATTTTAATTTCTCTGACCCTCTTATAAAATGTTGAGTGTTTGAGGATTCCGCGTTTCTCAGCTTAAAGCGACAAAACCTCTGCACAAGTGGGTTGAAATCGAGAGCATTTTTGTGCTCTTTCAGCCGCATCCTGAGCGAAAGATCTTCCCGTTTCCATGGTTACCGATCAAAACGACGGCATCTGTCTCTTGCAGGGAGTTTAGCCCGGGATGATAACACCGAGATTGAAAGGGGGAGACAAGAGAAAAAAAACTATCAGATGCTTATCAGGGGATGATATATTTCCCTCCTTTATCCCTACGCGTTTGGATAAGAGTTCCCTGCATTCCCCATCTGGATATAAGAAGCTATATACTCTAAGATGTGTATAAAAAGAAATTGACTGAAGGCGAAGAATATATATAAGGAAAAGAAAAGCTATTTCTTTGTGAAATAAATTTGAAGGCTTTAAAGTAGGCTCTGTGCCTATGTAACTTTTCTTGGACAGTTTCCAAACCTACCGACTATGGATTTGTATTTTTTGGAGAGGGCGAAATAAATGGAGTGTTATATTAAGACACTATAGATACAAAATTTTAGTCTATTTTATGAAAGAGTAAATATGTAATCTGGTTGGGCAATCCCATATCAGAGAGAAAATTACAAATTTTAAAATTTTTATTTTATTTCTTTACTTTGTCTTTGATTTTTCGCCTGAAAAAATACAATGAAATAATTTCATGAAACAAGTTTAAATTAGAAACAGAATTTATTGAAAATTTTTATATTATTTAGCATAATTAAGATACTATTGCTAAGTACCCTTTATATTTTTGTTTCAGATGCGCAACCTAATATGTATTTTGTGAGGTGAGAAGATCTGAATCATTTTTCTTGAAAGATGTGCAGGGTCATGGAAGAATTTGTCGGAAGTCTGTTATTCCAAATAACGCAGAGATAACAATGGAAAAATGTCTTGCTCAAAACAGCTACAAATCTTTTGAACCTGTGCTAATCACTGTCTCCTGGTAGTTTGGGTTTGTCTGTCATTTTACAGTCAATTGTTCATAGTAGCATTAATTAAGTTAGGAATATCAATTTAAAATGAGCCTCGCAAGCACAACAATCATCCAAACTCAAGGAGGGAATCAAACTCAGGAACAGTTGAACCGATAGCTACGCATTAATTTGCATTAGGGCAGGACATGATTGTTTGTTTTCTACGTATATACTGCTCGACACTGAAAATGCAACACTAAGAAGTAGTTGTCAGAAATTGACGAAACTCAGTAAACAGAGTCAGCAACGAGCAATAAGAGATCTGTATTTCGAAATGATATCCATGATACCGAGAGAAAACAGGGTGACATTAGTAGGTTGAAGGACCACCGTGGTTGGCGTTACATAAACAACACTTCTAGGCACAAAGTCAACGAGAGTACGGATGGCGTACAGAGGAATAGCTCTCCATTCCCTATTAACCATCTGCCAACGTGGGTCTTCTAAACGAGACAGTCTGCAATTTTGTCCTATCATATCTCAAACGTGTTTAATTGGTGAGAGATCTGGCAAGCATGGTGGCTACGAAAGCACCTGTACATTTTGCAGGGTATGGTGATTTATGTTACCAATGTGCGGATGGGCGTTATTCTGCTGATAAAGGAAATTGGGCTTCTTCTGAAGGTAGAAGATTGTCATCGGCCGCAGAACATCATACACGTAAAGTTGGGCTGTCATAGTGCTGTGAATATTAACTGTAAAAAAATTGAATCGTACGCGGTGGCCCAAACCATGGTGGCACATTATCACGTGGTGGAGTGTTCCACAATTGCCGCTGGACTGTGAACCTATCTCTCAAGTCCACACCTCACTCATACGCTTATGTTATTAGTTTTCTTAATGGATACCATGTGCGCAGGCCATTAGAAACCATTGCTTTGCTGAACCACCACCGGCTTCCATTGTCGCGTCGGTTCACGCTTGTTGACGTCCCTCTGGCTGCACCAGCGTCACGCAAGCGTTTTAAAGTTCGTTGTTTCCACCATCTTTGCCACAGCCGATGCACGGCGGACGCGTCAAAGTGTCTGTCAGTTACTATTTGCCGTAAAGACCAACCTGCCCTCCTCAGTCAAATCACCATGCCCTTTGTAAACTCGACTATCTGCTAGAACTGACTCCGTGACGATGGCTTTGCATTCTCTGCAATTACAGGATACTTTTGCGATAAGAACAAACTTTCCTACCTTATTTTCCAAGCAGCAATAACGACGTGAATATCGCCCACCTTGTTGATTCCTCACCTTATATCTTATCCAACGTGCACTCAAGATCTGCGCATTTCATATCATTAGCACATATCGGTAAATTGTGTCTACCCTGGAATAAGCATTTTTGGCGATTTCTTCCTGGTATAGCATTTTCAATGTCAGGCAGTGTATTCATGATATTATTTTCAAGGAATAAAACACTGAAAATTCTCAATACAACAAATTAAGGAATAGGCATAGAGAAAGCATCATTTTCCTTGACGCTCCATGACATAATGTTAAAATCACGCTCTTTAAAGAGGAAGGTTTTGGATTCAATCCAAACTTGTTTTAAATAACACTTGTTAGATTCTGCGCTATTTCTGATTCCGCATATACATTTTAGGGTCAGGGAAATTAAAATAAGAATGTAATTAATTAATTGATTCTAAGGGAACTCTAATCGTATTTGTTTTGCTGAAATCCAAATTTGCAATGTTTTTGTGACTAAGCACGCTGGGTATTTTCCTGATAGCAGTTAGAACATTTTAAAAATTTAGTTCAGATTGATGCTTACTGAGGCCCCAAGTTTTAGAATAACAATCTTGTGAGCATAAATTCTCAGGTTCGATCTCTGGCACTGATGAATAACAGAAGATGGATGTTGCACTTCTATCTTATGCATGCTCTTCGGTCAAGAGGGCCGACGGAATTTTTTCGGATTTTCTTCCCTGTCACTGTATAACTATATAAGAAAATCACTTCCAGAAAGCTGTAACACTCAATAAATATTGGAATACCTTACTTTACCTTTCGATTATAGGGATATTAACGTGGCCTCAAAATATACTTAAGAAAATTCTTAAAGGGGTAAAGCGCTTGTCATCATTGAGTTGTAAAAAATGGTTGTTACTTTATTATATTCTGCATATACCTTCTTCTTTGTGAAGGCATGGTATTTTCCACGTTTTGCTTTCTTGGAACACCTGAATATGACTCACTGTCTAAGGGAAAACCTTCCTTAAAGCAAAAATATTCGTACCTCATAGCTTTTATTAATTTCTTGTAGTCAGTAACACATCTATTGTAACACAGATTTCTATTAAAAATAATGAAATACCGGCACTAAATTTCAATTTATTTTATTTGTTTTTATTTATTGTCATTTTTTTTTGCACGCTGGGTTATATAGTTTAACTTGCGACATTATGATGAACGTGAATACACATAATACATAGTATTTAAAGGACTTTCAATGTGAAATAGTTTTAATTTTTACTTGAGTATATCAATCATAATTTTTAAGGATTATTATTATATTTAATGAAGATTTTTGAAATGTCAGGTAAATGATGAAGTAAATGCTTAATCTCAAATCAGTTATACATTCGGTAGGTTTGCTTGTCTCTCAACTATCAGTTTTTACACAAGAACCTGCATTTAAAGTGAAATCCAAATCACTACAAGCATTTAAACCAAATGGGATTCTAACTTACAAACTGTTGGACTGAAAGCCCGTGCATTAACCATTCAAATGCTTGACGTGGTGTATAAGTTGGACTTCCTTTATTATATAAAACAGTAAATATCTATGTTATGGATAGGGTCAAACATCCAGATTTCTAAATCGTAACAACCACTATAAACTTTAAACAATGTTTAGCATTAAACTTTTTTACAAATTAATCATTTAGAAAATGTTCAGTAGGTAAATTTTCAACATCAGAATTGATTGCACACCATATCTGTCTATTTAATTTTCATGTGGTTGTTAAATTACTTATCATTTTGCAAAAGTAAATAAACTTAATTTTCTTTTGAATAATAAGATAATTTATTTAAGTAAATTTTAATTATCTCTATTTAATCTTTGTTATAAATCTCTAGAATTCAGAAACTACAAAGGAAATGTAAAAATTGCTGTAAAGCAAACATAAGTATATTGATCATAATTTCAGAAGCTCTTATGTAATAATTTATGTATAAATTTTAATTTTACACAACGAAATCATTTTTATTTATCAGACAAAAATGACATTTTCTTTTCTCTTAAAAGAAGGGTGGTCGGGGTTTAACTCTCATACAGATAGTTTGTTAAAAATATATTTTGCGAAAGAAAATCTTCAATAATTTCAAATTAACAGAGAGAAGTAATTGTAAAATTGTTAAATGTTAATAACATTCCTCTATTCTTTTTAAAATACAAAGGGTTTATTTTTCTTGATTAAAGTTTGAGTAGCCCGAAATGACTTCGTGTCTATGTTCCGCTGAAATATGCGCCTGAAATCTCCAATCATCAACTTTAATAGCTGGGGTAATGAGAACTTATTAACGTCCTGCGAATATGTTCTCTAGTTACTGGAGACACATTAATAAAATGATTTACTGATCCGTTCAATCTTTAACAAAGTAGCACTTCGGTCAGATTAAATTTTCACTAGAATGGAGATCATTATCTGCATCGGCTGGAATTTCGAGAAGCAACTGGAGTACCTGATGCAAAATTAATTTCCTGTTCTCAATTCAATGCAGACGACATTATTAGTTATCTTTTGCCGGCTTCGCCACTATTGCTTGCTCTCAGGAGTTCCTTCGAATGCGGTTTTGGGGAAACTTAATAGTTTCCAGGTGGCGCTCTCGGCGCGAAGCCGTGAGAAATGAAGCCGTCTGAATAGCTCCCATTTTGCTGAGTTCAGGCGATAAATGACGATTGCAGTAAGTGTGGAAGCGCACTAATTACGACGGGGGGATTAAGAAAGAGGGGGCGGGGCTTATTTCCTGCACCTATTGAACAGTGAGCTGGAAGCAGCTTAATATCCAGAAGTGTTTCCAGATAAAATCAGTGGCGAAAACGCAATTTGCGGAATCAACGTAATAATGCATAGTTCCGGCCCGCGATGAATTTGCATTAACGCATCTTAATTTGCAATATTTTATCACTTCTTTTTCTTCTCAGATAGTAATAATTAAGCAGAAGTCTCTAATCAAACTAATGTTATAAAAATTTTAATTTAAAATAATTATTCAATTTTAAAAATAAATTATATTTTACATTAAGAGTAAGTGAATAAATTTGAAAAACTCTTAATAAGAAATATAAGAAGTGACAAAAAAATATAAAATGTATTATTCTCATCACGAGTTCGATACCAGAAATAGTAGAAAACCATCATACTTAGAATGGCTATGCATCTTGGTCACTGAGAGGACTGCATTTTCCTCCATTGTTGCAGTGTGAAATTCTGAGTACTAGAGTGTTAGTACTGGTGGCTATGTCACTACTGTGACTATGTTACTTGACAGTGGTTTAGATTTCCAAAGTTTATTATCGTGTTTTGTTGATTTGCTTGATAAATATCGTGTTATCTAAAAGTAAATGTAATAACTAACATTAATATGAAGTAATTTATGGGGATAAAAGCTGTTAACTCAGAAAAAATTTAGGACTCGCAATGAATTTTTATTTATATTCCACTATTTCTTTCGACATTAAAAGAAACAAATTTTGTTCTATACTTTGAAAAAGTATAAATAGTAAATATTTTTATATAGTTATTTTCTATGATCTCCAAACTATATTAACTAATAGATTGAGTACAGCAATTGTAATAAATATAAAGAAGAAAAGGATATCGTTTTTATCAGCACATATACAACATTGTTATTGCACGTAATAACTTATTTAATATTTTAATTCATTTTATCATTTATTAATTATTTAATAAATGATAAGAAAACAATTTTGCTTGTACAAACACATATACAACTTTATTATTCTATGCGATAAATAATTTCTTAACGAATAATATTAAAGGCTACGTAAAATTATTTTGATACATTTACATCTGCCAAAAATGCTTAACACATCAATTAACTCCATATGATTAATTAATGTTAATTGAGCTGGCAGCCTCTTTTCACCATCGTGCCACACCAACGGAGGCACTTGCTTTTCTATCCCATAAAAGTTTTTAATATACTCTTCCGATCAAGTATCGAAACCGTTATGGTTTCGATTATTCGAGTCGATCGAGTAATGGCTTACTCGATCGACGAGGAAGCCACATTTATACAACCATTTCTTTATTCAGTTCTAGTTTTAAGCAAATGTGCCTTTAAAAATTCTATCTCTGTGAGATTTATAAGTAATCTTCAAAACTTTGCTTCCAAATAGTTTTGTAAATGCTTGAAGAAAGCACTCCGTTTAATGAGTTATTTGTTAACGTAGAGAATCAAGCGAACCAACAGCAAGTGTAGAGAAAAAAATAATCAGAATTTATTTTAAAAAAATGAAAAAATAATTTGTTTTTTCCATAAAGAAATGCGAGAGTAATCCCCTTTTTTGCTATGACTTATACACCATCAATTATTTTAAAATATAAAAAAACGCAAAAAATATTCATCTATTTTGTATCGAAAACCATAATAACATTAATATTGTTCTCTATAATTCCCAATGGAAAAATGTTTGTCAAATTAAAAAAATCTTTATACCCAATTAAGAAACCGCAAAAAGGAAAACCAGCTTTAAATTAAATTTTCGTGTTACCTTTGTCTGTTAATGTTCAATAATTACTAGTTTAAATTTCTCTACAGAAAATTAATAGTTAATATGACTTTACACTAAAGATTACATTAATTTAAACTTTCTCATAAAAATGTACCTACAAAGAATTGTTCAGCAAATGTTACAGAATTTCAAATAAAAATCTACCTGGAGTATAAACTTTGGCCCAGTATCATAAATTAGACTGCTTTTCTTCCAAAGTTTCTAATCCATTTAAGAAATTTCAAATAAATGAACTTCAGCATTAAATACTCGTGATTGTAGCCTTCAAATCTCTATTTCCACTTCCAATAAACGAAATAAAGCGCCTCATTTCTCAACCTATCAGCAACTTCTCTTCGACTGGTACTCCAACTCCACACTCCATAAACAAAGATCGATGCCAAACGATAAATCAGCATTTCACCCGATCGAAAAACTGGATTTTTAAGAGTATATAAATCAATCAACTTCTTACATTAACTTCTTTTTCCCAACTAAATGACATAAATACTTTGGAAGAGATGTTCTCTGGAAATTAAGATGGATGATCATTTAAACAGGAAATAGATTGCAACTAAGAAATGTCGATTTATCGTTTACAATGTAAAAGCTCTGATAGAAAGTAAAACTATATTTTGAAAAGTAATTAAAGACGAATGACAGATAATCACACTCAATAACATGCGGAAAATTTTTATTTTGATACGAAGGACTTCCAGGTTTAAGATAATTTGTACACTTGTCAATTTTGTTTTCACCTTTCATTTGATCCATTTATATGACTAAATGTTAGCAGCAATTATTTCCTAACGAAACCAGAACATCACCTTTTAATACGTAATATGCATTGAAAATGTATTTTTCCTGCGATTAAATTTCATTTTTTAAATTTCTTAAAAACATAGCAATTTAAAATATGTGCACAATTTAAAATTCTTTTAACTCCCAGGAGATTAAATTAGAAAAGGTGTTCTCTACATTTCCTTAACTCAAAATACATGATTATACCTCAAAAGTAAAATACTTATGACAGAAGATACATCCCTTTAAAGAGTAAAAAAGCTTTATTTTTAAAGTCTGTGAATCCAACAGAACAACAGTTGAAAGTTTCTTTAAGACATTCTTAGGACATACATTTTATTAACTATTAAAAACATAATACATGTTTATAGTAATTGATAATTTAGTTACATAATAAGCAAACTTCGGCTGGGAAAGCATGCTATCAAGGTTTTTGGTCCGCAAGACCCTCATCCTTATCTGGACCTTTTGCAGGACAGTAGACTATATTTGTAATTGAGTTGGCACATCATTGGTTGTTACTATTAAGTGGGCGGAGTTAGATCGTAAAAATTTTATTTTAAGTTAAAACTTATTTTTAATTATTAAATTTAAGGAATTAAATTAAAATAAATAGTAATTTAGGTTATTTTAAATATAAATAGCTAAAAGGACAATGGAATGTCATTTTGCGGGATCAACGGACTCATTCTGCGATTATAAAAGTGGTTTATTACGAAGACCACACACTAAGGCATTGATTTTAATTACTGCTGAACATCTAAAAATAGGTGTTATTTCTTGTTTTATTTCATGCACATGTATTGGAGTGTGTGCATGGGAGATTTCCGGATATTTATAGTAAAATATGCTAATTTGCCTCATTCATAGAAAGTTTTTTCATAAGGCAATTTCTGCTGGAATAGAAAGACGATTTAGAGCTGCGTAAAAATGCCACCTGTGCGGAACTTCAGCAGAAGCGAGAATGTATCATTTCGACAACTGCTTTGTGGGCAGACCAACAGCCGAAGCAATTGCAATGCATTTCGTTATCCACAGAGTAAACTGCCTAAATGCAGCACTAGTCACGGACAGTGTGCCGTGTTCATGTCTTGCAAGATAAAAAAACGGAAAACTTTCGAGCATGCTCTCTGACAGATATTTTTGTACAGGAAATTGTTAAAATCAATGAATGTAAGAATTGTGTGTCCCTCACATCAATTCATCAAAAGCTGTGTAGTTACTCTTGCTAAATATTTACTGCATATTTAACAGTTTGAATGGTTTGTATATAGTATTTAATAGGATTTTTGCCAACCAACTTGTCTAGTGGTCAGCGTGCCTGATTACGGATAAGGAGGTCCTGGGTTCGAATCCCGGTTCGGGCATGGATGTACTTTCTCTCTCTACCTATCCTGTCTTTGTCATTTCCTTGTATTAATGAGGTGTGAAGGGTTGCCTACTATATAAATGGGTCCCTATGGCATGTGTGTAGAGCAAAGTCATACTTTCACCTTAATGGTGCTCTGATTAAAACGAAACACGCTCCCAATCGACTCAATTCGCATAGAATAGCGAGCTTGGCATGTCCAAGTGTCATTAGTAAACAACAACAACAATAGAACATTGAATTTCTGGTATTCTAATCACAAATTTCTCAGAATAATTAGAATTTAGTGAATTGTGTAATAATTTTATTTTATTGAAGTGTACAATAATATTTCCCAATAAATACTGTATTATTTGCAATACTTATTATCCCACTGATAGAAAAAATTAGGTTTCCAATGCTTTGAAGTAGGCCAGTTTTGAATCCAGATTTGTAGAGAGGGTTCAAGGCACAGGTGCCTTATAATCCATGGTCTCAAATTCTGAGTTTGGTGATTTTTTTTTTGGCGAATTTTCATTTTTATCTGGCAACCTAGTTTTTATCACGTCATACAGGTGAAGACCAAAAAGAATTAAGTTGAAAGTTCAATTTTGATAACTCTAAAGCTTACGTCATCGCGACAAGATTTAGAACATTTTGTTCCATTTTCGTAAGAATATTTTTACCTTGTTTTACAATTTGCTTGACATTTTGGATACTTAAAGTCCAGGTTGTATTGATCTTTTTAATTACTTTGAGTAATCATTTTTGTGTTCTACATTTATTTTTTTCAGCATTTGTCAAAATTGTTTGATTAATTATGTTTGTGGCTCAAAATATCATTTTAAAATATCAAGGTATTCTTAGTTCTGGACTGACGTTCAATTTCTCCGGTGGTAAGCAGATTTTAGGTCAAGATGGAGAAACTAATCCTTTTTTCTGTTTTAAATTGTGTTAGAAAAAGGAAATTCTTCTAGAATTTTTGCATGAAATTGGAGTATTGAAATCAGAGAGTGTTTCAATACTCCAATTTCACTCTGAAGCACACTGACCCTGTCACTGTGCTTAAAATGCGAAAGCCAAATGAGAATTTCGGCTAAGATACGTCTCTCAGATGGTTATATATTCTACTGCAGCAAAAGTTTTGAAGGAGAATCTTGTGGTTCCCAGAAGTCTATTAGGTATGGTTCTTTGCTTCTTGCAGCAAATTGAAGATTGAGGAGATTTTTCTTTTGACTTACGAAATGTTCGTGGTAGTAAGGCAACTGATATTCAAAGGGAATATTCTTTTAGCAAACATGCTTTAGCAGACTGGAGGCATTTCCTAAATGAAACAATGCTTTACTCAATTGAGTCATGTTCAGAGAAGTTAGGTGGCGCAGGTAAGATTGTTGAAATTGACGAGTCAAAATTTGGAAAGAGGAAGTATCATAAAGCCCATCCGATAGAAGGTCAGTGGGTGTTTGATGGTGTCGAGTTATTTTTGGTAGCAGTACATGATAGAACAAGGGAAACTTTAGTAAATATTATTAAACAGTGGATTGAGCCAGGGGCAGCCATTTATTCCAATTCTTGGAAGGCTTATGATTCATTAGGAAGCGAGAGCTATGAACATTTAACTGTTAATCGCCGTGTCACTTTCGTGGATGAAACTACAGGATAGCATACAAATACTATTGAAAGCACATAGAGACAAGTAAAAAGCAAATTGCCGACACATAATCTTCAAATGGATTTTTAATTTTATTTGGCATTTTATCTATTCCATAAATCCTGTGTAGAAAAGAAATTGAACCCATTAAATGTTTTTTGGGAAATGGTTGGAAAAAAATATTGGGATGAATTTAAATTTACTGTTTAAAATTGCGTCGACATATTCTTTCTTTAGTTTATGTATAACGTTTTTATAACTTATATCATTAAAATCAAATACTATATAATTTTTATATATATTTTTAAAATTATTGTTTCTTTATTTAATTTTTTAAAGTTATAATTAACAGTTTAAATTGTACCTTATAATTTATATTTATTCTTTTGGGAATGTTTCTTTATTTTTCATTAGTATTCATGTTCTGATTCTTCTGGAATTTTCGTTAGAATTCGTATTCCGATAATCTTAGAATTCGTATTTACTTTTTCTAAGTTCCCATATTTTCTTCATTCGCATTCGTTTCCGAAGTAATTTCGTAAACGAATACGAATAAGGAAAAGATTCGTATTTTCTAATGTTACACTTTCTGTTCTAATGTTTTTATTTAAATCTCATTGTTTCAAAAATATATATTCATTCTCTTTATTTATCAGATTTAAATTTAATATTTAGATATGTAAAGTTTTTCAAAAACGAATTTATTACGTCACAATTACGTCATCTTGGCAACATTTCGTCGTCGCCAAAAAAACTCAGAATTTGAGACCAGGGATTGCTCCGTGTTCAATTTAACGACCAGTGCCGTGTGGAACTTAGGTAACAGTTCCACGAGAACGGATATTTTAAGAGAAAGCCTGTGAAAGGTCGTGCAGAAGCCACGAAAGACAGGAAAGATTGCCGTTTGTCTATTATACCGAGGCGTAATAGGGGTGCCACATCTGCTCATCTCCCTTGCGACTTGCATACGGCCACAGGAACCCCAGTTTCCATGGCGACTGCTTCCAGAACACTTCACGAGAGTGATTTGTTTTCACGAAGACTTGAGATTTTATATCCCGTTCACTTCTACGCACAGAAGAGTCCCTTTTAGCTGGGTGCAAAGATCACAGAGACTGGAGTGTGGGCGGCCATTCTTTACACTGATGAGTCCCGGTTTAGCCTTAATACGATCTACGAATATGAACAATCTGGTCTACGAATTTCCAGAAAGCGAGGATATTCCCAGGATGGATTCTAACCTAGTAACATATCCCCAGATTTCAAATCCATTAAGCTTGCCAAGGACGCTCTGGAGAGGGCAATTGCAAATCTCAATCCATCCCGAGAACCATCAAGAGCATGGGTTCCCAAACGTTTTTTCTCTCATAGACCACTTTCAAAGTTTTACTATTTTTGGTAGACCCCCTGCTGCTACTTTTCTACTGTATTCCCAAACTCCTAAATATATCATCCTAAATTGGGTAAAGAGAAAAAAAGTAGCACATTTTCTTGTGTCCTATTTATTAAAATAATACTTGTGGTTCTAAAAAATTATAACCATTTATTATTACAAACAATTGACAAAAAATCAAAAATGAACAGTGAAATGTAAATCAACAATAAAAATTAGTCATACGTTTTGTTCTTGGCATTCGTATTTATACTAATGTAGATTGCAAGTCGCATTTCATCCCTTTGCAGGTCTAAACAAGCATCCCGGACGAGCGGGCGCACGGGCGGCACTTTTCAAGTCTCGACATGTGGTGTACACTTGTACTATTATCTATTGTTCTATTCAATTCTGTGTTTGAACTGAGTCTCGAATATTTTTGTGTACCTACCTGCTACTAAGTGATGCTACTTGCCTACGTTGATAGGTAAATCCAAGACAAAATTGTTCTTTATTATGAAAACCAGAAATTTTTTCGTGGACCCCCGTGTGGTCTCCTATGGACGCCTGGGGGTCCACCTGGACCATTGTGGAAACCTATGATCTAGAACCTGCAAAAGCGTTACTGAAAAAGTAGAACCAATTGTCACAGGAAATCATAAACTTCCTTATTTCCAGTTTGAAATCACGCTGGGAGACCTGTAAGAGAGAGAGGGGACAATGTACCCTATTCTTCTTCTTTTTTATTCCATACTGCAACTGTTTTTACATGCCTTTTAACTCCAATGAGTATCACACACGATCATGCTTCTGTTTTACAACGATTGCATGGTTATTTGTATTGTATTGTATCAATGGATGTACATAAATTAAGTTTTATTAAAATCGGTATTTCTAGAGATAATTGACCAAATTTTAATATAAATTTTAATACATTCAATATTTTATATGCATAATTTATTTTTTAACTAGCCTGTATATTTATTAAAGCTCCATAAATAAAATATTCTTTGATTAAGAATACAAATTAAAGCAAAGAAAAATAATAAGTTACTCATTCTAATGGCTAATCAATTGAAATATTTTATAAAATAGGACATAGTGCAATCAAGCATTTTCCCCAACTCATTATCTAACGTCTAGAAGAAGCAGAAATGTAAATATGTAAAATATGAAAAAGGAAAAATCAAGGAAACACACATTCCGAGGTGGAACCTTATCCTAAATAAACGCATGAAGAGGACGAAACTCTAGTTCATCTTCTCTTTATCTTATCGAAAGACAGTCTTTTATTTGTTCGAGAATTTAGGAAAAGGAAGGAGTGAAAAAAAAGTGTTTTCTTACCGAACGACCGATTTAGTTCGGGGAAGAAATGAAAAATATTCTTCTTAGGAATGCTAGAAACGAAATGCCTTTCTTGCCTAAAATTTTCTCTTCTTTATTTATTTATTGAAAATAGATTCAGTTCAATCTAAAAATGATACTATATATTCTATGCTCTTAAAAGTGTGAAATAGATTCTATGGATTTGCTGTTGGCGAAAAAGATATTGACATTGAGATTTCTTTTTTTCCATCTATAGTAGTCGGAATATTATGTTTTTATCAATAATTTAAAGAAATACATATATATATATATATATATATATATATATATATATATATATATATATATATATATATATATATATATATATATATATATATATATATATATATGTATGTATGTATGTATATATATATATATTATACATATGTATATATATATATATATATTTATGTATATATATATTATATATATGTATATATATATGTATATATATATATATGTATGTATCTATATATTATATATATATATATATATATATATATATATATCACTTATAAATTTAGGAATATTTTTAATGATTAAATAGTTAGAAGTATTGGTAATTATACTTTCATATTACTATTAACTCAATTTATATTTTGGCTGGAATTGAAGAAATAAATTTTATAAAAAGTAAAATTAATAAAAATGGAGTTAAATTTAAATTGATCCAGTTAAAAAACAGTTAAATTAATTAAATACACTAACTTACTTTTATTAAAGGTGTACAAAATATGATTATGAAATTTACTTGATTTGGAATATTATAAACCTGCTATATATTTTTTGTTCATGATCAGTAAGAGTAGTTGTGTCTATTAAATAGAAGATTCATGCAAAAAAATTATAATCCAGGAGGTAAATTTGCAGTTTTTTTCCTACAAAGAGACGTAATGCAGGCATTTCAATTGTAAATGAATAGATTTCCTAAAGAAATGTTGAAGGGTTTTTATACATAGCATCTTACTTTCACTTAATTTGTTAATTAATCTGAATTTAATTTTTTAAATTAATAGTTTTAATTTGTAATTAAATATGAATAAGTGAGGAAACTTCTATATCAGATGTTATTTTTAAACTCACTTTGAATGGAGAATAAAATGTGTATTACCTATCTAAATTAAAGAAGCATAAACTATTACACTATTTATAATAAACATTGTAGAAATTCTTGGGGATAAATTAATTGCCAAAATGATTGTAATATAAATGAAAAATACTTAAGATAATATACTGAGAGTAGCGTAAGATAATATGCAATAAATTTAAATAAATATTAATAAGTTAGAATAACATGTTTAACACTTTTCTGCTTATTGAATGTAAAGATTCATTTAGCTTCGATGAACAAAGGAAATATAAACAAAGCAAACAATTTATGAATAAATACCAATTTTACAATTTTAATAAAATTTATTCGATCAATTGTAAATATTAGAACAGTGTGAGGAAGAAAAAAACATTCATTTACACATTAATAAGCAAATTATTTATTATTTGTTTTAAAAGATTTTGCACTAAATGTTTGGCTACATTTATGAAAACTGAGGAATTTTTATTCAAGATTTTTAATGATCAGTTTTGTATTCATAACAATGTATAATTTAGGGTAACTAAAAAAAAATAAGAAATTATGTAATTATAAAAATTGCTCGATGAGATATTCACAGAAGTAGACGAGGCTTTAAATTCTTGTTTAAAGTCTTTTAAAGTAATTACATTTTTCATTGTAATTGTATGGTATTTGAATGCTTATTTTCCCTACATAAAATTTTTTATTTGCATTCTTCAAAATGAATTGTCTTAAATTAATTATAAAATATGATATAAATGTATGGGCGTGTATGATATGATAGGTGTGATGAATAGCATTATATGTATTCGTAAATTTTATGACTTAGTGCTCATGTGAATACTTTCTACAGATGCATCTCACAATTTTATATTTTATAAGGATTCGTTTAGAGTTGATAAGGCGAGAGTAAATGGTGTGTACTTATATTAAATTATTACTGCTTTTCATTCTCATTAATATATAGATATTTATAAAATATTCTGTAAATGATAGAGTGCTATGAATGTACAGCAAAATTAAAAACATATCTTGAGCAATTGAAAGGTATATTCAGGCTAGAAATTTCGATGTCCATCATTTTGACTGATAAAAATTAGAAAAAATTGTGTGATAATTAAATGTGCCCCGAAAAATGAGCAACATTAGGATTGGATCCACCCCATTTGCTTAATAGAATTGGAATATTATTTCGTGGAATTTATAGGATGTAAAATCCCTAACACACATTCCTTCCTTGAAGTTTTGAAATTCTTTTATGTTTTTCTTCAGCTTTAATGTCATCTATTTATTCAATGTTGATTATGAGCAATGTAAAGTTGTAATATTTTCCTATCTAAATTTATAATGTAAGCAGCGATGGGCAAACGGAAGGTTTTATTTCTCCCGCGGATAAAATTTTAATTTTTCGATAGGAGGAAAATTAAAAGAAAAATATATGTTTATATGTATTATATATTCATCTCGTTTTCTGTTTTGTTTAAATATTATTTTATTCTTTCTTTTTCCAAAGAACTGTTGATATTTTTATTTTCTTTATTTTGGTTCTTCAAAACATAATTCGACGGAAGTACAAAGCAGACAGTTCTTAAAGGTACAGTGTTAAAAGCGGAAGTTCTTAGTTAGTTATAACTGTAGATTGGCGCCAAAAAGCGTTACCTTGTTTCTTGGGAAGCTAACGTATGGGAATCCGACATAGGAGAATTAGAAATCACTTGTGGCAGACTGCGAATTTTAAGCTCCTTTTATTTATTTATTTTTTGACCTCGAGTTCTAATATTATTGAGTACTGAATGATTGTGGACATATGTCATCATTATGAATTGTGGTGAAATTATCAAACGAATAGCGCATCTAGTACTTATTTGCTTAGTTCGTAAAATCTTCCAACGAAATGGCTATTTAAAACGTAAAGGTGATTCAGAGGACCATACTTTTAATGTTGAATGGGTATGGAAATATTTTTATATACAATTGTTAAAGTTAAACCAGTGTCTTATCAGCAACGAAACTGTAGTAGTCTTCAAAGAATACAGTACTCTCTTCCCGTCATTTCACATTTAAGCGTAAAAATTCCAATTAAAAGCAATGTCCGAAAATGAAAGAAAACAAAATACGGGTAGTTTGTAAAAAATTATCGTCGACCGATGGCTGATGAGTGGTTAGCGCTCCTGACTCCTGAGCTATGGGTCCTGGGTTCGAATCTCTGTTCGGGCATGGATGTTACCTTCTTTCTCTGTCCTTTCTTCTGTGATGATGTATGAATGTGGGCCACCCTATAAACGGGATTGTGGTGGTATGGCGCGGGTAATGCTACTCGCCTCCGTGACTTGGTTCACAGGTGCCCGCTGGGTAACGAGAAATGAGTAGCAGTTTGTGGCCTTGTTGTGGCATAGGGTTCGTCACCTATTGTGTGCCCGCCGTTGGAAAAAAACGTAAAAAATTATCAGGCCGAAAAAATTTCTTAAGAACGTAAACAGTATCCTGTAAGCAGCTACACGTGCAAGTTGCATTGTAGAAAACAATATTGCTAACAAAATAAAACCCTTAGTGATGGGAAGTTTGTTAAACAATGCATGCGCTAAGTTTGTGATGTTTTATGTCCGGATAAAGAAAATAATTTTGAGACTGTAAGCTTATCTTGAAAAACGATGACTTCTGGAATACAAGCCATCGATAAAAATTTGGCATCATAATAAGAGTCAAATATTAACCAGTTAAAATTTTTTGCTGCATAGCTATGGATGAGAGCACTGTTATAAATGATACTGTTCAATCATATTATTATTGCATGGTTTCTTAAAAAGGAATTACAACGGAAAGTGATATTTTTAGTGAATTTCAAGAAAATCTTTTAATTTTGAAAATACTTATGATAAATATTTGAAACATTACGACCAATAGAGCATTAAATTTGACAGGAGAAATTATATGTAATTCTTGGGCTCTTTGATCAAAATTATCCTGAGATCAATGTTGTTTTTCCACATTGTGTTTTACATCAGGATACTCTGTGTAAATCTGGATTATATATAAAATCCGTGGTTGATGCAGTCATGAAGCTTATAAATACCTTTCAATCTCGTAGGCTTACTTACACACAGGTAATTTCGGGATTTTTTCAGTCCAAGCAATCTGAATACTCTGATATTACATGAAAGTAAGGTGGCTTAGGGAGGAATGTGTTTTCGATCGAGTTTGGTAGATGAAAGATAACACTTTATCGTTCTTTTATCAGAAGCAGAGTGTTGTGCAGAATACGAAGTATTAAAAAATACAGATTGACTTTCTGATTTTGCATTTCTCACAAATAATCTTTGTCGTATGAGCAAATTGAACTCCTTTGCCTGAATGTCATTCACTGCTACACTATCCCAAAATCATTTTTCTTATTTATTAACAACTGAAAAAATTTCCATTGGCAAACATTGTTTAAATAAGGTAGTGCACGATATTAAGTGTCGTCATAATACATTTTTGAAAAAGCTATTAAGCGTAGTTTTCAGCAAACGCCCTTGGTTACATAAGCCAATTTTAATAATAGATTCTTATAAGCAATTCACTCCAACCCGACCAAATTAATCAAATCATAAACATTGTGTTTTTTATTTATTGCATTTTGAATTAGACAATCTTTATCATATGAAAATATCATTTAAATGATAGAAGCCACATCAAAATGAATCTGAAACATCCTTATTTCTCTTTTATTTCAATAACCATTATAATAAAATAAGTTATCGCAGTAGGAGATAATTATCTAATCACAATAAAAACCAGTGGTTATATACATATGAAAGATGTATATATTAAGAAAATAAAGAATTAAAATTTGAGTGATTTATTTCAGAACTTGAAGTTTCGAAATACGTAATATTGTTGATCAAGCTTCGGAGTGGATATAAGCAGCCCAATAACTTTGAAACTTATTTTGTATTTGTATCTAACAAGAGTTAAAGAATGAGCTATAATCTGGTTAACATCGTAAGACAATAATTTATTAATTAAATTTAATGCAACATACATCCTCTTCCTCTTTGATTCCCGCTTGTACTTCGCCAATTTTCATAGATTTAATAGCTGCACTACACCTACACAATTAGACTTCTACACCACAGCCCTGCAAGAGTCTGTAATCAATTGCTGCATCCAATCATTCAAGCAAGTAAAACATCATCATAACATCGAAAGCAGGCATTGAACTTGCAACGCAAGATAGCCCAACAAGCAAGCGGGAACAGTAGAGTGATACTTCTCATAGCCTACAGAAAACAAAAAGCATAATACGTCAAGGATATTCGAAAGGCAAAGGGAACATGCTGGAGAAATATCTGCACAGCGGCCACCAATACTTACGGCAAAATTTACAAAGAAACCTTTAAAAAACAACAACCCTAACACATTTCTTCAGCACTGCAACGCAAGCAGGCACAATCATAGACCATGCCAACTCAATCTTGCAAGAACTGTTCCCCCCCCAATCTACCCCCAGGTATCAAGGACATTCGATGGACCAAACCTCTGAATCAGATCTTAGTGAGGGGGAAGAGCAATACCCATCCTACCCAACGGGAAAGATCCAGGGCTAGACGGAATCGGCAACCTTATTCTAAAGACAACGCTCCAAACCTTCTTACTACCTTCTTTAAAGTTTGCTGGAAGCTCCAACACTTCCCAAACAGTCTGAAAAAGGGCCTAAGCATCCTCTTTCACAAGCTAGGCAAGGATAAACACCAAGGAAAATCCTCTTGATATCCAGCGTGCATTCAACTCGACCCCATACAATTCCATAAAAATTGCTCTAGAAGAAAAGAACTGGTCAGTAACAACCAAGAGAATCCCATTCAGCAATCTAGACGAGAGGACGATTGCTATTAATACCCCTCAAGGTCTAGCTATTCAGCCACAGGCAATTGGATGCCCACAGGGCTCATGCTGTGGTCAAGTTCAGTGGAATTTGTTGGTGGACGAGCATCTTAAATGTGAATGGTCGAAAGTGGGAAAAGAGCATGACCCCAACTCAAAATAGCCCTACAAGCATTTGCGGATGATTTTACTTTTGTTATTGCTGCGAAATGGACTTGCAAGCACAAATTAAACATCTCTGTTGCCAAACTTCAATGTGGCCATCAAATTTACTTTAACAGTGAGAAAATCAAAAGATCCCGTGCCATCAAACTCCTAGGAGTAACCATCGATGAAAAATTAAATTCGTCACAGCACATTAAAATCCAGGGAGCAAAAGCTGCAAGAATACATCCGCATCTCTTAAGAATTTCAGGATCCACCGGGGGGTTCTCCCAAAAACAAAGAAGAAGAACCCTCCTCTAAAGAACAGTTGCTGAAAGAATTATTGCACATGGAGATTTGCTATGGGGCTGAAACCTCAGAGTCAAAAACCAACTCTTGCTGGATAAGATTCAGAAGCAATTTCTGCTCAACATAACAAAAAAACCTTCAAAACAATAGAAAAATTCCTAATATATGAAGCTGGAAAAATAAATTATTGTGTTGGATGAACCAGTTTTTCTCTAGATTACTAAAGAAAGATGTTCAGATAGCTGAAATGTCCAGACCACTTTTATTATTTAATTTTCGGATGTAAGAAATTTTAATAAAAAATAATGATATTCTTAAGCATATGCTTAGTTGGAGTTTGAATTCACAATTAAAAATAACTTGAATTATTAAAATAGAAATAAAGCTGTATTTTAATAAATACATCTATATTTTTAAATATGATGAGTGTTTAAAAGATCTAATTATTGTTTTGCTTTATTTGAGTGGTTTTTCACACTGATTTGAATAATAATAGATGAAAACAAAAGTAAGTATTTAATAAAAATAAAAATTCAACAAAATTAGCTATTAAGATATTTCACTAGACCATTTTATATTTACCATTTTATTTCTCAAAATAACTAAGTACAGTAAAATTATTTTTCTATGAGCTGATGAAAACAGATATACAAAATAATTTTTTTTTAATTTTTACTTATGTTTTCGTTATAAAAACGCAGTAATATAAACATAAGCATTTTCCTTTCCTTGATAAACTCTTCAAGGTCAAATATAATACTTCACTTGCCTGTAACCATGGTTACCGATGTTGATTTCTATTTTTACTTTTTTTAAACCTATTTTCGTTTTCGAGTAGTCGCAGGTGATTTGGAGAAATGTTAGCCTCAATCGAACTGCACAAAATACGTGATTATGATATCGAACAATTCCTTCAGGGCCAGTGGAAGATGGATATCTTGGACATAATTTTTAAGAAAAATGATCATACATATAGTTTGTGTCATGATTCCAAAGTACTACAAATGACAAAAAAATTAAAATTTTGGTTCTCTTAGGGAAATAGTTTGGTAATTTTGCAATTTTTCTATGATAATTTTAAGATAATTTAATTTAATTGAAAATATATACGATTATATATATATATATATATATATATATATATATATATATATATGTGTGTGTGTGTGTGTGTGTGTGTGGATTAGTTTAATACACTAATAATACAACGAATTTGCATTTTAACAATAGTATATTAAACATCATTTACAGTTATAATTATAAATAAAGGATTATGAATGTAACATTTTATATTTCGGAACCGTTAAGGTTCAAAACACGTCTTAGTTGGACCGTCTTCTGTTATCAACTATCGTTCCTTTTCTAACCATTGACACCAGGATCGCTGTTGAAGCGGCAAGCACTTGATGATGTCATGATGTTGAAGTGCGTCATCAGGTACTCCATATCTGACACTCGGTCATTCTAAACTCTCAGGTCCTCCTGACGACGAGAGTAACAGCAACTGCAAAATACAAAGAAAGAGAGGAAAGCGCAACCAACACAAGAGAAATAACTAACAAATTAGAATTTTGTGTTTTCGTCTATTCAACAGCAAGGGAGGGAGTCGCGTCGTTCAATGTTGTGAAGATTCGTCTTAACTTCTTGAATGTTTCTCGTAAGCTGTTTGATGAATCGTCTTCTTAATTCTCAGTTGCTCGCATTTTCTTTCCATCGTGCTTATTTTTGTGATATGCAAATGTATCACAAACATCTTGATGTAACACACAAGAAAAATTTTTTTTTCAATTGATACTCTAATACTTGAAATAATGCTAAAGAAAAAGGTTATATATATAAGAAAATTTCTTCTGGAATAACGATATATATAGGAATAGTACAGCAATCGACACAATATATATTTTACATAAACTAATAGTTTGATAAAAATGATTTACATCTTCGACCAAGGTTTCATTATATCTGCAGAAGAAGATGTTGTATTGGGACCTTCATGATTACCAACTTTTTCTACATCATATCTGTCATTACTTTTTACAGCTTTAATTTTGTATGGTCCAAAATATTTCAGCTTAAGTTTTAAACCTGGTCCGAACTGTGTTCTTTGGATAGCGACTAAATCACCTGTTTGATATTTTTTGGGAGGTTTTCTCCGTTTATCATAATAATATTTACTTTGTGTTTGATATTGTAAAATATTAGTTTTAGCAATATTACGCAATTGTTTTTTATCATGTACTACATATTGAAGATGTTCTTCTTCCAGTAGTTGTTTAATGTGAATGACATCTTTATTTCACATTTTAATGCCAAGCATTAATTCGAATGGTGAGAATTTTATTGTTTGTGAGGCAATACTGTTCATTATGCGCTGGACATTAGACACATGTTTATACCATTTTGTGGGTTCTTCTATAGATAATTTAGTTAAAACTGCAATTATGGTTTGATGCATACGCTCAATTTGTCCGTTTCCGCGAGGTACTCCAGTTGTGATAGGTAGGTGCTCAATACCTTCTTCATTACAATAAGATTGAAATTCTTGGGAGGTAAAAGCTGATCCCTTATCTGAGATTATTTGACGAGGGTTACCAAAAACTATTTGCTGTAATTTTAGCTTATGCATCTTGTGCAGAGGTAGATTTAACAAGATATATCCAAATAAATTTTGTAAAAGCGTCCACTACAGAAAATAAGTGTTTGTAACTTTTGTTTGTAGATGGTAAGGGTCCTAAAAAGTCAAAGTGATATGTATCGAGAGGAGTGTCACCTTTTGGGATTGGATAGAGTAATCCTTCAGGTTTACCTGATTTTTTGGAAGACAAGATACATTTGATGCAATTGGTGATGAAAGTTTGTGTTAACTTATCTAAACTTGGAATATAATAGTCTCTTTTAGTAATTTCTGTAGTCTTTTGTACTGAAAAATGACCTTTAGAATGTGCATGTTGAACTAATTGATTGCACATGGCTTGTGGGATGACTAAAAGTTCTTGATCTTGGACCAATTTGTATAAAATGCCGTTTTCAACTTTAAAATAAGAATTAAGTCATTTTTCGACTGCACTCTTCAAATTTATGATAAATTCATCGGTAGATTGCGACTTTATTATCTTCTTTGTAATATCATCAAGAGGTATAATCATAACAGGGTAACGACTTAAAGCATCAATATGTTGCATTTGTTTACCTGACCTATGAGAAATTACATAGTCAAAGTCTTGTAACAAAAGAGCCCATCGGGCGATTTTTGCGCTTAATTCAGCTTTATCCATTGTTTTTTGAAAAGCCATACAGTCTGTAACTATTTTAAATTTAGTGTCGTGTAAATATACGCGGAATTTTTTAAGAGCTTCTACAACACAGCGAGTACTTCCAGTTCATAACTGTGTAATTTTTCTTCCTGGGGGTATGTTTTTCTGCTCATATACAAAATTGGGTGAAAGTTTCCATTATCAGATTTTTGAAGGAGACTGCACTAAATCCAAGTTTAGATGTATTTGTGTGTACTTCAAATTCCGAACCTGGCAAAAATAAATGCAAAACAGGATGTGTTGTGAGTAATTCCTTTAATTTGAGAACTGCTGTCTTTTTGGTGGAACCGAATACAAAAATAGAAGACTTTTTTAGTAGGTCACTAAAGGTCTGGCAACAGTGGCATAATTTGGAATATATTTTCGAAAGTAGCCTGCTAAGCTCAGAAATGATTGCAAGTATTTGACGTCTTTGGCTTAAGGGAAGTTAATTACTGCTTTTATTTTTGATGGAGAGGATAAAAATTATTGTTTTCTATAACATGGCCTATAAATTCAACTTTTCTTTTCAAAATTGGCATTTCTTAAAATTAATATTTAGACCATAATTTGAAGCAGTTTTGAGAAAACGTTTCAATTTAATAAGTCCCTCTTCTTCAGTTTTAGACGGTATGATAAAATCATCCATGTACATAATTAAAGTACCATCTGCTACTAATTCTCTGAAAACACAAGATAAATATCTATTGAAAGCGGCTGAACTAATTGTTAAACCAAATGGAGCTTTAAGAAACTCATATTTTCCGTTATGGGTAATGAAATTAGTGTATTTGGTATAATTAGGGTCAATATCAAATATAGAAGAATTTCATAGAAGAATTTCAGCGGGAATAATAAACAAATCTGTTCAGATTATATTTGAAATAAAAAAATAATTGGCCAGGGCCCCCATGTGGATTAGTTTAATACATTAATAATACAACGAATTTGCATTTTAACAATAGTATATTAAACATTATTTACAGTTATAATTACAAATAAAGGATTATGAATGTAACATTTTATATTTCGGAACCGTTAAGGTTCAAAACACGTCTTAGTTGGACCGTCTTCTGTTATCAACTATCGTTCCTTTTCTAACCATTGACACCAGGATCGCTGTTGAAGCAGCAAGCACTTGATGATGTCATGATGTTGCAGTGCGTCATCAGGTACTCCATATCTCTCACACACACACACACACACACACACACACACACACACACACACACACACACACATATATATATATATATATATATATCTGTGTGTGTGTGTGTCAAGGACAAATTATTAAAATATAACATATCCAAACAATAGAAGATCTATGTGAAGATTTAAAATAACCCAAAATGGGTGCAGTTTCATATGGTAAATTTCTTTTAAAATATGGGAATTTTAAAATATAACAGAAAAAAATAAAGCCAAATCTTATTGAAAGTAAATATAATTATTATTATTAGCATATATATATATATATATATATATATATATATATATATATATATATATATATATATATATATATATATATATATATATATATATATATATATATATATATATATATATATATAATGTATGTGTGTGTGTGTGTCTGTGGTAATGTTATTTAAAAACATTTAAATTATTTTATCTATAGTTATTTTTTTCTTAGAATATATTGGTTCCTTACCTTGTGAAGAATTAAAAGACACGGTGTTTCGTAACAAAACAATTAATAATAAATTGGAGAAAAGATTGGTGAAACGAAGATAAATCCAATAAGATAGGAAAAGCGAAAAATAAATTTGATTATGAAGCTCAATTTCCAAAATCCATGAAAGGGAAGTTTTAATACTTAATACTTAGACGAATCGATTTTGTTTGCTTATCTAGAAAAATGCAATTATCCTAAATCGTTTATTAAATTGTATTAGCTCGTGAGCTTTAATTTAATTGCTTACACGAGTATATTATGAGGCTCCATAATTTTGTAGGCAATAAATATCTGATTTAGAGAAGAAATTACGCGCTAATTATTATATTTCACTTTGAAAGCTATACCATATATAAAGATCAAAAGCAACTATTCATGAAATTATAATTTCCAATCATCATTTAAAGCAAAATGTTTTTGGAATTTCTGACTTCTAAAGTTTTTGGAATTCCTCATTAATTTGAATATAGCAGTTAATTTAAATCGTTGATTTCTAACATAATGTTTTTACTGAAGATATATAAGTTTCGATCTTCAAACAATAATATGAGCGAAAAAATATTAAAGGAATATCTGTTCAAACGATAGTGAGGTGATATAATATCCTCCAAAATGTGTGCAATTTTATATAATATCCAAAAGCTATTGAAAGTTACCAATGCAAATATAATTATTATTAGTTTTGTTCTTAGGCATTATATATATATATATATATATATATATATATATATATATATATATATATATATATATATATATATATATATATATATATATATATATATATATATATATATATATATATATATAAACTGTTTGCAAATCTACCAAATTTATGCTGCTCAGTTGGTAGATAACTTGTCTCTCCAGCCAGCTTTAGTTCAATAGATGGTTCACTAAATTCTGAAGTTGGATGTTTGTAATGGGGGATCCCCATAAAATTGTAAATTCTGATCGAGTGACAAACAAATGTGACAATAGAATTGTAAACGAAATCCAAAGACATATGCTGTTCAATCGATTACAGATAAAAAAAATAATTTCTACTTAAAACTTTTCAATGAATTCCAGTGTCAAACACAAAAGTATTGATAATGCAAAATTTTATTGCTTATTATTATAAGTTTATAAAGTAGGTTTATTCTATTTCCATAAGCTTGTTCCGTTTCATTTGTTTCGTCATACGCAAACTGACCCTTTCTTTTGTTATTTTAAGTACAGGATGCTTTAGTGTATGTGAGCGTTGTTTACAGACCTCAGGCTCTGGGACAAAAACGAATGCACAGGAGGTGCATTGTTCAGAACTGGGACAAAATCCCATCAAAATACATTGAAATATATAGGAGCAGAAAATGCATCTGCTACGTAGCAATAGTTTGATAGCAGACCATACGAAAGTGACACGTTAGTTTTTTGATTGTGAAACATTGCCTTATTTAAACCAAAAAACCTGATATTGATTTTTTTATAAAATATAGAAAAGCATTATTATAAAAGTTTAAGAAAATTATTCTTTTCCAGTAAAATTATGGAAGAGTTTTTAATGAGATTAAATAATATTTTGACAACCTGCAAATTTTTAACAGTTATTACTCAACATTTCATGTAGTACTGTATTTTTAGACTAAAAAGAGGGAATTACTTATTTCGCAGAGGACCTAAGTATTGAAAATGTAGTGCCTCACTCAATATTCACAAACTCTTTTTGGAAAATTTCATCTCTTCGATCACTAGTTCAGAGTTTACTGCATATTTCCCTGGAATTTATTTTCAAACGATTTATGATTTTAGACACGATACAGTTTAGCAATATCTTTCGCAAACACATCTACTTGTTTAAAATATAACAGTCTAAACTCTATGTTATAAACCAGAATTTGAATCACTCTTAAGAGTATCCTCGAACCTCGGTATCATTTCAATGTTAATTGTTGGAGTGTGGCAGTATGACGAATTACATAAAGTTTTCTCTTTACAGTTTTTGGAATGCAGAAATGAAACAGTTTGACAGTACATGAAACCAAACTGCTAATCTGGATATATTATGTCTTAAGATGTATCCTACAAAAATCTCCTAGAAACACAGCACCTTTTCAATGTCAACTGGTGAAGGAATATCAAGGCATAATGTGCAAAGTTTTTTCTGGAATTATTTGATATTTTAATCGCAAATGCTTTGTGATGAAAGCTGTTTCATCTTGATGAATGGAGAAGACCTCATCACTACACACTCGAATATGACTCTTTGAATTTGATTTTCAGAGTTAATAAAATAAAGAACACATAACCAAAGTGAAAGTTTGCTGGTATGATTCTAGTTGATGAGAAGATATTATTCTTCTATATAGACATTTATCGAGTTCTTTGTTTTGCAGATTATCTGTATATGTCAAGCAAGGTTGGAAGAATATTTACTTGGCTTACTTTAAAATACTTTCACCAAGTGCTCGGCTTTTAAACGGTTATTTACGCTGAATTAAGTTTCTGGAATGTACACGATGGCTGCTCTTTACTCGTTTCTCATGTTACTTGGATTATAACCACGCAATTATCTTCTTTTGGGTGCTCTGAAGAATAATGTTTTTGGCACGAGTGGATGTTCTGAAAGGTGCTTGGTGGAACGAATCAACTCCAGCAGGTCAGCTTCAAAACTCCAGTTTTGTACAAAATTACTCATGGCCGATAAAGCCGCTGTCTCGACGTAGGATAAAAAAAGCTTTGTACAAAAGCATTCAAAATCCATATCAAATTGGTATCATGTATGTCAAAACTAATTAGAGCAAGTTTCAATGTTTTTTTTTGTAAGTGGCTTTTATGTTTTTGTGTTATAAAGTATTTGACAATGCTTGCTATTATATATTATTATTCGCCTTACTTGGCTTTATCTTGATTTATTTATCGTGATATTAGGAAGGCATTTTCACTCATGCTTTTCTATGTGATTATGCTTCTAATCATGTTCTCTACCCCTCTTCTTTTTGAAGAATGGATGCATTAAATTTCAATACGATAGATGAATGTTTACATAAATGCTGTGGTATATATAAATATATAGATAATATATAAATGTATATATATATTAGCCACCGACTTGTCTAGTGGTCAGCGTGCCTGATTGCGGATAAGGAGGTGCTGGGTTCAAATCCCGGTTCGGGCATGGATGTACTTTCTCTCTCTATCTATCCTGTCTTTGTCCTTTCCTTGTATGAATGAGGTGTGAATGGTTGCCTACCCTATTAACGGGTCCCTATGGCATGTGTGTAGAGCAAAATCGTTCTTTCACCTTCATAGTGTTCTGATTAAAAAACGAAAGACACTCCCAATTGACTTAAATTCGCATAGCCAAGGTATAGCGAGCTTGTCTTGTCCAAGTGTCATTAGTAACAACAACATACATATTAATGTATATATAAGTTTTATATATATACATCTGTCATCTTAAAATGTAATCTATTTAATGTATATATTCATATATAAACTTGCTGTGTGTGCTTTTATATTTGTATATATAAATGTTAAGAAGAGATCGATATTATGTATACATACAAAAATAAAATAGAATGATCAAACTAATATAGAGTTTAATTTTTTACGCAAGATATATTTTGATATGACAACCACTTTGGAAAATATTATTTAGATTGCAAGATAATAGAAACAGATTTAGAGAAATTAAATTTTCAGATAGAATATTATCTTCTAACTTAATTGGCTATCAATAAACTAAAAAACATGGTTATAGTTTTCGTAAATATGAAATATTTTGAAGAAATCATATTACATTACTTTTGATACATGTTAATTATAATTAAGTTATATTTTAGGCTAAACATTTTATTAAATTATTTTTCGTCATATAAATAACTAATAGAAAAAAATCATGCTTCATACAGTGTTCTTTTAAAGAAGAAATCTTATATATAGTATTTGACATTAAAATGTTATTTAAATTAGGCGTTTTGTTAAATATAGTTATAGTTAAAGTAATAAGTGCACTTTTTCTTTGAATACGTAGTATAATGATTTAAAAAATCTTTTTTATAAGAAGAAAATTAGTTGTATGAAAGTAATTTGAATACAGGATTATATTAGAAAATATGCAAGTGTTTAGTAAAAAATTCAGATTTTGGGAAGAAAATACGTGGAATATTTAACAAAAATTACAGAATGTAGAAAATCAATGCTAAAAATAAAATTATTTAAAAAATTAAGAGTGTGAGTTAAAGAAATAACATATCAAAAAGTGTAAACCCATATAATAAAGAAACTATCTTATATATTTGAAACGATAGAGAATTCTTTTGAAAAGAAAAGATACTAAAAAAATTCCTCAAAATAACCGATATAGTTGAAAAGTAAAATAATTTTTTTCATACAGAAAAAATATCTGTACGTTCTTTAGATTCAGTTTCATTTCTTTTCCTTTTTCTTTTGATGGAATTTGAAAACAAATTCAAAACACTTAACCCAAAAGTAAAATGTATATTCATTCTTTATATAATTACTATTTCTTAAAATAAGCAAAAGTAAGCTAACCAAATATCTATCTATCTATCTATGTATCTATGTATCTATCTATCTATCTATGTATCTATCTATCTATCTATCTATCTATCTATCTATCTATCTATCTATCTATCTATCTATCTATCTATCTATCTATCTATCTATCTATCTATCTATATATATATATATATATATATATATATATATATATATATATATATATATATATATATATATAAAGATATATATATATATAATATTATATTGTAAATTTGAAATAGATAATATATACAAAAATTTGAGAATCAATAACATATTAGACAAAATCTTATATATAATTATCAAATTTAAGAAATTAAAAAGCATTGATACCACCAAAAGTAAAATAATTTTTTTTTCATACAGAAAAAAATCTGTACGTTCTTTAGATTCAATTTCCTTTCTTTTCCTTTTTCTTTTGATGGAATTTGAAAACAAATTCAAAACACTTAACCCAAAAGTAAAATGTATATTCATTCTTTATATAATTACTATTTCTTAAAATAAGCAAAAGTAAGCTAACCAAATATCTATCTATCTATCTATGTATCTATGTATCTATCTATCTATCTATGTATCTATCTATCTATCTATCTATCTATCTATCTATCTATCTATCTATCTATCTATCTATCTATCTATCTATCTATCTATATATATATATATATATATATATATATATATATATATATATATATATATATATATAAAGATATATATATATATAATATTATATTGTAAATTTGAAATAGATAATATATACAAAAATTTGAGAATCAATAACATATTAGACAAAATCTTATATATAATTATCAAATTTAAGAAATTAAAAAGCATTGATACCACCAAAAGTAAAATAATTTTTTTTTCATACAGAAAAAAAATCTGTACGTTCTTTAGATTCAATTTCCTTTCTTTTCCTTTTTCTTTTGATGGAATTTGAAAACAAATTCAAAACACTTAACCCAAAAGTAAAATGTATATTCATTCTTTATATAATTACTATTTCTTAAAATAAGCAAAAGTAAGCTAACCAAATATCTATCTATCTATCTATGTATCTATGTATCTATCTATCTATCTATGTATCTATCTATCTATCTATCTATCTATCTATCTATCTATCTATCTATCTATCTATCTATCTATCTATCTATCTATCTATATATATATATATATATATATATATATATATATATATATATATATATATATATATATATATATAAAGATATATATATATATAATATTATATTGTAAATTTGAAATAGATAATATATACAAAAATTTGAGAATCAATAACATATTAGACAAAATCTTATATATAATTATCAAATTTAAGAAATTAAAAAGCATTGATACCACCAAAAGTAAAATAATTTTTTTTCATACAGAAAAAAATCTGTACGTTCTTTAGATTCAGTTTCATTTCTTTTCCTTTTTCTTTTGATGGAATTTGAAAACAAATTCAAAACACTTAACCCAAAAGTAAAATGTATATTCATTCTTTATATAATTACTATTTCTTAAAATAAGCAAAAGTAAGCTAACCAAATATCTATCTATCTATCTATGTATCTATGTATCTATCTATCTATCTATGTATCTATCTATCTATCTATCTATCTATCTATCTATCTATCTATCTATCTATCTATCTATCTATCTATCTATCTATCTATCTATCATATATATATATATATATATATATATATATATATATATATATATATATATATATATATAAAGATATATATATATATAATATTATATTGTAAATTTGAAATAGATAATATATACAAAAATTTGAGAATCAATAACATATTAGACAAAATCTTATATATAATTATCAAATTTAAGAAATTAAAAAGCATTGATACCACCAAAAGTAAAATAATTTTTTTCATATAATAAAAAAATCTGTTCATTCTTTAGATTCAATTTCATCTGTTTTCCTTTTTCTTTGATGGAATTTGAAAATAAATTCAAAACACTTAACCCAAAAGTAAAATGTATATTTATTCTTTATAAAATTCCCATTTTTTAAATAAGCTGAAAGTAAGCTAACTATATATATATATATATATATATATATATATATATATATATATATATATATATATATATATATATATATATATATATATATATATATATATATATATATATATTATATCATAAATTTGAAATAGATAATATATACAAAAATTTGAGAATCAATAACTTATTAGACAAAACCTTATATATAATTATCAAATTTAAGAAATTAAAAAGAATTGATACCACGACTTCATCAGGAAAGAGATGGTCAGCTATGAAATATGACTCTTTTCCTACAAATATGAAGGAGGACAATATATATTTGATGGCATTGTAATTAATTGGTCTTTAATACATTATTATATTTTAAATAATATTTATTACTTTGTATTAATTATATGTACATATAAAAATAAATGGAAAAAAATATTGGCTCAATGATTGAGGTTACAGTATATATGAGACCAAATATTTACTTGCTTTATAATCGGAAATAGTTTCCATGCATTTATTTACTTATTTTATCTACGATTGAATACATTATCTCATAATCTAGAGAAGTTGGTTGATAATGAGCAACTATTCGCGATATTGTTAAATTTTTCCAAGCTGTTGTGATGTATAATTTAATATTTCATAAAAATAGTATTGTCTTTATTGAATTTTAATTTTTTTAAGGTTTTTTAGCTTGTTTTGCAGTGTCTTATACAATTTTTAAATTTATTTACAATTTCTTTGAGGCGTAATAACTATGTCATGCTTTTTAAATTCAGGAGAAATAACATATACATATGTTTGTAATTTCGACTACGAAACAATAACCGTTATATACTTTTTACATTTAATAGGACTAAATATTAAAAAGAGGTAAGAAAATTTGGCATTCATTCATTCACTGTCGTGTGCCAGCTAGGCTGGCAACAAAGGGTGCGCTGCTCCACTTTTCCAACTGAACCCTATTTTGGTGTGGAGTCCGACTTCTTCAGTACACACATGCCATAGGGACCCGTTTATAGGGTAGGCAACCATGCACACCTCATTCATACAAGGAATGAACAAAGACAGGATAGATAGAGAAAGTACATCCATGCCCGAACCGAGATTCGAACCCAGGACCTCCTTATCCGTAGTCAGGCACGCAGACCACTAGACAAGTTGGTCGGCTAAAATTTGGCATTAAAATGAGTATATAAATGACATTACAATCACCACATTAAATACTTAAATATGTAACATAATTCAACGGTGATTGTATTATGTTTTATAAATTTATTTAATTTACAGGAAAGAATATTTTAATTTCAACCATGAAAATATTTGTAGTGGACTTTCAAGTGTAAGAATATGAGTGAAAATATTAATGAAGTTATTCTGCGGTTGAGTTTGGCATAGTTCTCACTTCCGAAAGGGAGTGTGTTCGAATCTCGATCTAAACAAAGAACTGTGTTAATGGTGACTGGGACATGTAAAATAAAGAATGGTCAGTAATGTCTTTCAAGTTAAAGGTTACTTCTTGAGGGCAAGACAATGCTTGGAGGTCATCTACTTGCTCTCATCTTCCATACTACGAACACCCAGTCAAATTCGAAGCACTTAATTTTATTGGTCACCACCGTTTCTTTAGATCAAATGAATATTTTAACCTTTTTGACTCTT
Source organism: Latrodectus hesperus (assembly GCA_037975125.1). Classification (NCBI taxonomy): domain Eukaryota; kingdom Metazoa; phylum Arthropoda; class Arachnida; order Araneae; family Theridiidae; genus Latrodectus; species Latrodectus hesperus. The sequence continues at coordinate 7,342,131 of JAJQOW010000014.1, read as the reverse complement.
CTTTCACTTGTAAAGCTAAATTTATCACCCATTTGAGAAACAGTGAGTAAATACTTCAGGAAATTAAGCGCAAAATTGCAAATGTTAAACGAAAATAATTTCAAAAAAATTCAATTAAAACAGTTTATTTTTTATCTTAAATCAATTCAGAAAAGTATTTGAAAAAGTTAGTTTTAATATTAGCGAAAGGAAAACAAATATACCATTTTTTATTATTCTTTATATTATGTATACAAGAATAAAATAATTTAAATATTATTTTTCGAATAACTTTCCAGAATCAATTTTTTTATTTCTCTGTAACCATGGAAATGCAAGTTGGTCTTGTGTGTGTGATTTCTTATTTTTTCACACTGAATTCTGTTTTCAAGTAATCAGCAGGTGATTTGGCGAAATGTTAGCCTCAATTGAAGTGGTAAAAAACGTGACTCTGCTATCGAATAATTCCATCAGAGTTGGATGAAGATGAACGTCTTTCATATTTTTTTTGAGAAAAATCTCTAAAATTCTTTATTATTTCAGGGGCACACGACACTTGAAATTAAAATTACTTTTTCTAAAATAACATATTACTTCCATGTATGGCGACATAAAAGCAATACGATAGCTAAGAAAATATTATGTATATACGGTAACGTAATATATATCCGTTTTTGCCATGCCTACACAATTTCGATTAAAATCAGAAATTATAGATGGATTCTGAATCTATAAAACATTTGTATTCAAAAGAGTGGTAAATTGTTAATTTCCAACACCGGTGTTCTGCATTTTAATCAACAAGTATTTTCAACAATAATGTTGTAAAAATGGCACTTATTTATTTACCTAAACTCAATTAACTAAATAAGCAACATTTATAATATTATTGTTTTCAATATAAATGCAATTTTTAATTTTTTACTGTTACTTTTTCATCTCTAAATTATTAGTTACACTTACAACATTATTGTTCTAAATATAACTACAAATCAAAATAAAATGTAATTTTTGGTTAAACATTAATTAATATTACTAGAGTTATAAATTATGATAATTTATTTAAATATAATAATAATATTTTTTATAAAATTACTAATAAAATATATTATATTTTATATATATATATATATATATATATATATATATATATATATATATATATATATATATATATATATATATATATATATATATATATACTTTTCAAACTAATTATTGGGAATTGTCCACTCTTCAATATGAACTGTTTATAATCTAAAGGAAGATTGAACACAAATTTATAAACTCCGGCAACAAACACAATTTTTTTTAAGTTTATGATAAAATGTATGCTGACAGATGACTGAGTGGTTAGTGTTCTTGACTCCTGAACTGTGGGCCCCGGGTTCAAATTCCGGTTCGGGTATAGATGTTTCTTTCCTACTCTGTGTTTCTCTGTCTTTTCTTCTGTGATGTTGTATGAATGTGGCCCACCCTATAAACGGGTTTGTGGTGGTATGGCGTAAGTAACGCTACTCGTCTCCGTGACTTGGTTCACAGGTGCCCGCTGAGTAATGACAAATGAGTAGCAGTCTCTGGCCTTGTTGTGGCATAGGGTTCAACCCTCCTGTGCCTGCCATTGGAATATATATATATATATATATATATATAATATTTTAAGATAAATTATGTCTTATTTTTCTTACATTATCATGATACTTATCATTATGATCTCCTTTCAAAAGCTCTTAAATTTTAATGTAATTATACCCCATCCTCTTTTAACATTTTATTTAAAAACATTAAATAGGTGACTAAAAAGATCTTTGCATTTGAATTTCGAAAAAATAACACAGTGTTACGAAACGAAACAATTAATAATAAATTTGATAAATATTATATCGGAAGAAGGTAAACACAAGACAGTGAAAGGGAAAAATAAATTTGATTATGAAAGTCTATCTCCAGTAATATCATCAAAGGAAAATTTTAACGCACTTATGTAAATCGATTTTGTATACTTATTTAGAAAAATGCAATTATCCTAAATAGTTTTATTTGCTTACATAAATTAGTTGATGCCTGAGCTTTAGTTAATGTATTTGTTTACACTAGTAAATTTGCTGACAATAAATGTCCCTGTATTTCATAAAAAATGTTATCAAGCAAATAATTGTATTTAAGTATGGAAATTGATGCATTTACAATTATTAAAGAAAATTGTTTACAGAACAATTGTGAACGGAACAAGCATTTGCTGAAGTTTACATATGAGAATATTAGCAATTGTAGTGCATTATTGAGTTTAAAATAAGCAAGATTATATTTAAAAAGTAAAATAAATTGTTTTAATAATTTACTTGAGCACCCGCAAAATTAGGAATTATGAAATTAATCTCTTACATTTATCAAATCTTTTACACCAAAATATATTTCTTTCATACTAAGCATTTGACAGATTAAAGTAAAATTATTTTAAAAAATGAATTCCGTTAAACAAATATTTTATGAAACGATAGCGTTTCCTTCAAATATAATTATGATAAAATACGAGTTTTACAAAGATCATTCCACAAAACGTATTTCATAGTCACAACAAAAATATTATTACTAGAAAAAGAGAAGAATATTTAACTGATAACAGAACATTAAAATAGGAAACATTTAAATTAATTTATTGAATAAATACCATTATTTTGTGTATTGATTGTACCATGATTAACGAAAACACACACATATTTAATACAATTTATATTAATCAAATAGTTTGTTGGACGTTTAATATTACTATTTGCAATTCAATATTATTATTAATATTATTTGCAAGACGAATTAAATTAAGGTGAATTAGAAATTAAGACGAATTAGCAAAATAATTCATGTAACAAATTAGTTTTAAAATTTACAATGAAATGATAGTATTAAATAAAAAATGTATAATAAATGATTTAACTAAATTTACTCTGACGTTTTCCCCAGTAATTAATAAAAATTTAAATAGAAAGCACTTAAGAGAAATTATTCAATTTATTAAAGGACTAACTGCTTGCTTAAATTGTTGTAATAAGATGTCCCATTAAAAATATGCCATTAATTAGGAAATGTAAAAATTTTTCTAAGTTTAATTTCTTATTTGTCAGAGAAATATCAATGATGCAAATATAAAATTAAAATGTGAATCAGTTTCCAAGTTTAAAAAGAAATTTACTGTTACATTTAATTATTTCACGTTCTATTTTAAATAAATAAAATAAAGATTAATTATTTTTAAAAAAAATATGCCACTTTAAATGTAATTTTCAATGAGTTAGAAAAGTTTCGTTTTTAATAATTAAATTAAAATATCAGTTTTTCGTTATCGAAGATTATATTACAATTTAGACCAATATTTTGTTTACTAAATTTCGGATTGAAATTAAAGAATTGGACTCGTAATTTTAATCCATTTGTTTTTATTATTAAAGACAATCTTTCAAAGAATTGTATTTCTTAATAGTTTTTTTGTAATTTGCTTTGTCTATTTCTAATATTTGTGATGTGTAAGCTTGAATGAAACTTTCTTTGCTATTCTTTTAAACATATAAAGTGTTATATTTGCTTACTTGGGCTTTAACGCAACAAAGTTTAGACAACACTATTATTAATATATGAACAGAAATGGATTTTGAAATTACTTATTCCATTTTGAACTTTTGCAAGATATATTTAATTTATTAAATAAATTTGAAGAGTGAAATTTATAATTTATGAGTAAAGCGCATGAATGAAAAGAATATTTTATTCAGTACAAAATCATTGTAATAACACATACTAAAGGTTTTTCAAGATTATTTATAAAAAATAATAATATAGTTAGGATAACAATATCGAAATATAATGATATTATCATGCATTATTCTTTATATCATGATTCACATATATTATCCTTTATATCATATTGTTCTGTAATATTCTTTATATAACGGAATTTGTTTATAAACAATTTTAAGCAAAATTGAAATTTGATATTGAGAAAAATCGTGGAACTGCAGATAAATTAATGTATTTTTAAAAAGTTAGGACCGTTAGAAACATTAGATTTTGAATTCTTGATATTTTTAATTTTTTTTCGTTATTTAAATACAATGGATTGGAAATTATTTTAATAAAATTAGTTTTAAAATGAGACGGTGAAAATTTATAATTGGGAAGATTTTGTTGCACTTCAATTGAACCATTTTAGAACATAATTTTTTCACTTTCACCGATAAAATAGAATAGTAAGAAATATTAATATATTAAAAATATCATGCAATATTTTCCAATATTAACTAACATTAATGTTTTAGTCATTATATCTTTTTAGTTATTAAATTCAATTATTGGCAAGATTTGCTCATTGCGATAAGTTATTACGTCATTGGCTGCCATTTTTTGGAGACAAAAGCCACTTTCACACTAGACGACTTTTACCGTACGATAAAAAGTTGTCCAATATTTTAATGTGAGAAGTTATTAAAAAACCACACAATAGACTGCTATCTTTCACACTGAACGAGAAACGATATTGTGTGACCAGTCTATTGTGTGGTTTTTTAATAACTTCTCACGATAAAATATTGGATGACTTTTTATCGTACGATAAAAGTCGCCTAGTGTGAAAGAGGCCTAATTCCCTTTAACACAGCTAAATTACTCATAGTTTTAAATCTTGTGGTTGTGTCATTACTGTGTTTATATAATGTCAAACCAGATTTTTTTAGATTTCACCATTTAACAAGCCTTAAACTAGTCGCATATCATTCATTGGCTGAATTAAGTGATGAAATCATTATTTGCTCATACAAGTAACCATTTCCAAGCTACTGTACCACAACCCAACACTTAAATAAATGCTTTAAATTTTAGGGGGCATTTAATCAACTGATTCCTTAAGTATCACCAATTGTTTTGCGATTTTGAATCATAATTAACTATCGTGGTTGATACTCAATACATAAAATTTCCCATTACTCTGACCCACTATTCCTTCAGGCTTCTGCCTAAGCTTCCCAAGAGAGCAGGTTTTTAAAGAATTATTAATAAAACTGACTCTCGCTTAGAAACACTCGATAATATGCTCCAGTCATCACAAAATTAAATGCTCTTTTAAAAAAAAGATTTATCCCTTTATTATGGAAAAACTTATTATTAAAATAAAATGTTTTTACCTTTTAATATTTTTCATAAACTATGTACAATATTATATTAAACTTACTGCCCAAAATAACCCTTATTTCAGAATTTATTATATCATGGAGAACTTCTATAAAGCTGTTTAAAAGTATTTCTCAGAAAAGGGAAAGTCGGGAACAAATATCCGTTAGGTTTTTATGACTGAATTCTTTCTTGTTCATATAGATGTTACTCTACAAGAAAAGTCACAAAACATGAAAAGGCGTTTTAAAATAAGTGTAGAATAGATCCTTTACTCTCCAAGTATATTTTCCTCCTGTCCTTTTCTCGAAAAAAGCACTAAATCAAGTTCGGTATTTTTCTCCCCATCCTACGTGCGATGCATATATTCAAAACGACCAGCCTAACTGGCTTGAATTTTATGGAAAGTCGCCAAAAAGCAATACACATTCTTTGGGTGGCAGGCATTGCCAGATTTAGTGTATGACAAATGGCCTATATAAGGAACTTCGAATATTTTTCTGTAGCGTTTGTTTCCTACAACGTTTCCTGAATATCATGAATATTTGATATTTTGTTTCATAAAATGTAATTAATAATACAGTTTAAATTTACTTTAATAAAAAGCAAACAGACTGTGCGTGCTATCATGAAAATCAGTGAAATGAATTTATCAGTGAAAGTATCAGTGAAAGTAATTTGTTATCCATCAGTGAAAGTAATTTGTTATCCACAATTTTATTTATAACATGCAATATAAATAAAACAATAATTTTATCTTCAAAAACAATTACGTCATAATTTATTTCATTGTTAGAATGGAAAAATATGTAAATGTACACATTTCTGAAAAAGAAACATTTGCTGCATATTTTGTTATTTAAAATTAAATCAATAATGTTTGTATTTTTTAGCAAAATATAAAATTATATTATTGAGTATCAGTTTGTTTCATAAGAATTAGATGAATTTTATATATTCATTTATAAAGATGAACATATTTTAATTCATCAAAGCATTTAATCGTAAAATGTTTTTCAGGTTTATAAAAATACTTGATAAAAAATATTATGTTTAATAGAATGTGGAGTTTATTTTTATTTCCTGATAAAAATTAATTGGTCACATCTCATATTGCTATTTTTATAATTAAAATGAAACTGAACTTCCTATAGAATTTTGGAGCTATATATCTAAATATGCAAATGTGTATTTCATGTCGTCCCTGATTTCATGGTATTTGTTTCTCTTTTTAGTAGAGATACACAAACGTGTGATAACTTAATTAATAACTATGTTAACTAGTTTTAAGTAACAGCTGCCAACATGTACGACGTAAACTATTGCCATTGATTGAGTGGTAATAGTTTTGTCCATGTATTGACTCTATGAACTAATGGAATTTAAGCTGATATGCATGTACAATCAAGTATGTAGGAAATATATATCTGAACATAGATACATGTATGTGCAACTCTCTCTCTCTCTCTGTGTATATGTATGTATGTATATATATATATATATATATATATATATATATATATATATATATATATATATATATATATATATATATATATATATATATATATATATATATATATATATATATATATATATATATATAAATATGTGCGTGTGTGTGTATGTATGTATACAGTTAAATATATCTCTGACTTACATGTACTCCTATGTGACAAACCCTTTATTATAAATCAACATTATTAATACAAATATTGAAAGAATAATAGCATTTAGGCTTCACTGCAAACGCTTTACTTCCAAAATTATTGTCAGTTCAGAAATTTGCGATAATACAAGAATATCGATAAACATTCTAATGTAAGGTAAGTACAAAACATAAGCAATCAAAACGATAAGTGTACCCAAAGCACACTTCGAAAAAATAACACGTTTCTTTTATTTAAACATTAATAAAAATATCTTTTTCTTTTAAAAGTAGGCAAACAGCCTCTCGTTGAAGCTATTATTTGAAACTAAAAGAATGATAAGTTTTACCAGAATCCCCTTATTATCATCGTTTTTTATGATAGATCGGATCACGTAAGAATTTCAGCTCTTGATAATGAAGTGGGTGGAAATAGAATATATACAATCAAAGAATTTCGTAAATGTCACACATAACATCACTATCAAATTCAAAAGCTGCCCATTTTAATAAAAAAAGTAATGTTGGTATAGAAAGTTAATCAAAATGCCATTCAGTAATTTTCTTTTCTTTTACTCTTTAAGTACTAACAACGTTTTTAAGAGACATAAAAATGCTTACATAAGTTTTTGGAATAGTTTTGAGCTTATTTATATTGAACACTACATTATTAGTAAGTAATTTATTAATAAAATTCCAAAACCTAGTCCACCTCTTGGCGAACGTGGTAAAAAACGAAATTAGGCGATCTCACGTGATTAGAATATAGTAATTTTGAATATTTTTTATTAACATTTTACAGCTATGCCTTGAGACAAAATGTAAGAATGTTTATTTTACTCAGCTTGCAAGAATATATGTTTTATAAAAAAAGTGATACATGTAAAATCAATACCGCTTAGCTTCATAAGATTTTCTAAATATATATGATCGTTTTTTATCATATTTCGTTTCAGGGAATCGAACAACATAAATTAATTAATATTGTAAATAACATCATGTTGGAATTAAATTTTAAAATTTTATTATTTTTAATGTTATGAATTAAAATGCTTTCTGGTATTGCTTGTCATAGAACTGCAACCAATAATCATGGAATTCGAAATTTGTAATTGACATTATTAAGGAATCTAATTCGTCTTTGCAATCTCCTGATTTGATTCCAAATTTCACTTTTGAGTGCAGACAGGATTCATTTACCTATTCACACGATATATTATAAGTTATATTTGTAATATTAAATCTAAATAAATGAGTTCCCCCAAATAGCTGTATAATAAATGTAAAACATGAATATATGAATTGTTCTACCTTCGATTGATTTGGGAAACCGTAGCCGTTGATAAATGACCACAAGTTTACATTAGGCTGCTACGTTTTTTCTAGATGCCTACTTTTGTTGACAGAACAACCACCGCATAAATGTGAGTCCAATTACCTGACCTTGAATTTTTATCCAATTCGGAGATACTCAACTGATAACTAACGCTTACATTGCCACAACTTACTACGGGAATAGGCCAGATAATAATTGCTGTGGACCGGAGGACAAGTTTTCAATTAAATAATTTAAGCATTTGATAATCAACTCAAGTCAACTTTATTTTTTAAATGGACATTAATTTTTGGATTCAAGCTTTATTATCTCTAATGTGTGACAAAAGGACGTGAAATAATCAATCAAAGAAGAAAATTATCTAATTTTCCTAATTTCGTTTTAATATACATATTTCCTTCTTCAGTACATGATATCCTTTCTTCTACTGTACAGTTTAATTATTTCTACTGCATGATCAAGAACTACGCGTGTATAATAAAGCCAGCATTTTCAATCAGTTTCGTTTTATTCTGATAGATAATAAGATATTACATAAATTCTGTGTTGTTGTTGTTGCTAATCCCAGATGATCAAGCAATGCTAGAACATCTCCATAAAACCCATTATTTCCAACAAGTCCAAAAATAATGTAGGATCTTTAAGAATGTCTCTTTTGGCAAAATCCAAGCAGTCCAGAATATGGGCAGGGGAGGCCTGCACGGCTCCGCACCAGTGGCCATCCGGGTACTTCTTCTGTCCCTGATGAAAAACGAGAGCTTTAATATGTCCACTAATGAAGCGAGAAAGAACTGTTTGTAGCTTTCTGTTACCATTGGTTCCAAGTGCCCCACCAGGGCTTCTAGTGAAGTACCAGGAGTGGTTCGGAGGAACACGCCATCTCATGTTCATCTGTACTATATATATTATAAATTCTGTACTATTCACTACTTCTAGTACATGCAAATAGCATATCCATCAATCATTTGTTTTACAAGTTTTTCAGTGTAGAATACACATTCCAATTATATTTCATTAGAATAATCCAATGAAATGTTATTCATCCATTATCATCATAATATTTGATTGATATAAGAATTTCAAGTTAGTTATTGTTACAAGAATTCCTGTAAATTTAATTCTTATGGCATCAACGTGCAGCATGTAATTCTTTAGTATGTTTATGAATTCTCCTGAATGTAAAACAAAATTCCTACTGGTTTACCTCCTCTGTTACCGATTTCAAGATCATGCAAACTGAATCGAAAATGAATTCTGTTTTTTATGTATTACTCACAGGTCCATTTTCAAATATCTTCAAGATATACATGTATACCTTACGGTTTTTAAATAGAGTGTAGGGAAAAACAGTTTTAAAGCTTTTTGAACAATAGTTCATGAGTTCAATTTCTACAACAAATGATTCTTCGTTTCCTATTTCAAACCTTAGAAAGCTATCCAAAACAGTTTGATTGAAATAATATTTCTTGGTCTGTTTTTGATTGCAATTAAAGATTTTCACAGACAAAAAAATAGAAAATAAAAGTCAAATTTGACCCACCATCTTCAAATTGAATGAATCAGTGTTAACAAATTAAAATAAAATTAAATTTTATAGATTTAAATTTATGACCAAAATTATGATATTAATATTTTATTTAAGTTTCTCTTACAATTATATTTACTTTTATTAACTATAAATCTTGGAATACTATATTCCAGAGTAATATTTTCCTTAAGTTGCTTTTCTTTGCTTTTAAGTTAACAATGGAAAATGGCACAGTTTAGAAATCTACGATATATTAAAGACAGCAAACTTCTTGCAGTTTGTTTCATGAAACAAATACATCCCGATAAAAACTGTACATTAATAGTGGTACTAAATAAAATTTTATTTAGTAAAATTTAAAAAATAGGCAGAAAATTTTTGTTATTGTCGTAAGCAAGGCATTAGTTTTAAGATTTAAAAGAAATTGTTTACAAATATTTGCAATTACTAATTTAAAAATTTATTAATTAATGAAATTTTTTTAAAAAATTTAAACCGTCGTTGCCGATTTAAACTAACGTAAAATCGGTGTTTTGTCTTATTCTTTTCATTTTGCTTTTTCTTCTGTTCTATTGAATTCAGTGGAAAATGGCTTCTCAAACCGATGCTTTGGTTTTTATTAAAGAAATCATTTTATTAACGAAATGAACTTGTAGTATCAGATTTACCATACGGTCACCCTTGGCGCGTTTCTTTTTGGCACCAAATTTGGCGAACATATTTACTGGAAACTCGGCAAACTAGTATTTTGGCAACCCTATTTGTCATTAATTTCTCATGAATATTTACCGATATAATTTATTAATATAAAATTACCTAGTTTTTGTAAACGAAAACTTTTTAGGTGAGATCCGGCAGAACAATCGCGATAAAACACATCACGATTACTACTCTGTGTTTTCAAAGGATATCTATAACAGTAATTCTTGTCAAAAACTAATTTTTTAGGAGATGTTATGGCACAGGTGTCGTATAATCCATGCGCCAAATTCTGAAATTGGCGATTTTTTGGTGGATTCTATTATGTATCTGGCAACCTTGTTTTTGTTACGTCATACATATGGAGACCTATAAGAATTAAGCAGAAAATTCTATTTCGGTAACCCTAATATTTACGTCATCGCACACGTCACGATATGTCATCTTGGCAACATTTCTTCATCGCCAAAAAAATTCAGAATTTGAAATCATGGAGATTATACGGCGCCTGTGCCGATATTATTTTCCAACCGGCGATAATGATTGAAGATAATGTAGTTCAAATTTTCCGATTCAAAGATTTAAATTCATTAATATAAAATTTAATCAAAAAATTTTATGGAAAATTTAACATATCAACTTTATTATTTTACCATTGATGTTTGAAATCCATAAATCTGCGTTTTTTCTTAATTTTGTAACATTAGTTCAGCATATTTTTAGATTACGTTATTGTTATATGATTATAGTTAGATATTGTTAGACAAGTCGGATTTACGACACCGTCTCAATACAATGTGACGTAGTACGTAGATGAAACGTTACCTGACGTCATAAATACTTTAAACTAAAGAGAATTGTAATAATGTGACGTTGTCATGGACTGGAACTAAGAAACAACAACTTTATGGTTAAAAAAGTATTATTTAAGTAAAAATCTAAAATACGTTTATTCAAAATAAAATAATTTAAGTAACCAAATAATATTTCAAAACCTGGTTAAGATATGTATCACAACATAACTTGATTTAAAAAGAATTTATTTGCAAATTTTTTATTGGAATCTTTAAAATGAAGTGATTGCGAGAAACATGCAATTCTGAATTAGTATATGACAATAATTCAGAAATTTAATGTAAGTTAGCAGTTCATCAATAAATAAGTAAATCACTATGACTAAGTAAAGGGTTCATCCTTTCAATTTGGATGTTTGGACACCACGCATCGCTTCCATTTCCTATTTTAAGGATCTCTTCATTGTAGTAGGATGCATTCACATGTCGCTGGAAAGGAATTACGAGCAACGCTTAAACACTCATTTGTGTACAGGCATGCACGCAGAAGCCAGAAACCTCCCCTTGATTTACAGTAGTTGGGCCCGAACCCAGTACAACCCCATCTCAAAATCTCTGTGCTATAAATAAGTCAAGATAAATCATTAGAAATTTCTCACCTGAAGTTCTAGAATATTTTTGACACCGCTTAGTGGACAATCTGAAGGCCAAGGTGCCGTTGGAAGTCATTTTAACATCCATGGCTGAAATTGACTTCTAGTACGGCTTTTCATACACAGTGGAATGTATTCACGCATCGCAAAAGAGGAAACCTAGAAAATCCCCACTAACCGCACCCCAACAAACGTGCTAGTGAAGCGCAACACCTGCTCTTCAACAATATTACGATCGAACCCGAGACCTTATGCTCAGAAAAACACTGTTCGTAAACCCATGGGCCATGCTGAGCCACTTTGGTATAATTTCTGTTAGTTATCCGGTAAGGGCATCAAAAAGTGATCAAAATTGATAACTGCGTCATTATATTAAAAGTTGTATTATTAAAAGTATTGTAATTTTATTTTTCTTATTTATACATCTTAATAATTATTACATCTTGATACTATCATAATATCATTGATATTATCAAGTCCAATGCAATCACTTGTATTATATTGGACTTAAGATGCATTTATTTAGTTCACGACAGGCAAATTAGACAATTGTTCAACTTTTCATGTAAATAGGAAAATGTAGTTTAAAATATAATTAAATTGTGTGCGAAGACAACTTTTAATCAAAACTTATTTTTACTAATATAATACGTTTAACTACATTGCAAATTAAATGTGACTATCTAAAAGTAAACTTTTTTAAATTGTGGCATCCACAGTTATTATATCCTTTAAAAGATAAAAAGTGATCTATTAAAAAAATTACATATTTAAACTAAACGTCATTTTTACGTTTAGAGAAAATTTTAATGATAAATAATTATTAAATAACTTGTATTTTAATTTCTTTATTATACTATATTAAAAAATCTTTTTATATGTTAATCATTATAAAAAAGCATTAAATTTTATTTAATTTTAAAAATCTTTAATTTTTTTATGCAAATGAATGAGGGTAATAAAATTGCATTTCGAAAAATAAGTGTCTGAATTATTTAGTATTTGAATAAAAGTATTTCAAATCCGCAGTGTATAAAATGAAAATGTTAAGCATACTTTCGCTATCATATATTAGATTAGTTTAAATACATTTACATGTTTTCAATTAAGGTAAACCCCATACCTCCTTGAATTACAAAATTATTCCAATAATACTTAAAAATGTAAATATTTAAAATTAAAAATATCTTTCTAAGTTTATTTATCTAAGAGATTATAGCAAACTCCTTTGAAATAAAATTTCCTTTGAAGTATGAAGCGCGAAGCTGCTGAATGAAATTTAATTTAAGCAACTTCAACTTTTCTCATTCAATATAAATTCACTAAAATTTAATACTTGAGAAAATTTCCACAAAAGTATGTAAACCATTTATTTTGCAAGTTGGATAAATCAACTTTCAAATGTAATACGTAAAAAAAATTGTGCGAAAGAGTGAGTTTGAAGGTCTTTGTTATTTTCTATGCAAACTAAATTACAATTGAAAAAGCATTTTGGCCTTTTTTAAAATATAAAATATTTACTCATTATAAATAAAGCATTTTTGCTTAATTCAGTATAAAAATACATAGTATCTTAATACACTCTCATAAACTTTATATATATAAAATATTTACATTTAATTAAGCATAAATACATAAATTACTACTATGAAAAGGGACATACTTTACACATTCAAATACAAGTTTCATATTCTTGTAAGTAAATTTATTTTGAAATTTACATTTTATAATTTTATTTCTTAATATCTATTAACAGCTGATGTAAATTGCAAAGCATTTTTGTGGAATATCTATTAAAAATATGTTTTCTGTTAACTATAAACTATTAAAATATGCCAATTTATTGTCATTTTGGTTTAATTTATACAAAATAAGACAAACAAAATAAAATTTATAACTTAAACATTAATTTTCATAATTATTCAGTCTTTCATTATTACTTTCATTATTACAAACTTCTTGTGTTCGTAAAATATCGAAGACTGATGTGCTTCTGACTTTTGCATGGACACTTTTCAGATGGGTGCTTGAAATTATTCTGATTTCCCCTTTGGCAGTCCATGTGTTTGAGTCACGATCTGCGAAATATCCTATCTCAAGAATCTCTCCAATGCGGATGTTAAAAAGATTCTTGCAGAAGTTTTCAGCATTTATGGTATCAGTAAATTTTTGCCAGAGTTTATTAATTCCTCCGATGTTTTATTCCTTTTTCATTTTCATCATCAGATATTTTATTTGCTTTAAAATAAATTATGATTTTTGTAATGTTTTTATAAAGTGATCCATATATGCACAGATGAATTTTTAAACGACCTTCATTCCTCTAATGAGTTAAATACACTATTTAGTCTACGTAAAAGATAAAAGATTATTGTTTTTGCGTCAAGGCTAGCATTATTTGGCGAACAGAAGGTCTCTTAAAATTTGCACCTGCTGCTGTTGCTGAAAATGCGCTGTAGCTGGAGTGATGGCGCCACAGAAGACAAACGTCGATAAATCTGTAATTAATGAAGCGATTATTTAGTCTTTGAAGTAAAAGGAGAATCTGCTTTGAAGATGTATGAAGATTTTCTGTTAACTATAAATCCATCTTTCATGTTTAAGCCAGCTGTGTCAAGTTTACTAATATGAATTCACTTTGCTATCGAAATAGTGAATATAATAATGGTTTTGTTTTATTAACAAACAGTTTTCATAGTACGAGAGGTAAGCAATAAAACAATAAAATTGTCATAATTGGTGATAAAATTAACCGCTTTTAATTACAACTTTACTTTTAATTATACTTTAAAATGACTACTTTTAATTACAGTTTATATTACAGTTTGAGTTACTTAAATTATGAAATAATTAAATTAGGAACATTGAGAGGATTCATTTGAATTATGAGTTGTTGTTGTTGTCTTGTGCCAGCCAGGCTGACAATATGGAGTGCACTGCACCACTTTTCCAACTGAACCCTATTTTGGTGTAGAGTCCGACTTCAGTACTACATGGCTATAGGAACCCGTTTATAGAATAGGCAACCATTCATACAAAGAAAGGACAAAGTCAGGAAAGACATCTATGCCCGAACTGGGATTCGAACCCAGGACCTCCCTATCCGCAGTCAGGCACTCTGACCACTACACAGGGTAGGCGGCGAATTATCAGTTGTAAAAGAGAAATGAGTGAAGGTATCGTAATTTATACAGAATCGTTTTTCACTTGTGCGAAACTAAACGCACAGACTCCCTAAGTCTGGTTTACTGTTGATTACAATATATTTGTTATAACTTATTTTATATAAACATAAATTCAGGGGGTCCTCTCAGATTTGATTAATAACTTTTCACTTGTGAAGATTGTGCAGCGTTTGAGACTAAGTTAATTTCATTAGGCATAGATAGGTAGTGAATAGTCTGGTATCCTAAAAATGTTTGCATAATATTTTCGCTGCGGTTGAAACCTTACTTTTGACTGATAATATTTTTTATGTGTTGACTGTAGCTCCGTGACAAGACCACATTTTTGGAATTGTCAGTCCTGGAATTGATCCGAGCTGCTGTTTCACAAATGAAGATTACTAGGCTTCACCCTGGTCTCGTGGTGTGCCATCCTGAACACCCCAAGTACGTTTGACTGAGCATGGACCAAATAGAAGACCCCCATACTTGGCCTTCCACTCCTAAAGGAAATATTTAAATGGAAGACGTATTTTACGTGCCCCAGCCTCTTACCATGTAGGATCTTTAGTTGGGTAAGGATTCGAACTTACTACCTTCCATAAGGAGAACCAATGCCTTAATCAACTGCGCCACTTCTGCCAGGAATCAAATACAATATATTTTGGCAGTTAACATAATCATTATTTTAATACCATAGATATTATATATTGATGTAATGGATAATACTTAATGTAATTTGATGTTATACACAAAATTTAGATATTTTAATATTTAAGTTTTAACTTTCTGTGTAAGGGAAATATATATTTCTTAAAATCTCTGTGTTTAATAATAATGGTAATAATTAAATAAATAGTTATTATTAAAATTGCTTTCAATTAATTTTCTTTAAATTATTATAATCATATGAAGAACTTTTTTCAACAAGACTACGCATCTCTATATTAAAATAACGATTTCATTCATTATAAAAAAGATTGTTTATTTAAAGTTGCGAATCTGTTCAGATTTCATCAAAATTGAGAAACAAAGTTTAATAAAGACATTTTCTATATAAGTTCTAATTCATTGACATAAATTCTAACATTTTTATCATGTTCAAAAGATAAGATGAGTGAAATGTGGTTTGAAGATAATCTATGGAAATGCCTGCGTACTGAGGTATGAAATTTATATCTGTGGCTATTGTTATGTATATATATATATATATATATATATATATATATATATATATATATATATATATATATATATATATATATATATATATATATATATATACAGCATATCCCATTTATAATACTTTAAACTTTTTCTAGACACCCAAGACTACACACTTTATCATTACTTGGCGAATATCCAAGAACTTCAAATCAGTTTAGTTGGACATTTCCAAAATCTTCACCGTCAATTTTACTGGTAAAATCACAAACACGGAATTCGATTTAGTACTTTCTTCAATTTCAGGGAGCGGATAAGAAAATATATTTTTCATTGGAGTATATTCAAGATTTTAGATATTTTCCTGGCTTATATTCTTTTCTACCCCAGGTTATTTTACTTTATTTTGATTTTGGTTTATAGGAACACATTTTGCAATAAGTGGTAATTTCACTCGAGAAATTACTGTTTATCAATTGTAAAATTACAGTGGATTGATATAATTAAAATAACGTTGCCAGGTTGAGAAAATAGAGATTTAAATGACTACATTTAATGGAGAACTTCCGCTAAGGAATTTCGAGGTATAGGTTGATTACGAAAATTACAAAATTTATTCACATAAAATTCAGTTTTATCAAGAGGTTAATAATATCAAAATTTGTGCCTGGTAATTTACATAAATATTATTTACGAGTTTACAAAGTCCTTATTGAATAAAAATTCTGAATAATTGTTTTTCTTTGAAAAGTTGACTTAAAAAGGAAGAATTGATTTGAAGAGATAAATATAGAAATTGAGTGCTAATGAATAGTATGTTAATGATGTAATTATGAAACTTAACAGTTAATGGATTTCTAGTGAGAAATTAAGTTATTTGCAGGGTTAATCTCAAAAAGTTCCCAGAATAATGTTTTCTAACTGGCAACATTGGCTGATGGGGACGCAGTTCCGTGTAGAAAAGTTTATAGGTAAATGTTGATAAGCGTGGAAACGGATCATATCAGTCACCTGTGAGTAGATTTTGAGGCAGGGTCACTCTCTACATAAATATACCCTAGTCGAGCAAAATATTGACAAGTATTTGAAGTAGCAGTGGATTTCTTTTTGTTCCCAAGGATTAGCAGAGCCCTGAAAGTAACACAGCGTAGGACAGTGGAGGCAGTAAAAGTAGCTTTTACGGTTTTATTTGAAGAAGATTCCATTGACTATTTACAGGACACCTTCTATGATAGGGTGAAAAGGTGGCTTCGAAGTAGGAGAAGAATACTTTGAAATTTTTGAAAAGATTGTAAGCTGATGTTAATTAAATTATTAAGTAAATTTTTCTTAAAACTTTTGGGATACATTGTGTCACAAATGTACGATTGCAGGAAATTTACAACAAAGGGTTTCAATGGATTAAGAGAGATTGGTGTTGATAGTGAGGTATACAAACATAAACTGCTTTCATGGTTGCTGCATATGTACAGACAAATTCTCGAGTAAATCGCTGATGGTTTAAAAACCTCAACAAGACTTTACCTTTTAGAAAGTTTCCTTATCACGTGGATTGAAAATGTGTGAAAAAAGGTTAAAAATACAAATATAATAAATATCTTATTGATTAATACTGAGACACACACACACATTTTTAATACTCGATTAATAAAAAGTCACAACATATATTTTTGTTCTGAAAAAAGGCCTTATTGTGTAACATTTTGTTGCATTACTTTTCCATCTTCTTGGTTCTGCCGAAGAAAATCTTCAAGCACTAACAAACACCAGGTAATTTCATAAGAACCAACCTTTTAAGTACCGCTATAAACAGAATATCATTTTATAATTTTTAAATCTCCAAGCACTGTTATTCACAAGTAATTTCACAAACACCCAACGTTTTTGACAACCATTACCACCACAAGCTTTATAAGCACTAATTGTCTATTATGTAATTTTAAACACCAAGTCTCTCTCTCTAAGGATGGATAATCACAATCAAATTTCAAAAACCTCATTCTCTGAGCGAATAAGTCAAAAGTACCGTTGAAATTCTCTTTTGCAGAGACTAAGTCTCCGATCACCGCTAATCACAACACGAATCTGAATCACAGGCAAAGAGATGGAAAATAATATTGGAATACTTCCGTGCAGTCTTTAAGTATCACTAAACCCGAGAAACAAGGTGATCCTTGTATGGGTGCCAGGGCACAAAGGTATCGAAGGTAATGAAAGGGCTGATGAACTTGCTAAACTAGGATCGTCGTTTGCTCCCATCAGTGCAATACCTTTTTGTGGGATCCATTTGAAGACCGCAAAAACCAATAGTTCTTAGATGGGAAAAACGGAAGATGTATGAAGCTCGGCTCAACACTCCTGGTCAAATCCAAACTAAAAGTATGATCTGTGGATCATCAGCGAGGATTGCCTCTGAAATTCTAAGATGCTCTAGGCAGAAGATACGTTTAATCGTAGGCTTCATAACTGGGCACTACTATTTCAGAAAACACCTCCATAAAATGGGACAGTTTCAGCAAGACCCTATCTGAAGGAAATGTCATACGCAAGAGGAAACGGCCAAGCATATCACTTACGAATGCGAGGCTCTTGCCCTCCCTAGATTAACTTCTTTATGCATCATCCATACTAGAGAGTTACACCAAGACTCCATTAAAGGATTATCGGACTTTATTAATAAAGTAGGTGACCCGAGCAACTGGAACTAGAAAACATTGGGTTTGGAGTTAATGGTACAAAATGCTGATAAAAGCAGAGGTGCCCAATGACATACAAACCCAAATCTAAGAAGAAGAAGATCACTAAACCAGACATAAATTTGAATTAGATCTAGTGATGAGATTGGTAACAATGTTGTATTACTCCATGCGAAATCCAAGTTTTTGAGCTTCACTAATCCCGATTAAGATTGAACTATTGTCAAATGAAGATAACAAAATCACTGTAAATATTTCTAGGAAAATTTTCACAGCATTCAATTTTCAATGAAGTATGTTGAGCTATGATTTTATAAACAGAGATACCGTGCAGTAAATAAGATCCAATATCTATATGAACAACAAAGTTGCATGTTTTATAAAATGAAAAAGAGCACAATTTTTTAGCGAGTTAATACATTTGAATAACTATTAATCTATTTTTATCAAAAAACATTTTTATTCATATAAACTTCCAACAGGGAAGAGAGTAAGATTGATTTCATAAGTTCCCAGGAGAAGGGACGCAAGGAAAAAGATGATACTAGTAATTGCCTAATTAATCTATTCCGAATTTCTTACAATTAATAAAAGAAATTAATGCTCTCTTCCATAATCTTTTGCCATATATAATCTTCAACCCCCTTCCCCCATAGATAACCATCATTTTATCCCCAAATATAAAAAGAGAAACCATTACTGGCGTTTTTTTACTCACGAATGAAACGAAGTCTGACCAATGGGACTGGAGAAAGGGAACAGTTGTGAAATCTGGAGGAACAGCCCCTGTGGCAGCATCCCTGGATAACAGGCAGTCCCCGGATATCTCACACCACAGACACCTGGACGAAAGGTATCAATTACCGTAACTCGGGGAGGCCAAGGACGACGGATGGTTATATTTTGTACCGTAAAAGTGGCATAGGGTTGTTGTTGTCGTGTGCCAGCTAGGCTGGCAATATGGGATGCGCTGCTCCACTTTTCTAACTGAACCCTATTTTGGTGTGGAATCCGACTTCCTCAGTACACACATGCCATAGGGACACGTTTATAGGGTAGGCAACCATTCCCACCTCATTCATACAAGGACAGGACAAAGAGAGGATAGATAGAGAGAGAAAGTACATCCATACCGGAACCGGGATTCGAACCCAGGACCTCCCTATCCGTAGTCAGGCACTCTGACCACTAGACAGGGAAGGTGGCGATGCATAGGGTAATGAATGCCAATATCTCTGCTCCAGTCAAAAGAGGACATTTGCAGTTTACATTAAATTTAGTAGTTAAATGTAAGACAGATTTAGTCAATGTCCAAAACTGCAAACTTGCAACGTTACACACACACACACACACACACACACACACACACACACACACACACACACACACACACACACACACACACACACACACACACACACACACACACACACACACATACACACACACACACACACACACACACACACACATATATATATATAAAATTTATTTATCTCTGTTGAATTCACAATTTGGAAAGCAAGTTTAAATTATATAATTACTTTTTAAAGGCATGGATTATTGTAAAATATTAATTTAATTATTGGCTGTATAACAAATATAGAATTTGTAGTTTCTTTCTGAAAAATATCAATATTTTTCCAAGTAATAAAATTATTCTGCGATATTATAGAAACTTCCATAGGATAAATAACTGTATTAATTTATAAATTATTCTAATGTCGGCTAACAATAATACAGAAATGTACAGAAAATATTTTCGTTTAAAACAGGAAAGATGTAAATATTGCAAGCATAATTCCATTTACAAGATATTTAGACAGATTAGAATGGACAAAGATGAGGTTGTTGTTATTGAGAAGCAACTTTCACGCGAATAATACTGCTTAGTATTATTACTCTAGTGAGAACTAGGCAATAATAAATTATTAAATATTTATAATTATCAACATTTTTAATAATATTTTGAAGACTTGTGCCAAGAATATATGAAATGCATTTGATTTAAAACTTTAATTCTAGTCAGTAATTTTATCTAATTTTTTTAAGAAATGAAATAGAAATACATATGCATCTGTCCTTAAACATAATAAAATAGCTATACGGTTACCATTATAATATAATAAAACTTAAATACAATGTTTAAGAGAATAAAAGTTATGTAACAATAACAATATTCTTAGAAAAGAATATTTCAATCACAAAAAACAGGAATTATTTATCTTTTGCTTCCTGTTGTTCACCTTAAAAAACGGGAAAAATTAGATGTAGTTACCACCATCTATCTTGTTCAAATAAAAGATTTTTCTCGGAATACATGATATTAAAGTTTTAATTTAAAAAAATATTATAATTTTTATATCATCCTTTAGATTTATAAAATAAAAAGTGTTAGTTTCTGCTTCTCTCACTTGATTTCTTAAATAAAAATTAATTTATATCCCTCAGTCCTCTAAGAGTAATCGGTGCAACTTTTTGTACTATTTACAAATTTCATTTCGAGTAACTTCATAGTTTTGAAAGATTTTGTATGTGATTAATTTTAGATGCTTATTTCCAACTTTTTCTTTTTCTTGAATTTTTTATTGAAATAATAAATTGCTATCCTATTCTTATGCTACTAGTAATTAATAACTTATACCATTCCACTACTACAAAATTATGATTTGTACAAAATGTAATGGTATCACATATCTTATAAAATTAAAGTTCTCTTAACCAAAACAAATAATTATATCTTGAGCTGCTTGAATTTTGACTTGGAAGAGGCTTTTTCTAAGCCCCTTATGTTCTTGGATTTCCTGGCTGTATTTGGACTCGTGGAGTTGGTCTAGTATTGGAATTGGTCCATCTGGGATTAGTAACAACAACAGAAGTTATCTTTCTCGTTCTTACTGAAACAATATTAAATCATATTGAAAGCATAGTAATAAGATAATTTTTAAGGAATTCTATTTTTTGCTTTACATTTTTTGAGCACACATTGATGTAATAAATTATGAATGATTTTTTAGAGCAATCTTTTCTTCAGATAATAAAACATTGAAACAAAAGACGATTAATTTTATGAAGTAACGAAATAAAGCTGTTAATAATTATCAGATTAAAATAGATGATACTTAAAATGACTTTTATTCAGCAATTGGAAAATGAAACTAATAATTAAAAGAACAATATTTTTAAAAAATAATATTACTTAATCATTGATAAATAAGACAAAATTATCAATGTCGAATAAAAATTGTAAAATATGGAAGAAATGAGATAAAGATAGTTATCCAACTAAATTTAATTTAAAAACACAAATAAATTATCTGTCTAAAATTGAAACAATGTTGTTTTTTGAATAAATAAACACTTAATAATGCATTATCTTTGATCCTATTACATAATAAGAATGAGCAAATAATAAAAATGAAATATTGAGTGAATTATCTCAGTTATTAATTTTTATTGCACGCTTGGTGAGATAGCAAGCTCTTAATGATTTTTGACAAAAAAGACTTTCTATTTTAATAGGGAAATATCAAAACAAATGTCTCATTTTACTTTTAATCATTACAAATATTGGTTGTTATTATCAGTAAGAGTAAGATAAATTTTAATTAAAAGAATTGTGTGTGTGTAACATCAACTCGTTACACATGAATGTTGATTTAAGAATTTTTCATTTGAAAATTTTCACAACAATTCATAATAATTTCAATAACAATTATTGTTTGTCTTTTCGTTTATAAGAACTGATTTTTGAAATGCTCAGAAAAACATACTTGAAATCCTGATGTTAATTTTTCAATTTCAAGTTGATGCAAGAGAATGTTAAACTTTAATTGTGCAGAGCACTTAAAAGTGCATGCATGTTGTGATTAAATTTCATTAAAAGTGCATGCATATTGTGCTTCGAAATACATTGCCCTGTGTTTTATTTCAGCAACTGTTGAGTAACGGGAAAATAATGTTACATTAGCTGCCGAGGGGAAAGTTTCAGATTTCCAAATTTTCCCCTTTGCAATACGCGAATAAGACATTTATCTGAAAAATTCTTACAAATACATGACGTCTTCAGTAGACATGTAACATACAATGCCTTTCAACCGTTTGGCTATGTCAGTATTCTCTTGCAAATGAAGAAATGTGATCGTTGGCTGCAGAATATGTGATCGTTGAATGCAGAAAGGTAGACGGACCGACGTGTTCTATCGCATTCATCTCCGTGCACCCCGTCACGTGATGAAAGGCAAATTGTGCGCATGGCAGTAATGGATCGCTCAGCCACATCACGAACCATAGCACAGCACATTCAGTCTGTAACGCATCATCCAGTGTCTGCGCATACCACTCTGACGCCAGTTCACATGCATATTGATCTGTTCACCAAGATGATCACATTGCCTACGACTACTCTTGACGCAGAACCACAGACGTCTCCGCCGCCAATGGTACGATAAATGAAGGATGTGGACGGCAGAATGGAATAAAATTGTCTCTACAGACCAGTGACGCTTCAGTCTGCATCACCATGATGGTCGCGCTCGAGTCTGGAGATACCGTGGAGAAAGAATTCTGAACATCTGTGTTATGCACTGCCACACTTATCCTGCACCGAGTATTGTGATGTGTGGCGGTATTGGATATCACTCTCGCACTCCTAGAGTACGGGTTGAAAGTACTTTAAAAATGCCAGTGTTACATCTCCGAGGTGTTGAAGTCAGTTGTCCGTCCTTACCTTAAGTGCTTTCCCACAGTCGTAATTCACCAGGATAATATGTGACCACACGTGGCAGGCATTGTCCAAGGGTTCTTCATCAATTCCCAGATTGAATTTCTTCCCTGATCGGCTCACTGTCCGAATCTTTCACCGATAGAAAACATGTGGTTCATGGTTGCTCTACGAGTGATCCAGATTACATCCCCAGCTGCCACATCAGATCAACTTTGGCAACGTGTGGAAGCTGCTTCATCTGCTGTACCCAAAGAACACATCCAAAGTCTCTTTGATTCAATGCCGAGGCGTGTGGCAGCGGTGATCTCCAACAATGGCGGTATTCTAACTACTGATTATGGCAGGAGCCACACTACACAGAAGTCTATAAATTTAAGCATTTGATACTTGGTCAACATGTTATCTACAAAATAAATTTTGTTGTGATATCTGTCTTTCTTGGTGTTGCAATTTGGGTCGCCAGCAGCAGGTCGCCAACATAAAGTGGCCAAATGGTATGACATTCATTTTGGAGTAGAAGCCGGGTTCGATACCAGCTGGTGATGAACACTAAACGATAAATGTCACGATTTTGGTTTATGTGTATGGTACTCTGTATGCCTTTGGATGCTTGGAGTTATCCGCATTTCTTCTATAAGGGTAAGGGCTTTATTAAGTATAGAAATTTCTCCTTACTTTTATGTTGAGTAGTTCAGGCATTTGACTTTTAAATTGTCTACGATGCAGTGTCAAATTTTATGCATTTATAGAAATTATTTTGGCGAGCAACAGAGATTAACATAATTATATTATCATTCTCAGATGTTCATGCCTTTATCTTAAAAAAATAAAAAAGTATGAATCTGCTCGTTTATTTATGTTCAGGCTAAATTAATGCATACTATAGAAACATAACATTATTTTCATATTATAAGCAGAAATACACCATCTGTTTAATAGTAAGAAGATGTTTCTTCTAAACGGGAGAATACAGGTTTGATTCCAGCCACTGTTGAACAATAAGAAGTAAATACTGCATTTTAACTTTGTGAATATATGACTTTCAAGATGTATGTATGAAAACTAACAATCTTCTCATTAAATTGACTTCAATGCAAGACAATATTTGGCCTACAATTAACTAAATATTCTTTAGATGATAAAAATCAGAAGAATTTGTTTTAAACAAAATAGAAGTGGAATCGTGTATTGCTGAATAAAATGTAAGTGATAAGTTGCCAGAACATGATTTTATCTTTTCAATAGCTCATATTGAATCGTAAAGGACCAATTTTTATAAAATGTTTCATCTATTGATATTCAATAAAAACCAAACAAAATTTAATAAAATTAATGACAAATATACTGCAGTACCTTATTTAATAATATCATCAAATATATTTTTCATACATGTTCTCATCGAAGTTTCAATTTATTGGTGCAGAAATATTTAATGAACAATCTATTTTTGAAACACGGAGTATGTATATCAATATTAATAAAATTGTAAAATCGGACTAACGAATAAAGCTATAAAATCCTATATATTTAAAAGTAAATCAATACCGGCTGCTTATTAATAATATTTTATACAGAGAACAAACTATATAATAAAAAGAACTTTCATAAAGTTGAAGTAATTAAATTTTATGATGCATGTTTTATTTTACTTACTTTTTTATACACATATTCCTTGTGAATAATCCCGAATTTTTATTCTTATTTATAGAATCTAACCATAATC
The DNA here is from genome assembly GCA_037975125.1 of Latrodectus hesperus. Classification (NCBI taxonomy): domain Eukaryota; kingdom Metazoa; phylum Arthropoda; class Arachnida; order Araneae; family Theridiidae; genus Latrodectus; species Latrodectus hesperus. The sequence goes on along the minus strand of JAJQOW010000014.1, from coordinate 7,316,864 downwards.
TTATTGTTATTATTATACTTATATTTTCCTCACATAATGCTCTGGAAAATCTTTAACAAATTAGTAACAAAATGACGAACGGAAACTTCAAACAATTATATGAATTGGCGAAAGTTTTTCATTTTCTTCAAAATCGATGATCCAATTTATGATGATACCTGATGATCCAATTATTTTCCTCGAGAATTAGGGTTTATTCTTCAAACAAATAATTTTTATCGTATAAACACTTTTATTGTTTTTAACAATCTTTTTTACTGTTTTAAACATAAACATTTTTGGTATTTTCACATTGCATATTGACAAAATTCTACAATATAAGCAAATTATGTAATTTCCAATATACATTAAATTTGTAACAAAAGTTCATTAAAAACTTAAAAATATATTTAAAAGAATTTTTAATCAAATGAATAAATCTGATAAGGAAATCATGAAATGAAAATTTGTATGTATGAGTTTTCATATAATATTTAACTTCATATATTTAGTTTGTTTACTTTGGTTATTACCATCACCCTATTTCCATCCACTGAAATGTCTAAACACAGCCAACAATGAAACAATAACCTTAATCAGTTTAAATTATCTTGATTTTGAAACATTCTCAAGTGATGCTAGAGACATCTGAGTTGGCATCATTCTTCCTAAGAGGACGGACATGGTGCTGGAGTTTCTCAACTTTTTCAACACAAATGTCTTCGGTTGCATCAAATATCAAACATTCTACCTTCTAGGTCCATTTTGCTAAGCAGCTCAAAGAGCAAGAGACATAAATATTAATCCTTCTGTAAAAGTAATTTTTCTGCATTTGCCTGCTAAATATTGGGATGAATGTGGTAATTACATTCACAATATATGCCATTAGTTAGTAATTACAATATTTCTAACTAATGGCATATTCAGTAATGCAATACATATTTTTCGAGAAGTAGCAATTTTTGGTAACATTTGAAATGAAGGTAGGAATTGGTAACAACTTGTAACATTTATATGAAAATTTATTTTATTTATTAAAAGTAAAATTTAAAATTTGCTAGAAAAATACAATATAAAGTAATGGAACCAGTGGAATCGTTAGACCAATGATTAGATTGCTAACTAATCATGCGCCAATTGGGTCTGCTTTAAATGGGAGATATGATTCATGTAATATAAATATCAAAAATTAATTGTGTTACCATTTAAACTTCATTCTGTAATTATAAAAATAATATTTTACAAGAAAATGTTACTGCTTCCAATTTTCAATAATTTCATTCGAGTTTCTTTTATTTCCAATGGCCGGGCAAAATACAAAGAACTTAAGGTTACAAAAAGGTAAACTACAGGAAATAGACGGAAGTCATTTGCCTAAGGAGCGATCTTGCCTCCCAGTGTCTCTCTTCCTCCGTTGAGCAGCAAAGAGTCCGATGGCCCCTGTCCATTACTTCTCCAGAGATGCAGAGTGGGCAGGTAGGAATGCCCAAGCGCATCAAAAGGTCGGCAGTGATGTCCTGTTGTTAGACGAAAGGTGGCAACTGCATTTCTTCTTGGTAAATCAGGAAAAAGAGGAGGACCTAAATGACTCCAGTGTTTTTGAGGTCTGCAGGTGTCGTGAGACATCAGAAGCAAAGAGATGGCTTAGGAAATGATAAATCTTCCGATACAAGAGGGGTGTGGAAGGATGTTGAAGAAGACCAGCTCATTTCTTTGCAAGGATATCTGCTTGCTCACTGCCCTAGACAAACAAAGAGGTGACGTACTTTTGACGTGAAGTACTTTTGATGAACGTTTTTTTTTATTTCCATTGTCCATGCAAAATACAAAGAACTATAGGTTACAAAAAAGTAAACTACAGAAAATAGACCGAAGTCATTTGCCTAATGAGTGATCTTGCCTCCAAATATCTCGCTTCCTCCTTTGAGCTGCAAATAGCCCCACAAATGGACCGATGGTCACTGCGCCTATTGCTTTTCCAGAGACGCAGAGTGGACAAGCACGAACAGTAAAAATGCCCAAGTGCTTCAGATGATAGGCTAGGCAGTCATGACCTGTTGCTAGACGAAAGGTGGAAACTTCATTTCTTCTTGATAAATCAGGAAAAAGAGGAGGACCTAAATGACTCCAGTGTTTTTGAGGTCTGCAGGTGTCATGAGGCATTAGAAGCAAAGAGATGGCTTAGGAAATGATAAATCTTCCGATACAAGAAGGATGTTGAAGAAGACCAGCTCATTTCTTTGCAAGGATATCTGCTTGCTCACTGCCCTAGACAAACAAAGAGGTGACGTACTTTTGACGTGAAGTACTTCTGATGAACGTTTTTTTTATTTCCATTGTCCATGCAAAATACAAAGAACTATAGGTTACAAAAAAGTAAACTACAGAAAATAGACCGAAGTCATTTGCCTAAGGAGTGATCTTGCCTCCAAATATCTCGCTTCCTCCTTTGAGCTGCCAATAACCCCACAAATGGGCCGATGGTCACTGCGCCTATTGCTTTTCCAGAGACGCAGAGTGGACAAGCACGAACAGTAAAAATGCTCAAGTGCTTCAGATGATAGGCTAGGCAGTCATGTCCTGTTGCTAGACGAAAGGTCGCAACTTCATTTCTTCTTGATAAATCAGGAATAAGAGGAGGACCTAAATGATTCCAGTGTTTTTGAGGTCAGCAAGTGTCTGTGAGGTCATCAGGAAGCAAAGAGATGGCTTTAGGAAATGATAAATCTTCCGATACAAGAGGGGTGGGGAAGGATGTTGAAGAAGACCAGCTCATTTCTTTGCAAGGATGTCTGCTGGCTCAGTGCTCCATTAGACACAGCGGCCGGGCACCCACTGGAGAACAATTTGCTTCCCTCTCAAAGCATGAGCTCTCAGGAATTCTTGATATTGTTGAATTTCAGGTGTTCGTGGATTTTAAATTACGAAGTATGTTTAAATTATTAAGTTACTTAACGTTATGTCATATAATTAAATTAATATATAATTTCATGTTGTTTATTATTCTACCTATTTATGTTATTTATTGTAGCTAAAAAAATCTTGTCTTCCTAGATTATTGATTCGTGAATAGCAGAATATTTCCCATAGAGTAAATTTTTGTTATTTTTCTAATTATATTCGAAAATTAATGTATACATAATTGTTTAAAAAATTCATTTTCAATAAATGCCTAACACTGGAAACAATATTTTTCATGATCATTCATCAGTGTTTATATAACGCTAATATAATCCAATAATATTGTTTTAATATTGTCAATCTCAAATAAAATTTAAAAACAAAAATTTAATTTTAAGCTGAAGGTTGTTACGTGGGAACAAACTAATTCTGAGGAGCTTCCATTATTCATCAGTTCTTACAAGCATGGTTACGCTCTTTTTTATTCTTAGGGATGACAAGTACAGAAGACCAACCCTTCATCTTTTTAAGAAGTTTCCTTCCTAGGCTAAATTCATTTTGTTTATTGTTTGGTGTTTTTTATGCATGTTAGTACATATTTATTATATCGGCATGCACATATGCAATATTATAACTGTTGTAGTTTAAAGGTATAATATTTTGTTTGCACTTGTTCAGATAACTGTTTTTAAATATATTAATTATTAAAATGACTTAAATACGTAAAGTATTTGTAAATGAATTATATTTTATTTAATTCAAAATCTATATTTATAAAACATCCACAGTGAGTATTTGTGAGAAAAGTGTGGGTTGCTAATACAAATCATTATATTCATATCGCTATCATGACGTTTATTTGCTTAGCTGACGTTTTAGTTCATTTTTGCTTAAGATGACTGATTGATCCTGATTGATAGGCAGTTGTAAGTTAATTAATTTTATGCAATTGTGTGATTATTCACTGTAAATATGAAAACCGAACACAAAAATTATTGAAGGCCAGACTGCTAATTATTCAGCTGAAAGTCAGCCACGTGATGATTGGCTGAATTTCAAAATATTTAATATGTTTGAATTTCGTTAAATTTATTCTTATTATATCTGACGTCATTTTGTAGTGAAGTATGGGTAATTTTCCATTATACCCTCTTTTGATAATCACCGTAAGGGTAAGAAAAACACGTAAATTATTGTCATAAGTTTTCCATTTGCATCATATATTGTTTAAAAATGTTTACGCTTTCATTTTTATTGCTTTCACATTGGCTTTTTGCTAAACATTTCTTTATTGCTAAACATTGACTTTCAGAAACTACTAAAAAAGTTAATACAGTTTATTTACTTTTATAAACTAAGCAATTTATATCGCTTATTGATAAAACGTATTTAAACGCCAATGTTTACTTCTGGGAGAAACTGTTTAGAAATCACATCGGTGATAGTTTGCATAAGTATAATATAATAGTAGTTACCTTTTTCAATGAGAAAAAATTTAAATTTGCTGCATTCAGTTGTTTTTTGTCCTTGATGGTTTGACCATTGTTTATTATTTTTTAATCGATTTTCAATCAGCAAAAATTGTTGAAATATACATTAAAATAAAATTTTGAGCCAATAAAATCGTCGCGTATCAAGGTTATATTATTTTCTCTTGCTAATGTTTTAGGATCAAATAATAGGCTGGGATATAATGGAAACGTACCAAAGTTTTGTTTTCTGATTGCTTGCCAGTTTGAACAAAATCCTGATTATTTTGACTCGTCTTTTGCTCAATTTTGAGAGTTTCATTTACGCACAATAACACATATGATTTACAAAGACTGGTTTAAAACCAAATGTTGAATCTTGAACCTTACTTTGGGAGCTTTTGTGTATTAACATATGATTGAAAGGCTCTGTGAAGGTTAGCCCCTGACTATGCTTTAAGTTTATCGAGTATAGATTACTCGCGTGTCGTAAAAATATATTTGAGGGTCCCCCTTGGCGAGATTGGCGATTTTTGTTTGGTGCCTATCCTGCTCGCGCGGAACGCTGTGCAAACAGTAATCGGCCAAAACACAATGAAATTTCAAAAAAAAAATGCCAGTAAGCACATAAAAAAGAAAAAATGTACTCACTTTATTTTGCTGGAATATCGTCACTTTGAGGTACACAGAATTCTTTAATAGCACCTACAGATATTCCTTAAATTTATCCTGAGAAGAAAACCAATCAGAACCGTGAATGGATTTCAGAATAACGTTTAGGGTTACCATAAATAGAATAACATCTCCCAGCTTGGCGATAAACTTGGCGAGAATTCAAGGGTCACCCTCAAGTATAGTCTAACCTCGCGTGTCACCAAACGCTTTGTAAATTAGAACCCCTTTTTGTACAGTCTGGTAACATAACGAAAACCTAGACGACCCACCCGAAGGTATACGTCGATAAGATGACTAATCGCTGAAATAATCCGCAAAGTACGAGGGCATGTGCTGTCAAGTAGCCGGCACGCACAGCCACCATCTCATCACCACAACGAGGGTAAGATGCCAGGTGCCAAAAGCCATGACGTCCTAAGCATCATCAGGCCCTGCACGCAGTCCGGCAACCACCAGCCAGGGTCTACAAAACTCCTCCCCCAGGAAGATTAATAACTTAAGGGCAACTTGCCTTTATTAACATAAACAAACGAAACAATACTGACAATTGAACCTACAATAGTCAAATTAACAATAATTAACATGATCAAATTAACCTTAATATAACAAATATTTAACATAAAAAAGTTACAATAAGACAATTTATGCATATCTCTGGTAAAGGGTAAGGTAAGGTCTGTACAGTCTGGTAAGGGGCACTCTCATCTACACATTCTTGTTAAACCTCAAAAGGACTTTGGAAGTCGTGGATGAACCTGAACGTGTACCTATCCCAAGGAGCTCCAGCAACTCAATGAGAGAATTACAATGACCACACGCTAACACTACGTCGCATCATTCAGAATTGGTCTTTTTGACCAAAACTGTATCTAGAACCCTGAAGACATTGTTCCAATACTTCCCAGTAAATTTGCATGTTTCATGATTCCAGTAATTAAGCAAGATGGCTAAATAAGCATCTGAATCCATTAATAAATGGATAGTGTTAGACTGCGAAGCAGATAGATACATAGAGCGCCACTTGTCTGAATGTTATAGTTTGCCTAAAATCTTGAAACTATATCTCCCACGTCGTTTAATTTGATTAATCTATTATTTACTACTCAGCATGATATCAGAGGCAAGTGAACGCTTCGCGAAATGTGGAGGGTTGTAATCACTTTTGGCGTGAACGTTGAAAAATATTTCGTTTTGAAAATCAAATGTATCAATTTTGTAACGACTTCGCTGAAAAGAAAAATGTTTAAGAACTTAGATAAAAATTTTGAACTAAGTTTTGATTTGCATAGAAAGCTATTTAGTCTTCCGCTAAGTTTTTTCGATAGGAGAAATGTTGGCAATAATATGTGTGACCTAGTATGGATTTATTTATGTAGTTTATTTTTTGCATATGCGAGTTGATTCTCACTGAAAATTTAGCTACAAGCTATTTAGCTGCAAATCAATACGAAGATTGTAAAGTTAATTTATTAATTTATTTAGAAATTTTAATGTCTAATAGCAATACAATCAGGAAATATGCAAGAGATTATTAAGTAAAATACGTAACATCTATAACTCAAAACGACGCTGATATACCTTATAATTTGTGATAGTTACTTTTGTAGAATAAAGGTTACTGTGATATATGTGCTCCTGTTATAAAACTAACTATAAACCCAACTATTATAGTTCAAAGCTATAAAAAGAAAACCATGAAAAACATTCGATTTTAAGATATACTTTAAAGCAGAAAGATAAAATACATACATCATTGAAGAAAAAGAGTAAAATGCGAGCTCTTGCTTTCTTCAACAAAAGTGTAATGGATTTTTACTATAATCGCACTGAAACTTCTTTCATAAAACAAAAAAAATTAAAGAAAATTGAAAAACATCATTACATTTAATATCTGAAAAATAATGGATAAAGTATCAAACAAAGCTAAGAATAAATTTATTAAAACATTTAATCTATGAATAAAAATAATTTGCAATATTTTCTCAGGCATTTTAAATTAAGATCAATGAAGCATATGAAATATCTGGAGGAATATGATTATTTCCAAGATATTGGATTTCAATGACATTTTTTGTATACATAATTTAGTAGAGGATGCGTATAAATATTTTCTATATTAATTTTCTTTCAGTTATTCGAAAATATTATATTTCACTAATAGATGCATTTTAAATTTGTAAGGCATAGTATTTACGCTTACTTTTACGGCCATTGAATCTCATATATTATTTGCTTTATACTTAACTTAACAAAAATAATTTGCCCATAAATATTTAAAATTCATGCAATTTATAAATTTATTACTAAATTTTCCTTTTATTATTATTATTTGATGAAGTACTCAATGACACTTTCTTTTGAGAGAAATACTTTGTTGAAAACATAAACACTAAATTCGCTTAGATTCGAGCATTCTTAAGGAGAATTTAATAACTGTTTAGATATACATTAAATAAACAAAAACTTAGCTCTAATGCACGTATTTGAAGAAGACAGATGGGAAAATAAAAGACCATTCCCCTATACTGAAAATTTGCTAGAAGCTTTGCTAAAATATACAACACGTTAAATTCTAAATTATTTAATAAAAAATTGCATATAATATTATGCATCTTTTTGTATTTAGCAGGAGAAATAGATTAATATTAATGAAGTTTTAAAATTTTTTCACCTGTTTCTATTAAAAATTTAAATTTTCTTTTCTTCTTTTCTAATAATCTTGTTTTAAAAACTCTTAAAGTATTTCCCAATTTATTTAAAGTAGTATGCTTTTGAATAGATATAATTATGTCTTAAATTAAAAGTAAATGTAAAAGGTATTTCCTAATCTTTTTTATATTACAATCATAAAACTTTTAAATAATCTGTTTTTAGAAGTCACAATTTATTCCAAAAATATATCTGTATATTTTTTTGCAATTTTTATATACAAGAATTTTATTGTTAATTTTTGCAAACAAGAGTTGAATGATGACATAAATAATTTGTGAAACATATGAAACATTGTACTTAGTCTGAAGAAAATGTAATTATCCTTAACCGAAATGGAAAGGAAAGAGCAAGTTTACATATATATGATATATATATATATATATATATATATATATATATATATATATATATATATATATATATATATATATATATATATATATGATAGATAGATAGATAGATAGATAGATAGATAGATAGATAGATAGATAGATATATTAATGGAAATGTTGGCATATTCGCAGTCGCCAAAATGACAGCTAAATGATTAGGGTCTTCTCACAAATTCGTGAATTCCATTCCTACTTTCCTACTTTAAAGAAATTTTATTTGTTTCGGAATTTTTCAACACTTAAAAAGAGACTTTTCCACATCATACAACAAATGTATGCTTAGAGCGGAAAGAGATTATATTTCTATAAATCGAAAAGCATGTTATAAACAATGAAAACGGTATAAGTTCAGTATCCCCGTACAGAGGATTTCTCGCCAAATCTGGAAACCGTTGTTTTTCGTTGTAGTGTTGCCGATTCCAGTTTTTGTTTTTATTGTAGTGTTGCCAAATTTAGTTTTTGTTACTATTTTTATTTTTCTCGTTGCCAGATTCCGTTTTTCTCGTGTTTTAAATAATTTTTACGTTATATATATGCTTTTTTTAGTGGCAATAGCTTTTTTAGTTTCACTTCGAGAACTTTCTTTGCTATTTGTTCTACGTTTTAATTGGTAGCCATTTTACTTTCGTTGGCTGTTGTTGCTGCAATTAGTGGATTTTCTGAAGTTGTGTTTCGTTGTCGCAAGTGTCCAAACATCGTAAATTTTTCTTTTTTACTATTTCTTTTACATTATTTACTTTTATTTGGTTTATTTATAATATATATATATATATATATATATATATATATATATATATATATATATATATACATATTATTAAATGATATATTTTATTTTATATATTTAAAATCGTTAAATATTCTTTTTTCCTCATTTCGTTTTCTGAATTTATTATCATCTTTTTATTGTTTATTGTTTTAATTAATTAATTTATTGTTTTAATTAAAAATGTCTCATGTTCACAATGTTGTTGAAAAATATCAACAAATGATTTTAGCAAAAATTAAAGATAATAATGATGGATATTTTACTTTTTCCAGCTCTAGACCAACAGTTGGAAAACCCAGAATTGTTAATCGAATTTATTAGTTCAAATTGCTCAGGATTCCAAAATATTAATTAATTTAGGATTCGCAAATATTAATTAATTTTTTAACGGAAATTGGAATTGGAGAAAGTGTAATTATTTTATTTAAATTCTATTGCTTACATATATTTTTTTATTGTATTCGTGTTTCATTTTTATTTACTTAAAAATTGTATATATTTAAAAAAATATTTTATTCATGTTTTTTTCGTAATTTTAAAAAATATATATATTTGAAAAATAAGTTTTGCATGCTTTTTTTAAATTTTATAAAGTGTATACATTTAGAAAAATATTTCTTGCATGCTTTTTTGTTTGTAAAATTAGATAATTATTTTTACTGAAATGTGACACTGGTGACAAACGAATAAAATGTCGAAATAAATATACCAATCGGCATGTCAGTTTAACTTCATATCAAGTAAGTCCATTATTTATATTTATTTCCCTTTTTAAATTTTCTGAAATGCTTATTTTTCGATCGAACTTCGGGACATTTCCCGTGTTAATAAACGAGCGCCTAGCTTGGCGACAAATAAATTCACCGCGGTCGCCAAGTGTATGAGAATACTGAACGTGTTTCATGTAAACATATATATATATACACAAATATCTATCTATCTATCCATCTATCTATCTATCTATCTATCTATCTATCTATCTATCTATATATATATATATATATATATATATATATATATATATATATATATATATATATATATATATATATATATATATATAAATCGCGACGGTATACATTAAATAAACAAAAAATTACATAACAGTATATATATATATATATATATATATATATATATATATATATATATATATATATATATATATATATATATATATATATATATATATATAAATCGCGACGGTATACATTAAATAAACAAAAAATTACATAACAGTATATATATATATATATATATATATATATATATATATATATATATATATATATATATATATATATATATATATATATATATCGGTTCTCTCAGTTGCGAAACACGTCTCGGTGAAGTGGTCGGCCAAACGCGAAATAGCCCAATGTTAAGCTCTCAAACATGCTTAGTACCAATTTTATGAACCTACTGAAGGGATGAAAGGTTGTGTAGATCTTGTCCAGCTCTGATACTTGCTCAGCTCTACCTTTGTTTGTAAACAACATTTACACCAACAATTAAAATAATTGAAACACCTTAGATCAATATGAGTGATTATGTAATTGGTCTAAATTATCCTTTGTTGGAAATCTTAGTGGTTATCCAAAAATTATGTAACCCTCTTTGCCAATTCAGCATTGATGATGTCAGGTTGAGATACCATGCTCCCACGCTAAAGAGAGTAAACAGAATACTATTACATCTTGATCTGTAATGTATGCTGTTTCTTGCGCAACGAAGCTAAATCTTATTAATATTTCTTGTAAATATATCTGTCCTTTTGTAATGTTTCTTAATAATGAATGAATTAATGTTTCTTAATATCATCTTTAGATTCATACATTTGATTTCTGCCTTGGGTATAACTTGAAAGAAGTTTTAAAATCAACTTTAAAATAATCCCATCAAATTTGATGTTGTGTACAAAATGTGAATGTAAGTTAACGAGCAAATCTGAATAACTTTAAATGCAATCAAAGAAATAAATTATTGTTAAATAGATGCTGTAAGAAATTTAAAATATATTTTAAAGTTTGTATTAATGTTTTACGTTTGTATGTATCATAAAATGAATGGAGAAATGGACAGATCATAATATACAGATTGATTGTTAATAAATAGAATATAAGCTTTAACTTTATTTAAGAAAATCAAAAAAGTTACTAAATTTTAATAACTCTGAAAAGAAAAAAAATAAGCTACTTGCAACATCATATTTAATTTTAGCAACTAAGCCTAATTCAAGAAAAAATATTTATTTTTCTCCTTTTTCAGATCAGCATAAAGAGTTTTCTATCCCAGATTAAATCCAATATATTTTCAATAAATAAATAAAGAAAAGAACAATGAAAGTAAAGACATCCCATTTTCACTTTTCTTGAAAAGAACATTTTCCTGTTCTCCTAAACCCAAGTCGAATGTTATTCGAAAGTCTTTTTTTCTCTTTGCTATTTTTTGTCGTGAAAAAAAGCAAATCAAATGCTCTGTTTCGATAAGATGAAAAAAAATAGTCTTTTATCCTCTTCACAGGTTTATTTGTCTGGAGATGCTATCTTGGATTGAACTCCTCTTTCATACTCTTTATTTTCAGCTTTAATTTTGTGCCATTTTTGGTCAGTTGAATTATGCAAGAAAAATTATAATTCTAATGCATCATTAGATTTACCTTTATATTAAAATAGATTATCGGTTTTTCAAGATATTAAATTTATAGAAAAATCTAAATGTTGTAACTTCCATCTCTATAATATTTTGGCTTCTAACGATATCCTCATTTTAGACTAGAAAAATATTGTCGCATCATTTAATTTCTTACTAAAAAATGCTTTGATTTTTGATCTTTGTCAGCACTTTTATGAATAGAATACTTTAAGAGTGCTTGTAACAATATAATAGAAAAAGACAAAACAATATACATATTTCAATGTAAATATTATATTCTAATTCAAGTACACTATTAATTATATAGTTACATATAAGATGAAGCATAAAACAGTTTATATAATCATTATTTCGAAAAACAACATATAACAAAATATAGATTTTTGTGTATGAAAAAAATATAATTATAAAATTTCATTATATCTGCACTTTGTTATATTCTGATTTTGTGAAAAAGCATCTAATATGCTAATTCATAGTTACACATTTAAGATTTTTTTGTAGCCACCTCTCGTTTATGCTGATTTTTGATAAGATCAGCAAAGTGAAGCATCGTTTGCAGCTGGCAGTGATTTGAAGGGTGGTCTCATTCTTCTTCACTGTGTTGCTGGATTTTCGAACATTATGAGCCCGCTTTGGAACTTTAAAAACTTTTTGAATCCTATTCCCTTTTAGTACCTTAGAAACCTTTTAAATAATTTTTTTGAACCTAAAATGCTTTTAAAAGCTAAGGTGCTTATTAAACTTGTATAAGCTGCCTGCCTGTATATAGTTATCAACTTTCGTATCATGCCATTTTTTTCCTTTTCATAATTAAGTGTTCATACTATTTATAATATGGCTTTCAATGTATTGTTTGTTTTTATTGCCATCATTATCCTAGAAATTGTTAACTGTATTTTCATTGATTGTAAATTGTTTCTCCATTGTTTGTTGTATGAGTCATCATGTTATATTTTATTTTTAACTCAGAGAAAATATTTAAGGCTATTGCCTGATGTTCAGCAGGGCTTAAAGCCCCTTAAAATGTTTCGTAAATTCTTGCTACCAATTTGTAAGAACAATTTCTTTGCCTTGTTCAATGCCACGATGGTGGCGCCCTCACGGACCTCGTAGAGGTGTGGGGCATACTAGGTGTTGGGGAGACGGCACCCGTTGACCTTGAGGTACAGCCCGGGGTCTCCCCACACGGTTATGTATGTAGGTATGTGTTGCTGGATCCTGCTTTGGGAACTTGTTGACGCTAATCTGTAACGTCCAGAATCCTACTGTGCTGGCATGGATGTTAAAAGGAGGGTGCTAGCTCAGATATGACCTCTTCACCTGAACGTGGTTCAAAATTACCAGGCGGTTTGTGAATGACCAATATTCCAAACCCGTCAGTTTTAAGGTACAGGCCCGATGCTCGCCTGTATACTTTAAAGCAGAATATTAGTATATGTATATTATGTATTATGTATATGTATATATGTATATTAGTTGCAACAAGACCTAACGGTCATTCAAAAATTGTACACTAAGAAATCCCCCTCCAATAATGTAATATTGGATTATGTCCTTTTATAATAGTATTTAAACACAATAATCATAGTATTCTTGGTTTTTTATATCATATTCTGTAACACGAATAGTCTTGAAATAATATCTACAGTTGAAGATTGCAATCTACGTTACCAAGGCATAATGACACTTGGACAAGCCAAGCTCGCTATGCCTTGGATATGCGAATTTAAGTCGATTGGGGGCGTCTTTCGTTTAATCAGAGCACCATGGAGGAAAGTACGACTTTGCTCTACACACATGCCATAGGTACCCGTTTATAGGGTAGGCAACCATTCACACCTCATTCATACAAGGAAAGGACAAAGACAGGATAGATAGAGGAAGAAAGTACATCCATGCCCGAACAGGGATTTAAACCCACAACCTCCTTATCCGCAGTCAGACACGCTGACCACTACACAAGTTGGGCAGCGAATCTTAGTAATACATATAGAATAAAATAAAAGTCATATTTCTTCTCTTAATTGTAGAATGTCAAAGTAATAACGATTTAAATATGTTGTTCAGAAATAATCATTTATTTTCATTATTTGTAGTACTCCTTTGTAATAATATTTAAAGTGGCAAAGTGAATTGTTTCAAGCTTTATAAAATAAAATGACATTATAATGCTACTTTACTTATTTTATTACGTAAGACTTAAGCGACGTCATTCCAATATTATTTCTATTGCATGATTTTAAACATGTAATAAAAACAGTATTGCAATACCATCGATTAAGGATATGTTTAAAATTTCAGTAATTTCTGTATTTTGTCCTTCAGAGGAGAGAAGAAAGTGATTTCAATATCCTCACATACATTACGATCCTAATTGTAAAATGTAAAGTAATGACATAATATTCTTACATTGTACTCGCAATAATAGAGATAATAAATAGTAAACTCAATGAAAGTCACTGAATATTCCAATGAATTAGTAAAACATTCGACCATATGTTCCGTAGAATGTTTTTTTTTAGTGTCCTTGAGAATTAAGAAATGTAAAATGATATTATATATATTTATAGAGAGATTGAATTCTAATTGTAATATAACTGCGCCATTTAAACCAGCAGTGACAGAATATTATCATAGTATCCTGGCATTGTAACTATTCGGAATAGACTGTAATAACAGTAGTTTAGACAAAATATGTTTATCAAATAAATATTAATTGCAGTATGTAGGCATTATGTGTCTCAGTAATGCACTCTAACATTATAATCTCATGTTGAAGTCTTTCGCAACAGATTGCCACAATAAACATTTCGGAATAATAATTTATAAACTTCAGAGGGCAACAGCCTTAGCCACGACATTCATTTCTTCAGAAGTAATGGCAACATTTTCAATTGCATTACATCTCTTAGTAATAGAATGAAAAGAAATATCGTATAGTATCCTGGCATTGAATTCCTCAGTATTATAGAGTAAAAGTAGTAACGTCGGAATGAAGTCTCTAAATATTAGAATTCAATAGTAGTAACATTAAAATATCTCTCGCAGCAAGTTATTGTAATATCCCCGAGTACCATGACTCCCATTGATAAAAGATGAAGTATTCTATCATTAGAAAAATGTTACCTTTGTATCGTCATGGTAATTAAAACTCTCAGTTACAGGTATTTCAGTAACATATAATTAGAGTTCTATCAGTAACATATATCTCAATAACACGTCATCGTAATTCTCAATAATAGGTACCTCAGTAACTAATGATTATAATTCTTAGTAAAAATAACAGAATATGATAAATTAAATTGAAGAGAATAGTATAGTACTACTACTCTGGGGATAAAATCCCTCTGTCTTAGAGTACAATAGTATTTGCCTGGGTATAATATATTTCAGTAATAGATTGTAATTTTAGTATTTTCTCTTTTATTATCACTTTAATGAAAACTAACCTAGTATCCTCCTAATAAGACCATTTGTTAAAAACTATAACAGTATAACTATAACAGTATAAACAGTTAAAAACTAAGAAAATCTTGCCGTTTTCGGGTTGCCATTGAGTGATGAGAGAGAGAGAGTAGGCGAATTATAGTGTATGACGTGGTTGAGACACCGGTCAGTCGAGAGTACTAGCATCAGTCGTTATAAAAGCAGGTCCAATGCGCACATTCATCAATCGTAATTTGTACAGTAGCGAACAGAAATGGACGGTTTGAAGGAGCAGGCTCGGTGTTCGCCACTTCAAAGTGCTGCATGAAATCGCTGAATATGCCAAGCACTTTGGGATAGTAATGTGAATAAGCTTAAGGAAAAAACGTTGGTTTCAGATCTTCAGGTCGATTAATTTGTTCTTCTGTGATGAAGCTTGCAGTGGATGACCACAGGCTTTAGTGGTTCACTATGAGCTGCTATCAATGGGTCTTTCAGCAATTATAACATGTGCAACAGGTATGACAACAGAAAGAGCCAGCACTGCTTAATCGCAAGGGTGTACTGTTCTTGGCCGATAACTCGTGACCACATGTCAAGCGGGTGGACAAGAATACCATACAGTGACTTGGTTGGGAGATTTTGTGATTTTCTCCTGACTCACCTGGTCCTGCACCAACAGATTACCACGTGTTCCATTCCCAGGACAATCATCGTGAAAAAATCTTTAACAATGAAGCAGACTTACGCCAAGCACTCACGGACTTCTTTGCATCCACAATCCATTGGTTTTTACCGCAAGGGGATTGCACAACTGGAGACACGTTGGCAGTAAGAGCCGGATGCCGAAAGAAATTACTTCGAGGAGTAACAATACACTTTCTGTAAATCATGTTCCTTTGGGTCACTAAAAATGACAAAAACTTTCTTGTTTACCTTGTAGTATGCTTACATAAGTCTCTCATTTGTAAAATGTTTTCGTAGTGTATTGTATTCTTCAGTAGTAGAATGTAATAATAGAATTTGTGACATTATATCATTAGTCATTATCAGGTTAATTAATATTAGTTAATTCTGGCGTTGTTGCTTCAACATATTTCCTTGCTCCTAGCTCAAAATCGAGCTCTAACAGTTAAGTAGAAATAACCAGGGATAGGTCTTCGTAATTTAAAATCGGTGATTAAGCAGGAGAGACACCAATACTTCACCATCCTCCCCATGGACATTAATTCATTTGGAGGACATTGCGACTACGACCTATTTAACGCACCCCAACCACCTTTAGTGAATCTTCTGTTCAGGGATTGTAATTCATTATTTTTAGATCATTACCTTCTGACATATTTGAAGATAGTGATCGAACTCATTACCTTTTGGTATATCAGAATGACCTTTCTATGAAATTACCTTCAGATATATCAGAGTTATCGTCAGATGAACTCATTACCTTCAGATATATCATGGTTACTTTTAGGTGAACTCATTACCATCAGATATATTAGAATTACCTTCAGATGTATTAATTACCTTCAAATACCGAAGCCCTAACCAACCAGACTCCTTGTTAATTTTGCTTAAATACGATTGTCACTTAGAAAGTTTTGAGATACAACTAGGTTTTTAAAGTTATACTTACAAAATTTAAGGTGTGTTCAAAGTAGTCTCCTCCAGCATCAATGCACTTTTGTAGACGAATTTTCCACAGATTAAATGCCTTAAGCCATCCATTTCTTCGAATAGATGAAAAAATGCATTTATAGCCACATCAATCTCATCTTCTGAATGAAAACGACGTCCACGTAAGTTAACTATGAATGTTGTTAAGAGGTGAAGAGAAGGTTCGGTTTGTTTGTCGCTCAACGGTCATTCTTTGCATACGAGGGCTAAAGAGACCGGGAACTGCGGTTTAAAATGGATTTGAACCACTAAATATTGAAGCCTAAGATGGAATTTGTACCCATGAACTACTGAACCGAATGCAAGAGCGCTAACCTTTCAGGTTGCTTTGGTTTGTTTGTTTGCCACTCAACGGTCACTTTTGGCACACGAAGGCTAATTAGACCAGGACCTACGGGCTTAAAATGGATTCCGAACCACTACAAACATTCGTGCGCAAGGTGGGATTCGAACCCACAAACTGTTGAACCGAAGGCAAGAGCGCCAACCATTGCTAACCTTTCAGCAAGCAACTCGATGGAGAAAGTTAGATTAAGTTTTGATCTTATCACTTGACCATGCCATTTATCAAAATTATGAATTGTTGGTTGTAATTATTGACTGTTATCAATAAAAATAAGCAGCTGAAGAAACATTACCAAAACCTGATTTATCCTATGAAAGTAAAGTTGCACTCGCATAGATGGAATAAAATATATTGGAACTGATAATGGCAGTAATAATCCAAACTCATTTATATTTACAGAAATATAACCCTAGAAATAAATTCAATGGGTTCAAACTTAAGGTAATGAACAGCATGACAATGAGCCATCGCGAATACCAACAGCAGACAATTTCAATGCTTTGAAGTCAAACAGAAATTCAATCATAGAAATTTTGTTCAATTTTAATAAAATATCAAATTTTATTTTTTGTTTCTTTATATCAAAGGAACTATTGATTGAGGGAAAGGATATAAATGATATTCATTAAACAAAGTAATTCATAAGTAATCAAAATTATTTGAAGCCAATAAACTGTATTTATTATTGATTAATTAATCAATATTGTTTTAAAATCATAGCAAAATAAATAGCTGAGATAGATTTAATAATAAATAATCGATAGACATTCAGCATGAAACCAAAAAAATATTTTATTCATGACATAATTTTTTCGCATTTCCTTATATAGCCTGATTTAAAATCAATTTATTTATTTCGATAAAAAAATTTTAATACATATTAGATTAATGAAAACCATATTACTTTACTCTGAAAGAATCGAATACCAGAGAGTATAAATTTACGTCCAAAATTATTGATAGAGAGGGACAGAAAGATAAAACACTTCAAAATAATTTGTTTTGAAAAAGAAATAATAAATTGTGAATTGTATTCCATAATGAATAAAAATAAGTTGTTTTCCGTAAAATTCTGATAGCTTGTGCAGTTAAAAGATTTTTATTTGTAAAGATTCTATTTTCCTATTCCCGTAATTCAAAAAAAGACAAATATAATCTTGAGTTAATGCATTAAGTTTCTGATTAATAACTTGTTTTTATTCCCTATTTTTTCTGTGCCCACAATGCTTACAAATACAGTTAGAGATGCTTAAGTTTGCAAATATCATTTCCATAATATAATCAATTATTTATACTGAATCCGTGAAAAGAATAAATATATTGGCTTAAAAAAACACATATTTCATACAATAAGTTATCATTACAGATATAATTTCATTTCTTATCGGTTTCTTAATCTCATTTTTATTCATTGTAATCTTAGATGATAAATTTTTGCGTCGATATAAAATATTTAACATTTTATTTATGTTATTATAAATAATTTAGTTTCTAATAAATTAATCTATATTATTATAGCTTACATTATAATCAGGTATTGGAATAAATATATCTTTTAAATCATTTTAGCGAACAATGAATAATTTAGAAAATACTTCATACGAAGAAAGTAAACCCCATTTAATGAAACAATTTCTGAGTTAAAACAAATGAAAAGAATTTTCCTTACATTAACATAGAATAATGGAGTATCTAATGATTTTTATTAATCATAGTTTTTCTTCATTGATTTGCGCTATTTTCAAAAGAAGAAAAAGAAAAAATGTAAAAGCCTATAAACCAAATTTTCGAATATATTTTCAAATAAAAAATAAACGGCATTATACAAGTAGAGGCTTCATAATCAAAATGTGTCTCATCTGAAAAATCATAAAAATGCATACTTGAAGTGAAACTCCGAATTTCACTCTGCCATATGAAAGAGAGTTATTGTAGAATTCCAACAATGAACTGAAACCTCTTTTGCCCTGGGATCTGTTGCTAAATACAGTGGGCTCGATACCCACTTGGTTAAAAATCGTTATTTTGAAAGGGATACTCTGCACGTTAGATATTTATGCTCTTTGAAAGAGATACTGTACACATAAAGTATTCATGTTCTTTGAAAGGGATGTTGCTCGTTAAATATTCATTTTCTTTGAAAGGGGTATTGCACGTTAAATAATCATGTTCTTTGAAAGGGATACTGCACGTTAAATATTCATGTTCTTTGAAAAGGGATATTGCAAGTCAAATATTCATCTTCTTTGAGAGGGTTAGTGCTTGTAAAATGTTCATGTTCTTTGAAAAGGATACTGCACGTTAAATATCCATGTTCTTTGAAAGGGATAGTGCACATTAAATATTCATATATTCACACAAAGGGACATTGCACCTTAAATATTCATATTCCTTGAAAGGGATATTGGACGTTAAATATTCATCTTCTTTGAAAAGGTTAGTGCATGTAAAATAATCATGTTCTTTGAAAAGGATTAGGGAACTCATTTATGATTGTGTGTTCTATGTGTGTGAAAGGGAAATTGAAACTCATCTATGCTTTACATTAACAAGAGCATATAAAATAAGTATTTTGATAAAATATAACAATGATAGATGAATAATTTTATCAAAAGTTTAAGTAATTTATTACATTTAAATTTGCATATTGTATGAGATAAAAACTTTAATAAATAAAATGTATATTTATACATAAAATAAAATATAATACACAAAATATAATTCATATACCAAACACACCAAATATTTTCTACAAAAACCAACATCTCCAATGGAAGAAAAATTTTACAAAAGCTTAATTTAGTAATTTATTAGTCAGTTCATAATTTTGAAACAGCAATTTAATTACATATTATCTTTTTATTAACTTACTTAGGACTTTTCAGCATGACGGTTTTCTGCTGAGTCAAGTATAGAACCTGCTACCACCAGGTCTCAAGAACGATGCCTTTCCTATGATGCTAATGCAAAGCTATTATACTTTTGTATTGACGTTCCTTGTTATATATATATATATATATATATATATATATATATATATATATATATATATATATATATATATATATATATATATATATATATATATATACAGGGTGTCCCGAAAGGTCGTTGCCAAACTTAACGTGATGGTCTGTCATACCATGGCAAACAAGATTTACATAGGAACTTGTGTCCGAAAATGTGAACAGCGACCGCTAGAGGGCAATGTTTGCAGGCGTAGAGGGGGAGAAAGAAATGATGCCGAAAGAGGTTTCAATATGTCTTTTATTCAATAATATAGTTAAATTACAGAAAATGTTCAAAATTCCTTCCATTCGCAACAATGCAAGCTTCACAATGTTGATGCATGGATTGACGGAGCTGTTCAAAATGAGCAGGAGTGACACGGATACGTGCTGCCGCTTCCACGATCCTGGCGACGAGATCCGTGTCCGATGTCACGGGAATCTCGTATATCAAGGATTTCATGTATCCCCACAGGTAAAAATCCAGGGGAGTCAGGTCAGGGGATCGCGGTGGCCATGGGACTGGTCCGCATCTGCCAATCCAGTGATCAGGGTATGTCCTATCGAGATATTCCCGTACACTGTGGCTAAAATGCGCAGGCGCTCCATCATGTTGAAACCACATGTTTCGTCATGTAGCTGCTGGAAGGTTAACCAACAGATCCGGAAACACCCTTTCTAGAAAAGTATGAAGTAGGTAAGGGCCAATTAGCATGTCACCGATAATACCAGCCCAAACGTTTATGCTGAAACATCGTTGATTTGCATGAGCACGTGTACATCTAGGGTTTTCATGCGCCCACACGTGAATGTTGGGCAGGTTCAGAACACCGTCCCGTGTAAAAGATGCTTCGTCAGTAAACAAAATCCGCCATGGAAAATCCATCTGTGCAATCCGTTTTTGCAAATACCAGCGTGTGAATGCAACGCGTTGGGAATAATCATCATCGCACAGTGCCTGTACTCTTTGGATGTGGTAGGGGTGTTGCCTGTCCTCGTGCAGTATGCGCTGAATGATGGAACGAGGTACACCCAAGACGCGTTCGATAGCTCAGAGGCTTGTTCCCGGGTTTCTTTCAAATTCCCGTAAAACAGCTTCCTCTGCGACAGATGTGCGTGTAGTGTGTTCTCGACCGATGTGGCTACCTGTCTGGAAAACTCCTGCCTCGCGCAATCTGCGAAACAGTTGCCCAAACTAAGTACGACTTGGCTGACATCTGTTTGGGAAGCGCTCAAGGTAAATCCTTCCCGTGGCTCGGCCATTTCCATCCGCAGCACCATACGCGTAAATCATATCGGCCAATTCTTCATTAGAAAACCGATTCATCGTTCTCCTGCAGCGTCGTCGCCTGAAAAAATCACACTTCCCACTCTCCCATCAGTCTGCGAACATTGCCCTCTAACGGTCGCTATTTGCATTTTAAAACACAAGTTCCTATATAAATCTTGTTTGCCATCGTATGACAAACCAGCACGTTAATTTTGGCAATGACCTTTCGGGTCACCCTGTATATATATATATATATATATATATATACAGGTGTATACATATTGGACTGCCTTTACGGAATTCGACGAGGAAAAGAAAACAGGACATGAGATTTGGATTCTGGAATATACGTACTCTATATCAGAGCAAAAATATGCAAATGGTGATAAAGCAGATGTATTCATAACACCAATAAAGGTCTTCAACACCACCCCTTTTTGTAGTAGACCAAGAGGAAGACCCAAAAAGAGATGGAAGGACTGCCTGGAAGAAGACTTCAACATGCTTAAAGTCAAGAACTGGAGGTCAATTTCTAGAAAAAGGGTGGAATTGGCAGTGACTTCTGAAGAAGGCCAAGGCCCACAAATGTCTGTCGTGCCAAAGGTGATGATGATATGTATATATATATATATATATATATATATATATATATATATATATATATATATATATATATATATATATATATATATACATATGTACACAACACAGTGGGTGATCCATTAATGGACAATTCGGACTGCGAACAAATCGAACAACGAACGCTTTCATGAAAGACCTTTCTGCTCGGACAAAGAACAGATATTCGGATAATGAGGTGACACGTATTTAAACGAACATTTCTCTGCTCTAGCAGCATAATATGCAGATCCGAAGGACCAAAAGTCCTTTTTCATCTCTCTTGAAATATGTATCTTGCCTGTTAAACTTCAAAGTTCTATTTGGAATTTTTTCCCTACAGAATATTTATAGCCAAAGTAGACCATGAGTTTAGATTTTGATTTCCTTCAAAATAAAAATTAATTTCAATTTGACCGCCCTCTGCCCCTTGTTTATTCACTGTAACTCATACGTAGTTTTGTATAACGAACTACAGACGGCCACAACAACAATAATATTAATCATATTACAACGACAATTACTTCCGGAAAATCCTGAAAAAGAGAGAAAAGCAATCGACACAGCACATGTTCTTCACAACGCCATATAAACTGAAAACGAAAGGGAATGATTAATATGCAGGACTATATGCTTATATTATTTTATTTAATTTAATACGAAATTATACATCATTTTTAGGATCTCTAGAACGAAATAATCTATTTCACCAAAAAAACAATGGTAAACGATGTTAACGAATCTTTCTGGTCAGAGATTATGATGATTAACTGATCACCCACCTACTGTATTGTAAATGAATAATATTTACTATAATCTAATGCTTAATCATTTCAATGAAAAATTTACATTTAGTTTTATAATTAGTTTAAAAAGAGAGAGAGAGTCCTATTTTCGTGTTTTATTCACGAAAATAGGACGTTATATATCGATTAGATGGCAAATATCTTTTATTTATAATTTTAATGATATTATTTAGTTCACAAATTTATTTGAATTTTATAATTTAGCAAAATTTATAATATTATGCACGTAAATCATATATATATATATATATATATATATATATATATATATATATATATATATATATATATATATATATATATATATATATATATATATATATATATATATATATATATATATATATATATATATATATATATATAATTTCGTGTCACGATGTATGTTCCCGATAAATTCCGAAACTACTGAACGGATTTTGATAAAATTTTGTAATCATTTATAATATAGTCCAACTTAAAAGATAGAATAGTTTTTATATCTTAATTATTGATCTCAATATTTATTATACGACATTAGTGTTTATTTATTGGTTAGTTCTGTAAGTTCCTAACAGATGGCGGTTTAGCATCTAAGTTGCACAGGTATTCGGCAGATGGCGGCGTGTTTATTTTTCTAGATTATGCCATCTTCGAAAAAATTAACGTGCGCGCGCAAGCGCGTGGTTAAATATAGAATTTACATATATTTTCATGATGTATAATCATACTATAACAATTTTTCGTGAATCATTTTCATAATTATATTTTGTATTGTGTTATTATTGTGCAGTGTTCAGTTTGAATATTTTTAATATTATAAATAGTAAAATAAAATTTTATTTATTACTGTTTTTCTCTACTAATTTTCATACCACCTCGAAAACATGTAAGTATTTCTCGATAGCCTTTTATTTATTTTTATTTTATAATTTGATAATTTTTAATTTATTCAGCAGTACATTTTGATCTAATTTATTTATTCAAATGATAAATTCTTTTAATTTTTTTTTATTTCAGTTTAATGCCGCGGAAAAAATTTTTAGTTTTAATAATTTAAAATAGAAAAAATAATAGTTCTATGTCAATGTTATCTACCTCATTTATAACAATTTATTTTTAGATGTTTTTAATTTATATAGTATATTTTATAAGAGTAAGTCACTGATTACAAACTATAATTTAATATAAGATGAATAAAATGTAAATTCAGAAAGTATATGTTGATTTGTGCTTAATTTCAAAATTTCGATACTTTACCTATTACTTTTAAATTTTCGTGAAACGTTTTATTTTTAATCTCATAAGAATGAACCTATTTTAAATTTTTTAGAAAATATTAATTTGATTGTACCAAAGAGTTAGTAAAAAATTCATTCAATGTATTATAATTACTCAGCCACAGCAAAGCGTGGCTGGGTCAGCAATTCTATATACATAAATATTTCATGTGTCATGATGTATGTTCGCGATAAACTCCGAAACTACTGAACCGATTTTGATAAAATTTTGTAACCATTTATAATATAGCCCAACTTAAAAGATATAGTTTTTATCTCTTAATTATTGATCTCAATATTTATTATACGATATTAGTGTTTATTTATCAGTTAGTTCTGTAAATGCCAAATAGTTGGTGATTTAGCATCTAAGTTGAACAGGTATTCGGCAGATGGCGACGTGTTTATTTTTCTAGATTATAGTATCTCCCAGAGTAAATTAGTGTGGTTGAATATAGAATTTACATATATTTTCATGATGTATAATCATACTGTAACAATTTTTCGTGAATCATTTTTATAATTATACTTTGTATTGTGTTATTGTGTAGTGTTCAATTTGAATATTTTTAATATTATAAATAGTAAAATAAAATTTTATTTATTACTGATTTTCTCTACTAATTTTCATACCACCTCGAAAACATGTAAGTATTTCTTTATAGACTTTTATTTTTTATTTTTCTTTTATAATTTGATAATTGGCTCTGTAATCGTGCTATTTTGGCAGCAAGAAATTTTAATGCGAACGAAATTAACTTCCATATACAACAGATGTTGCCCGGTGATTTGATGTCTCTTAAATCAATCGACACAGTTATTGATGAAAACGAAGCCGTAAACTTTCCAACTGAATTTTTGAATTCTCTGGATATGCCAGGAATGCCACCACACAATCTTCAATTGAAAATTGGTTCACCAATTATTCTTCTACGTAATTTAAACCCACCTCAGTTATGTAACGGTACACGCTTAGTCATAAAAGAAATGACAGAAAATATTTTCTAAGCAACAATTTTGACGGAAAAATTTAAAGGAGATATCGTCCTGTTTCCACGTATTCCACTGATTGCGTCAGAATCTCCAATACCGTTTAAAAGGCTCCAATTTCCGATTTGTTTAGCTTTTGCAATGACCATAAATAAATCTCAAGGCCAAACAATGTCTATTTGTGGTTTAGATTTGAAAAACACATGTTTCTCACATGGACAGCTATATGTTGCCTGCTCACGTGTAGGAAAACCATCAAATCTCTTCGTGTTAGCGAAAGACAGGTTAACCAGGAATGTTGTACACAAAGTAGTACTTAGATAATTTTAATTTTAATAATTTAAAATTGAAAAAATAATAGTTCGATGTCAATGTTATCTACCTCATTTATAACAATTTATTTTTAGATGTTTTTAATTTATATAGTATATTTTATAAGAGTTAAGTCACTGATTACAAACTATAATTTAATATAAGATGAATAAAATGTAAATTCAGAAAGTATATGTTGGTTTGTACTTAATTTCTAAATTTCGATACTTTACCTATTACTTTTAAATTTTTGCGAAACGTTTTATTTTTAATCTCATATGAATGAACCTATGAATTTTTTTAGAAAATATTAATTTGATTATATCCAAGAATTAGTAAAAAATTTATTCAATGTATTATAAAAACTCAGCCACTGCAACGCGTGGCTGGGTCAGCTTGTATATATATAAATATATATCATAATTATTTTTCTTCTTAGTTTAAATTATTTTATAAATACTTCTGGTAAATGAGTATGTGTCCTAGTACCTGTAATTAGAAAGGTAATTTAAAACTCAAGATTTTCTACATTTAAGCTGAGGGTACTAAAGGCTAAAATGACATTAAGTTGTTTTTATGCAATTTTTATGACTTAGTTGTAAAAGGTTCTTGTGGAAAATCAAGACTGAAATTTTAAAGAAACTGCTTTTAGCTATTTATCAACCGATTAATGAGTGAATTTCAATATTTTGTACTTTTATAATTTTTATTTTACTTTTGACTTTACATTACGAAAATATTTATTTAGAGTTTCGCTCTATTTAATAAAAAGAAAAGACTCTAAGAAATATAATTATCCATTTTAAAACTCATTTTAACTTTAAAATTACTTTTCAAAGTGCACTTAGTCCAATTTAAGTTCTTGAAATCGAAAGACAAATAATGAACTCGGTACGCTTACCAATGTTTTAAAATTTGGTTACGAAAAAAAGTTAATATTTTTTAATAAATTTTAAAAACATATTCTTAAATGTTTTTTTCATATAGAGATATTTTAAAAACTGTTCTAAGTGCAAATTTTGTTTGCAAAAAATAAATAAAAGTAAATAAGCTATAATTAATAGAATTTATATTATATTTTAATGTGTTTAAAAATTTTTAAAATCATTTTTGTTAAACTAATGCATCTATTATCAATTAAAAACTAATTACATGCATCTGGAAATATAGGATGATGTCTTGAAAATTTCGTCAGAAATTAAAATAATCTTTCATATGAATGCCCTTTAGCATTATAATTTTGACATATAATTCATATATTATGCATTTTTTCCATTGTTTGGAATCCATAATAAAATAATGATAGTGTAATTTTGAAAATATTACATTAGCTAAAATAATTTTATTAATGTTGATTGCTGGAATTACGCTTCTTTTAGCAAACATTATTTAAAATGTTTTAATTATTAAAATGTTTACTAAAAGCTATTTGAGTATACCAAATTAGTTAAAAAACAATAGAAAATTTGAAATGAGCAGAAAAAATAATTGTTGAGCAGTTAATTAAATTAAATTTATTATTTTAAAACAATTAAAGTAGTTTACAAGAACTGAATGAAAAAAGTAAGAGCAAGCATTACAAATGGTAGATGTTCCATAATAGGAGTAATTCGCTATAATTATGATAGATTTAAAATTTTTAAAATTAGTGCATCTTATAGGTTTTTCAAGGCATTTAATAATTACCAATATTAATGTTTTTGGCTAATCTATAAGGTTTTTTTTGAGGTGCCTAATTATATTGAAATATAGAAAGCAAATTAAATTGAAATTAGTTTTGTGTGTGTGTGGCTTATGAGTAATTTTTTTTATTTCTTAATCATAATTTGTTGTGAAATTCTTATAAAATTCATTTTTTAGAAAATTTGTATATGTAATGAATAATTTTGTGCTCAAAATTACCGACATTTCTTTATTTATATAAATTGATAAAAAATATATTTGAAATCCTAAAGCATGTGTATAATAGAAAAAAGGAAAAAATGTATGGCAATGTAAACGAAGTTAGAATATTAAACAGTATATACATAAATTCACACACTTATATCTATCTATCTATCTATATCAAAACCACAAGACATCTTTTGAGTTCAGAATTTAAGTACATTTGTTTTCTTTTTTCTTTAAAGATGCCTTTTTGTGTGAATTCAAGAATTCTATAAATACATATAATTTAAGGATTTCTCTGCATTACTAAGAATTCCCATGTGGGAATTAAACTCTAAAGCTGTTAAACGGAATTTCACAGCGTGATACACTCAAGCACTTGTTAACCTCTCTGGGCCAACTTTCATATAACATACTAAAAATTAAGTAAATAAATGTTATTTAAAAGCACAAAATTGCAAAGAAATAATTAAGTTTAAACATTGAAAGATATTGCTAAATTATTGATTGTATAAAATTAAATTTAGTTTTAATTCAATGAAAATAAATAAAATGATTGCTATCACCCAAATATATGAAAAGAAATAAGAATTTAATAAAATAAGAACGAATTTACAGAAAATTATTTTTTGGTCAATTTATATCAAATCATTTTCTTCCAAATTTTTCTTCAATTAAAACGCCACTATTCCTCAGAGATTTTTGCATAATTCTTATTGATTTTATTGTATAATAATATGTTAATATAATTTCCCCTCTTGAATTTGTTATTTGAATATGAAGTCAATAATGTGTGTGTAATAATAAATATCAAGGTCATAAGAAACATTTTTTGATATTGAAATTAATAAAGTGGTATCAAAATTCCAAACATTAAAAATTGGGTAAAATTTTTTAATGTAAATGAAAATTATAATAAAAGAATTCCAAACTTTTAAAAAACGTTTGGTTTATCTATAGCAAATGCCAAGGAATGACGGCCATTATTTCTCTAGCTTCCAATATTTTTGAACTCTACAGTTTAAAAAAAAACACGAGCGCAGAGTACAAGTCGAGATGAGTAGCATCAAAAATTTGATGTTGTCTTCACAGAGTACATCAGGGATAGTCACCAAGAGTCCAAAACTATACAAATACGCGGTCAAGCAATGTGAGAAGTGGTATGCATTCCACTGAAGCAGTCCCAAAACTTTAATGAAAACATTTGGTAAATTGAGGAAATCTATCATTATAATATAATTATTTATAAAATCTATTAGAAGATCAGATTTCACGACGCTAAAACTATATCTGGTATTTTTTATTT
Source organism: Latrodectus hesperus (assembly GCA_037975125.1). Classification (NCBI taxonomy): domain Eukaryota; kingdom Metazoa; phylum Arthropoda; class Arachnida; order Araneae; family Theridiidae; genus Latrodectus; species Latrodectus hesperus. The sequence continues at coordinate 7,288,401 of JAJQOW010000014.1, read as the reverse complement.
TCTTAAATTTATATAATTTACACAAGATTAAGCATACTGTTAAATAAAATAATTATAAAAAGATATGCATTCCAAAGTTTTATTCTAATAAGGAATATTTTTGCAACAAATTAAATTAGTTTCATAATAAAGGGCTTTATATGCGTAAGCAACTTTTTTCCAACTAAAACTATTGTTTGTCTATGGTCATAATTTCAGATATTTAATATTGAATAGTTAAGGTGTAACAAAAACTATTTTCTATGGATTCCTTATGAACAAATGTATTATGGTAGCCAAAAAAAGTTTATATGAAAGTAAAAATAGATCAGTTTAATACTTTATCTGTAAATCTTATATCTCAAATTACCTATAAAAACATCAAACAAATTATATTTAACGCTCCATTTTGTTAATTTCACTATCCATTTTTGAATTTAATTTTTAGAAGTCGCGTTTTAAAAATAGTTAAAGAGACAGTTTTCTATACTGCTAGGAAGAATGTTTGTTCTTATGTAAGTTGTATTTACGCATTAACCAGTCCACCTTTTTCTCACACCAGAACACTTTGTCGCCAAATATTGCTGTTGATTGCTAAAAAGATTCGTTTGTTTAATGATAAATAATTTGTTTATGAAATAACTCACTCGGAACAATCGTTAAATTGCAAAAAGTCACAATTTTAGATTTATACAATATTGTGTCGCAGAAATTGTCGACAAAATGATATGCAATTAAACAATGAATGCTTGAGACAGTTCAGTTTTTTCTTTCAAACAATGCACTGCTGGGTACCAAAATGCAACATATAGGAAGAAAAGAGATATCACATCAAAGCATATTTTTTGCTATTAAATTGTACAAAGATGAAATAATTGAAAGAGCATACTCTTGTAAAATGTGAATAATGACCGAATCATAAAAGTCCATGCAGCTTCTACATATTGTCCTAATTGATGTAATACAGCAGCGGGTGATATATACCAGGGCGGTTGTTGTGCAAAGTAAGACCACACATTTTAAATTTGCGATAAATTTAAAGAATAAGTTGGCGAAGGAAGAAATTCAATCTGATGTGCACAGAAGAATTCTCAAATATTGCGTGCAACGTGTGGTCACTCAATATCCTGTAATGAAGGTAAACAATCGTTGATGTTATAGATAGATCCTAGGCTCCAATAACTCAGAAATGTGGAGCTGGTTATTCAGAGTATCGACAGTGCGAACTAGAAGGTTCCAATAACTCAGAAAAATGTGGAGCTGACTATTCGGAGTATCAACAGTGTGAACTAGAAGGTTCCAATAACTCAGAAAAATGTGGAGCTGACTATTCGGAGTATCAACAGTGTGAACTAGAAGGTTCCAATAACTCAGAAAAATGTGGAGCTGACTATTCGGAGTATCAACAGTGTGAACAAGAAGGTTCCAATAACTCAGAAAAAATGAGGAGCTAACTATTCGGAGTATCAACAGTGTGAACTAGAAGGTTCCAATAACTCAGGAATGTGGATCTGACTATTCGGAGTATCAACAGTGCGTATTAGAAATACACAGGTTCGAAATCCGTAAGAAGCCAAAAACAACATTCCAGGTACAGGACCAGTGTGACGATGTATCACACAACGGTTCAGCCGTTTCTCAACAAGGTGTACCAAGAATCGAATCTGAACACTGAGCTGTTTCAGGCAAAAGTAAGTTTCGTCAGTAAAGAAGGTGTCGCTCTATTCTGTTAGTTTTGTTCATCATTCAATCAACCACTGTAGATAAAAATGTTTGAGGTTTTGAGACAAAGACAAATGAGGCAATGGAAGCGATGCAGGTATTCCACTCAGCGGCAAACCACGTAGAATAATAGCAGTAAGCATCGAAGATTGCGTAACAGAATTAATATGTTGTACCAACGATCGTGATATGCCTGAGTGATCCATCAGATCCACATGCTCAATGTGCTTATCATCTCGTACTGATGGAACGAGGGAGTGCGATTGCTCGTATGAGTCAGTCGTTTTCTTCTGTTCCAACTGGTTACAGATTCGCATCAATGTCCTCCAAATGAATTCATACACTTGGAGGTGGCCTGCCATGTATTGTAGGTCTTCTTCTTGGTCCTTGCTTCAAAATCTCGAATACTCTACCTGGTTGCCTATCTAACTGGTAAGCCCCAACTAAGGGCTAGGAACAGGGAAGCATGCTGGTGTAAAAACAACAAAAACAGATTCGCCTCAGAGTTGCTTGATTTCCATAAATTTGCCAAGAAGCATCGAAATTGAACTTCAAAAGAATAAGGGAAAGTTGTATGGTTCAAATAATCGTGCTTTCTGGTCCAATAAAGTGATAATCGTATACTAATGTGCAAATTTCTAAATGCAATCTTATCTCTCCTCCGTAACTCCCAAAAAACAATCCCTGATGATGAGAGATCACCATTGCATATCAGATTCACCCATTCAGGACAACAGTATTTAATGTGCAGGAGAGTATTTACCAACAGGATAATACTCCATATCCTAAGAGCCTAATCGTCAGTGAGTTGATCGAAGAACATTTTAGTGATTTTCAAGTTATATATTGGTTTCAAAATTCATTGGACATAAATAGACCATTTTTGCTTCCAATTCCGAAACCAATTTCGTTCTCCAAATACTTACTACCACTTTGCAACACATGACAATTGCAGGACCAGTTGCTTGTCAAGACTCAGATCCGGCCATCTTCGGACTCTACGGTTCTCCCAGGGCAAACAAGTGTTTCCCACATGCACTTCGTGCAATACTAACGAAGCCAGTCCCGAACACCTACTGAACTACATTGGCTTTTCAAAGCGTGAGCTTTTATACAGCCCTGGAGCTGTCCTCGATTCTTTGAAGGTGAAGAATGTCATGGACCTGGTCTGATTCTGACCAGGGGATAAGAAAGAAGAAGAAGAAGGACCAGTTGCTAAACTCTTGGTATTATATATCTCACCCTACTTACTGGCACCTAATATGGTCAATACCACCAGGTACTGGTTAGGAAGTATGATGGTGATGGCAGTTTTGAGGGGGCTGAAGATGGTCCAACATATTATTGACAGAGTGGTCTTAAAGTAATGTCTCCTCCATGTGTAAACACACACATATGTATGCATGTATATGTATCTATATATATATATATATAATATATATATTTATATTTATATATATATATATATATATATATATATATATATATATATATATATATATATATATATATATATATAATATTGTAATTAAATTTACTTAATATTGCAAAATAGTTGTTTATACGTTATTATTAATACATCCTTATGTTTATTAAAGGTTTGAATTAGAGTGAAACTTATGAAAATTTAACATTTAATTGACACAAATTTTGTGCAATAAATTACTGTGTTAGTGCTTAATACTTGTAAAACATTAATAAAATATTGTTAGAATCAAATAATCTCATAATTCATATATATATATATATATATATATATATATATATATATATATATATATATATATATATATATATATATATATATATATATATATATATATATATATATATATATATATATATATATATATAATGATATATTGATATGAACATTATTAAATATTATTTTTCTATCGAAAACTATTTGAAAATACATGTGTTCTTTGTCAAATAAAAATTCCCTTTTCAACTTTTAAGTAAATATTGAGCACTTTTATTTTTTTCTATTATTGCAGATTGTTATGACTCTAATAAAGTTATTGTCAATATTAATACCTCAAAATGTTCACAAGAGGCTATTCTGCAAGAAAAAATTTGTATCCGGACATTTCTAGCCCTCCCCAGAGACATATAGCACACTATTGTGAAGTTGAAAATTCCTTAATTCCAAGAATCCCTATTGTAAAGTTTCCCAACTATGTTTAACTGTATTTCTGCCAATTATTATTGGAGATGCACTATTGTTCTTGTACATATAGAAAAAATCCTAAAGGACCACCTGGTGTCAGCAGTGTCTGCGACAATGTCTTTAAAAATGTTCTAACCACCCCTCTTTATTTAAAAAATTATCTAACTCTTAGGAATGGTAAATTGTACAAAAGTGATTTCATATAAGACATAATTTTTTAAGTAATTATTTGGTTTTGTAAAAATATGCAGGTTTTAATCAATTTTTACTATTAATTTCGTTTTATTTTCTAACGTTACAACTACTTTCCCTAAATAAGTGTTATAAATATAAATAAAACACTTATATTTAGGGAATTATATCTTACAATGTCATCTTTTCTCATTTCGTTTAAATGTCAAATAGTACAGTTTTATAGCAATAAAAATTTAAATGATTAAATTTCCTTTTTCTGTAAACTTTATATGAAATCAAAAACTTTATATGAAACCTAATCACATTAACTAGCAAAAGACTTATTTAGTAGTTGCTTTAGTAATGAACTTTACTCATAATAGCAGATTTTAATGGACGTTATGCTTAAGATTTATCAATTCTCTGTAATTTTTCCACTCCAAATAAGAATTCCGTTCAAAATCAAATTAATAACAGTAAACTTATGAAAACAACTCAATAAAGGAATGATAATATAAGCTTACAATTTATGAAACTTGAGACTTTTTAGAAAATAAACTTCAGGAAAGTTGAAAATTGCTCTACATAATAGAAACTTATAAAGTATTATGAAGACACATGAGCTCTAATGTTTCCATTCGTAAATTTTTCTTGCTTAGTTAAAATTTACGAATGGAAACATTAGAATTAAGAATGTGAAATAGAATTAAAATAAATTTAAGAATGTGATTATACCTTCAAGGGCGAATGTGCCAACTTGAAGGTATGATCACAATTTTAACCTAACAAATGTAAAACTAATAACAAAAATCTTTAAAATCTAAGAATTTTCATTATTGTGGGAATTTAAGTAAAAAGGAATATAAACTATTGTGTTCGTATATAAGTGAAATTCAATTACTCATGTGTTATAAAATTGCTCAAATGTACCTAAAATGTAATATTTAATGCTGTTAACTACAAATATGAAAATTAAATATACGAAATCAACAATGGAAAATTTAAAAAATAAAATGCATAATTCACATGAGCAGGGCAATTTTTATTTTGTTTTCTTAAAACAAAGAATATACTAAATCAGATTTGGGATTTTTTTTCACCCAATACTGTACATAATGGAGTTATTCAGAATCACTGATTTAACGGGTTTGGAATTTCTGGGCGATCGCCAAAGCGCGATAAGTCACGTATTTTTGGTTAAGCCAAAAGAGAGATTTGGCGTGTGATTAATGATACACGCGGGGAAGAAGAAAATAGGAAAAGATATGATATTCCACCATTTTTCTACATCTTATTTCAGTGATCTTTATTTCCAATTCCTCCGGCTCGATTTTTCTTTTTGAATTAGAGACGAAAACTAATAGGATTTATGTTTCATTTTTCACCCTTTAGCATATTCTGTTCTTGAGAAAGTTAAATTAACTCAACGTGCTTTATGGCAACAGTTTCGAAACAGTCTAAATAAATTCAGACGGTTATAAAGTATCGTTTGCATTTGAAACAGAATGAATATGTCACCCATTCGAATGAGGCTGCTGTTTAATCTCCTGCTGAAATAATGTCTTTTTGGCGTAACGAATGCTATCTCATGCGCGCTGGTGAAGATAACCGATGAAAGGGAAGCCATCTTTTAACAATAAATCACAAGCGATTAAATTTCTCCCCTATGTCAGGGAAAGAAAGGGAAGTCGGGAGATTTTGATTCTGATAAATCATTCTCAGTGTAGTTTGTTACATTTAGAATATAATAAACTTTCATCCCTTATTTTCATATTTTAAACTAATCTCTGAATTTTGATGAGTTTCAAGTCAACGAATTTAATTTTAATTAATTAGTTTAAGTACAGATTAAACCCCAGAAACATGCATGAAACACAATCTTATTAAAAATAATATGTGTTTTAGACGAGCTAAATAATGTATGATCATAAAAATTGATATAGCTAAAAATTATTTATTCAAACATTTTTTGAGTCCACATGTTTGATACTATAGCTGAGTTGCCTTGTAAGGTCTTTTTATCATTCAAAGTTTATTGTCTTCAGGTAGGATGTGTTATAAGTGTGTCTTTTCCTGTATTACAAGGGAGGCAATAAGGGAAACCTCAATATCTCAGAAATAAAACTCATCGAAAAATGTAAATGTAGATAAAAGAAATGGGATATATTTTTAGCTACTAAGCAGAATGACATCAATCTTGAGGCTTTCTGCTCCGAACCCCCAAGGAGACATATTTCTTTTACGTCCGGTGGGAGTTAAATCATGATAATAATATTTACAAGAATTATAAATTAAGATAAATGCCTAGAGAACGATGGATGAAAAAATAAACAAATTATAATTTTTAGCGAAATAATCTTAGTGTGCAATGAAAATTTAATCATTTAATTAGTGGCATTGGAGTTAAATATCAACAAGTATTCGACATTACATATAGTTCGAATCGATGAAAATGTAATTCAATTAACAAATATTAATTGTGAGACTCTGTATTTGTCCATCCTCACACTGTTGCAATTCTCAAAAATGGAGTGAATTCATCACTACATGACACTTCAACACTGGATACTTGACATGTCACAAGCACCACGTATAAATTGCTTACAATATATATATATATATATATATATATATATATATATATATATATATATATATATATATATATATATATATATATATATATATATCGAAATTATAATTTCTATGAAAATTTAGCCATTTTTTTTAATATAATTAGTGCGAAATCTGTTTTTTTTTTAAATTTTATACTTTTTATGAATACAAATAAAATAATTTTGGTAACAAATGTATATATTTATTTCAAAACATTAAATATATTTTATTCTCTAAATAATTGATTTAATTTTACAATTTTAATTGATCCATTAAAATTTTGATAAAAAAATACGAGAAACTTTTACAGAAAAAATTTATATAAATTTCATAGATAAGAGGCATTCACATATATAAACATTTCTTTTATCCTATAATCGTTCCAAAAATAATGCTTTTAGTTCAAAAAATATTTACATTCGCGATTCCAAATTCAAGAAGATATAATAAAACATTAGCAAAAAAAATAAATTTACTTAGTGCGTTTTATTTGAATAAAAATTGAATAAGTCTCTAATTAATCAAAGTTGGCCTAAGAAGAACCCGGATGTTCTGTAATGGTTGGAAAATGGTTTTGTAAATTAGTTTTTTTCCCCTAAAGAAAAGATTAAATTGCTCAGGAAAATAACATTTTAGATGAAATTTCCATAAATTTTGGGTAGTAATGTTCTTTTAACTATATCCGTTGACCCATTTTAAGGGCTTTTAAATTTACTTTTTTGAAACGAAAACTGTGTTGATTGCTTAAAAGTTTTAATGTACTTTACTTCCCTGGGCCTCTTGGTCATTTATTTATCTTATAAATGGTTTACATAAATATAAGTTAGGAGGAAATTCTTTTATCAAATAAATATTTCGTCAACTTAAATTATTTAAATCAAAGTAACTTTGATACAAATGCATTAAAGAAAATGAATTAAAACTATTATATATATTTATATTATCCTTTTACGCATCGTTTTGAATGTAATTGAAATTTTACATACATATTATCTCTCTCCCTATATATATATACATACATACATATATATATATATATATATATATATATATATATATATATATATATATATATATATATATATATATATATTATATATATATATATATATATATATATATATATATATATATATATTATATTATATTATATATATATATATATATATATATATATATATATTATATATATATATATATATATATATATATATATATATATATATATATATATATATATATATATATATATATATATATATATATATATATATATATATATATATAAATATATATATAGATAGAAAGATATAGATATATATAACATTTTGTACTAATAACTCTTTTAATGTTTTTGGTGTAACGTTTGCGTAACAGGGTGTTAAAAATGGAAGCCAGCAACTATAAAATTTTTTACATTATAAAAAAATTTTTCCACAAGGAAAACACGTGTAGATGGTATATGTATGGATTTTCGATACTATTAAAATCAATTACAAGTTTTATTTCATCGTATTCCATTCAGGTATTTCCAATGTTAAATATGCATCTCGCACTAATAGACCTATTCCTGAAAATGTCAATAACAAAAAAGATTGACCTGCATGTAACCTGCCTTAGCATTGCCCAGAAGTTAAAGACCATTTGCGCAAAGCTGGATTCATCAAGAAGCTTGATCTTTGGGTGTCACACCAATTAACAGAAAACCATCTCTCTCGTGATAGTTAATAATTAACGGAAACCAGCGTGGTGATGATTGTGATGTGCATATAAAGTAATGTGTCGAAGCAATTCTGATGAACGATCATTGTAGGTGAATCAAGTTGAAAAAGATTGAAAGAGGTGTTATTGATCTTGAAATGTAACAATGCTAGAGCATATATATAGATCCGAAAGAAAATGTCTTCACATAGAGGTTTTCTCTGATTTATCTTTTTCTGTGCTTCAAATAATTTTGCTGATAAAATGCACAACACAAAAAATATAGCATAAAAATTAAAAAATGATTCTTTGTTTTATAAAATAACATTAAATGCTATGTTATTTTTATCAAATTAAATCTAAAAAACAAATTAAATAGGATATGCATATTTTAATTTCATTACTCAATAATAAAACTTTGCATTAAATAGAAAATATCAGAATAATATTTTGCTTCTTTCAGATCAAACATTTAAAATTTTGAATTGAACTTAATACTATTGATTGACTTAGTTTTACTTGCGTCGCACGATGTTCCTGATTGAAAAGAAATTATCATCAAAAGTTTAAATGATAGCTTTTATCATTTTTGAGATATATTTTTAAATATTTTTTATATTTTAGTTTTCAGATATAATTGTCTGAGGATTTTTTCAATTAAAAATAATTGAATATTGAATAATAAAAAATTCATGTGGAAAATATTGAATAGCTGCGCTACATTAGTTCTATTTTATTTTCCAAAAATGATGTTTCTAAATGAAGGTTTCATTTCTCATCATTAGCTTTACAACAGAGGATCATATCAAATAACTTTTTCTCTGAACTTCATGGCCTCGCGTGGTTTACTTTGGCCTTTAAGATAAGTGTTATTGTGAAAGAAATGTTGCTAGTGTTAGTATTGATGATATAACGATCAATAACATCGATCAAATTGATAGATCCAAATTACTTACAAATAGTGAAGTTCGGTTTGTTTAGATATCATCGACAGCGTAGGATTTGAATTCTCATGTCTATGTTTCCATGCAATGACAAACGGGACAATAATAAATGTCAAACAGTCCAAAACCTGTCTCTATGTTTCAAATAGTCACGAAAATATGTTTGTCTGGATGATGTTTGTGAAACTTATCTATGGAAAGTTACTCATATTGTTATTTTCAAAATATATATGCGAATTTTCAAGTTAATTATTAATATTTTTTATGTTTCTTATGTAAGAGGACATAAATTTGATGTAGTCCATCTATGAAATCCAATCTGAATATGAACACATTATTAAAAATCCATTTAGTAAACAAAATTTTTATTTACATTAGAAAATTTATTTATTTAAAATTATTCCAGAAAATTTAAAATTATTTCAGACTTTCAATTTGTGCTGACTAATCCACCAAACAGAGCTAACCACCTTATGATCTTAAAAACTATCCATTGATTAGATCTACACTTAATTGATTTCGTGTCCTCTTCTCCACAACGAGGTGTAGAGAAGAGGACACAATGAGTAACGCATTAATGAACTTAGAGGTACAATGTTTGGTGAGTTTGTGGTCGAATCTGAGTATCTGATAGCCACAAATTCACAATCTTTTTTCTGAACCTTTTATGATGGCTTTTCATTTTTAAATACTTAAAAATAAATATTTAAATATAAATTGGAATTAAGCCATAACAATGCGTTAGCCGGCCACAATTGTTGTTCCTCAGATGGCTAATGTACTTCTTATTTGTCTCTTAGCAACCATCGAGTTTGTGAGTGTTTAACTCCAACGTACAAGAACTATTATCAAAGTGGAGAGGAGCATTACCACTCCTTGGTAACTGCAGAAACCCATGAGCAATTGCCACCAGCTGTGGTAGTACAAACTTTTTTCTACTACATGGTAATATCATCATCAAACCGTGCTGACCATCAAACCCAAGTTACAGTGTCATGCTAGTGAAACGACTATCATAGGTTCTCCAGATAGACGGTGTATTCAGCATCAACAACAGTTAAGGACAAACGTCAATGGAAGGACTGCGGCTCACTCTGTAGCAGCAGTAGAGTTGCCTGTCAGCTAGAGGTAAGTGCTAGAGGTTTCCTATGTAACCCTCTAGCTGGTAGTGAATACGGCCCATTTTCCCTTAAAGTCTCCCCAAATCCCAGCCCACTTAAGCAATGATGACGCTCTCGGTGATGACCTTATCACACGTCTGAGTTTCATCATGTTATTTCTGAGTCATCAATAAACGAGCTCCAGTGGCTCAATAGATTCACACCACTTCTCCTTAATATCAGCAAAGTGAAACGTCAGTTGTCGCGGTCAGAGATTGGGATGTTGACCACGTATTTTCCCTCAGTAGGTTGGGGACGTATCCACGTAATATGTGACGTCTAAGGCCCTTTCGCTGGTGTAGTGTGAATGCGGAGAGGAGGGGGCCAGCTCAGAGGGTGGAGAGGAGTGATCTCGTCACTTTACCGTATTTCAAAATGACGAGGTGCTTGGTGATGTGCGAGTATTCCGATCCCGTTAACCAAACGATACTGTGCTGGGCTCACCTGCACCGCTTTGTATGTATGTCATCAGCAAGCTCGCAGGGTGTAGCATACGCGTTACAATTTGGGTTGGAGTGGTTCGTCTAGCTTGTGCCGGTGGTTAACCAATAGTCTTCAAGAGAAACTTGGCCATACAGGGATGTATCTCGTTTGGTCAGGAAAGTGGTTGTGTTTTCCCTGCCCAATGGGGGCTCCCTATGATGGTTTCTTTCCTAGGCAGCGGTCATTCATCGCCTTACACTGGCTACGTGACTAGACTGTCAGATGCGGTGTTGAAATACATTACTATAAAAAATAATGCATACTGTACAAAAAGCGATACACGGTGTATAGTTATGTTGAACAGTTTTAAAGCATATCATTTTCTCTTTAGAAACTATTTTTACATATATTTTAAGATAAGTTAATAGTTTAAGTAAAAAAAAATATGTATTGAACTTACCGATGGATACATTTTTAATCTAGTAAGTCAAGTCAATTAATTCAATAGCTTTCGTAAAAATTGAGATGACTATATTTTTAGAACCATTTTCGGTTGATTCGTCTGAGATCATTTATAAAGAATCGCACGAAGAAAAATAGTAAAATTGACACAATATCCTCTAACGAAAATTGCATAAATACAAATGATTCTATCTTATCAATTGTCAGTGATTGATTTATTACCTAACATTAAGGAATAAAGAAAAAATATTTATAGATCATTTGATTTGTAAAGAATGATGGATGAATGGAAATATGTTCTTCAGAAAAACAGATCCTTTATCGAAGATTATTATTTTCCTATTCCCATTATTGATTATTTAAAAAAAAGAATCATGCTCAAACATTAATTTAAAATTTTCACTTGTATGATTAATATCATTTTATAAATACATGATTCCAAATATGATAATAAATAGTAAAGCAAATATTTGAGGAACATATGTTTACTTATTTAATTAAAGTTCCACATCACAACATATAACAATAATGACACATTACATACAATTTCGCAAAACAGCTACAAAAATTAACAACGTACGAACTACTTAATCAAAAGTGAGAGTGTATTATCTAGGAAATTCTCTAGCTGTACCTAGCGCCATCTACTCAGTTTAACAGGGAAGGTAGCTGTATTTATAACTGCTACAGTTTATATTATTTAATAATATTTATTATAATATATATATATTATATATATATATATATATATATATATATATATACATATATATATATATATATATATATATATATATATATATATATATATATATATATATATATATATATATATATATATATATAATATATATATATATATATATATACATATATGTATATATATATATATTAAAATTATTACATCTTGAAAATTTTAAAAGAAGTTAAAAAATAAATTTCTGATATAATTTCTCCTTTAACATTTTAAAAAGGTATGAACTAAAGCATTCTTTTCTTGCTGTGTATAATTTAAGATAGAATGTTTAATATTTTTTGTACTCTGATATATTAAAATTATAAGCACTAGTTTTACAACTGGAGTTAAATATAATCCCTGATTATCTCTTATTAAGATTTTATGATCTTTTTTATCATGAATTTTTGCCTTACCATAATTTTATTAGAGATGCGTAATCTTTTTAGGAGGTCTTAAAAAGATCAAGAGTTTTTAGTTTTTCACGTAAAATATTTTCTCTTATACTAAAGGATTATTTTTAAATAGCTTTTGTTTATTATATCTCTTTTTTCAGATACTGAATCTTCTAGACTGTAAAAACTTTTATCTTTACCATTAAAACTATTTTAAGGTGAATAATTTAAGCATATTTGCACTAAAGCTGAACATTTAATTTTTATTTGCCTAATTCCTAGTGCTTATATTACACTTATCGTTAAAGCTTGTGTTTTTATTATCTGGGTATTCCTTGCATTTAAATGCTTACTTGAATGTGTACAAAAATTATTTCTTAAAAATATTTTTTTAAATCAAATCCATAGGTAATCTTATTCTGATAACGAATTAAAGAAAATTTTGATATTTTCAAATAATACCTCCCTTTTTAATTTATATCTATGAAATTTGATTCATTATCTTCTTTTCCAATTCCTTTTTGAAATAAATATTTCTTTTTGCTAGAAGAAAAAAGGGTCTCTTTTAAAACGGGAAAATTATTATTAAAAAGTATTTGTTAACTAACAGATGTGCAATTATTACTTAGCTAGAATTCCTTTCCTTAAACTTTGAAAATAAAATATTTAATTTCAGGAAAGTTTAAGCTGATATCTTTGGAAAAATTTTAACTTAATATTTAACCAATGATTCAAAATTATAAGCAATTGATGGGAAAAAAATTATTTTACAAGTAAACAAAGTAAATTTTCTTATAGAGTGCAGTCAAAGAAATAAACAATGTGAAAATTTATTTTTAATCTCAGAATGAGAGAAAGAGAGAGAAAATTGATGATAAATGTTTTGGTGATGAGCTGTAAAAGTAATTCTTGTTAATAATAGTAATTCTTGTTCGCAGTTAACAATTGCTTATAAATAAATAGGGAATTAAAATGTATAAAATTAGAAAATAATAAAAAATTAGAAAAAATAAATGTTTTAAGTGTTTTAAATGAATTTAACAAAACAAATTTCTAAAGAAATACTTAATTAATATTTTACTTAGAAATTAAGATTAATTAATATTTTAATTCTCTAAACCATTTATTTGAGCGTAATACTTTCGAAATAATTATAAATAATGCTACAAAGTAAACGTAAGATAGTGGTATAAATTAGTTAAATGAGAAAGAAAATAAGGTATAAATAAAATATCAATTGAATAAAACATAATTAATTTATTAAGTATTTTTTGAATAAAATGTAATTTATAATTGAGATGGCTTACTATTTTAATCTCATTTGCTTAATATAATTTTTTGGTGTATAATATTAATATATTTTTATAGTTATTTTTATTAATTTTAAATTATTTTCTTACATTTTAATATTTTTACCAATATAATGGATTTTTACTTTGCCTATTTCTTTAAAAAATAATTTTGCAACTTTCCTATTCAATTGCATTTTAATGCATATTTTAGGGTAAAAATAATAACTTGTGCAATGTTTTAATCTATTGATGCAGTAAAATTCATTATTATTATTCAAATTCTAATAGTTTCGTGGTTTCAAGTTGAGTGATTTTGGAATTTAAAAAACTACTATTATAAGGGCTAGAACATGCTTTTTCCATTAAAAATGGATAACTTTTACAAAGAATTGAGGTTTACATTAAGTGCACTTATTAAAAAATAATTAGAAAAAGAATTAATTATGTTTGAGGTTGTTTTAAAAAGTGAACAATTATTTATGAAATATTTTTATCACACAGAAAATGTTTTGGAAATCCTTACCTTAATTGATTTTGTTTTCCAAAATTCCTCTTTTAGATACCTTTATTTTAGCAAAATTTTTTCAGGTTTTTAGCAAATTGTTTCACGAGATATTACGCTTAATTATATTAATCATTATTTTATATAAAATAATTTTGATTTAATTACTGGGGAGAATAATAACTGGGGCAGTGAGAACAACTCCAATAGAAACACTACAGAATATACGAACAATAATTCCATCTTCTACGAAATTATGAAACATTCCGTGGGAATCCATGTCAAAATGAAATGCTCGAATTGTGCCAAATGGATGCATACATATAAAAAGAGTACAATGAAAACAGAAATTTCACCTACAGAAACTTGTGACCGTATCCTCGAAGAAATGGACGTCTCGGTCAGCAACACCCTCTTCGATGGCCTTACAAACCCGCTGACTTTCGTGCATATTGAACATCATCTCCCAGATTTGAACCATGGAAAGAAGGAAACTTCTTACGATTCCTAAAAGCCCTGTCTCTTTGAACTATAAACGAAAATTTCCACTCTTCTCAGTGGACTAAGATCTACACAAATTGCAAATCGGAAGCAATTGGAAGTACATCAGGTGCTGGAGTTTTCTGTGATCTCTTTTCCGGATCAGCTCCAGTGGGAAGATTCATGTCAAATTATGATTCCGAAATTGCGGCAATTGGCATGGCACTGACTGAACTTATAATTCATAAGGACTTTTTCTCGAAGGCTGTGATACTGGTTGACTCAAGCTCCGACATCCAGGGTGTTACCGGTAATCAGAGCAAAGAAACTCCAACCATCTCAAGGATACGACGTAGTATTCGGACCCTCTACAGCTTGAATAAAGTCATAGTATTCCAGTGGATTCCCTCACATGTGGGAATTAACGGAAACGAGAAAGCAGACGCCCTTGCCAAAATTGGAACCGAACTCCCAGAGGAGCACTTACCGATACCCACTGAAACCCTAAAGAAAGTAGCAAGAGAAAAGTGCAGGAACTTCAGAATGACATTCTTGTTGATCGTTCTAGAGGAAAAGCGTGGGAAGACATACAAAATGACTGGCCTAAATCCTGCCAAACACCTAGAAAGGAAACTGTGGCTTCCTTCAGAATGAAAACAGGACACGACTGGCTAGCAGAACAATTACAAAGACTAGGTTTCCGCAACTCTAAGGACTGTCATATTTGTGGTGAAGGCACCCTGAATGCTGCACATCTTATTCCATGTAAGGGACTACAGCAACGATGCCCAGTTGAGGGGCGACCTGTGTCACATTTACTGGGAAGCCAGGACCCATCTGTTTGAGCTCCAGCATAATGTCCCTGCTTGAAACTTTGTTTATTTTTCTCTTGTATTCCTTTATATGTTAACCCAGGCTCTTTTCTGTATTGTGTTTGCCATTTTCAATGGATTAACTTTTTTCCAATAAAGCCATATTAAAAATTTTTTTGATTTATAATTTTCTGTTTACATAAACTTTTATCATCAGATAGTACCAATAACTCTTTTGACAAATTAACCAACAAAATCTCCAGTTATTATTTCATTATGCCAACTAGTTTTCTTCAGTAATTACTCAAACATGAATGATTGACAATGATTTTCCTCTGCTTAGATTTTAATTTAGAGTGTATTTTAGGATATCAACATGAAACATTTTATTTAGGATAATTTTCATTCTTTTATTTGTATAAATTTAATATTTTTTAACCATTTATCTGGAAGGAAGGAGAGAAAAATTATAAAGATTCATCTATTGCTGAAAAAGTATTTTATTTTTTCATTAAAAATTACTCTACCCTTAAACACATAGCAAGAAATGAATCATAGAAAAATATTTCAACGTAAGCTTCAAATATACCCTTATAGTTCTAAAGAAGATCGAGTTGGCCATTTTTCTTTTGGACACCTTCGAATAAAAGAGCTGGCGACCACATAAACATTTTGGACGATCGCCAACAGTGAATATAGCACGCAGCTATGATTTAACGTAAAGGAGAGATTTCGTAAATAAGACAAATAATTTACAGAAAAGACATTTTTTATAGTTTTTCTGAAAATTTGTATCATTTTTTTCAAATTTTAGGTAAGACATTTGAGTTATATCAATAATGTGAAGTGTATTCAAATACTTGCCACTCTTAAAAAGAGAAGAAAACTATAATAATATACGTATTACGTATTCCTATATATATTACACAAATAAGAATATGTAATAAAATTATTTATGAAATTAAAATGGGAGTAAAGTAAAATGTTTTTAAGCTTTCTCTTCAAATATTAATCACAGAACAGTAAAATTCGGTAAAATGTAGCATTTTTATACAAATTCACGAAACATAAAGTAAAAAAGTATCAAAATATTTATGCGTAAAACGAAGCTAAAGATTCGGAATATGAAAACAATATTGAATTTTCAGGAGTTAGTACTTCATATTTGAGTTATTGACAAAAATGAAATTTTGATAAAAGAATGACACCAACTGACAGTATGAGCACACTTCATCTGAGTGCAAAACTTATTGCATTTATATTTCCTATGACTACCCATCACAAATACGAGTAATCGCCATTCCTTCTGTAGTGTACTTTCCAAGTATTGGCGCCAGAGCTTTGAATGTTGGCGATGTTTCCTTTCGCTAAGTGCACCAGCAACCCAAAGTGACGTGGAATGAAAATCTCCGTTTAGTTTTAGTTATCGTTCGTTCTTTGTTACTTAATTTGCTTGCTTGAGAGCAGTATAATCCCATGTAATTGCTATATGGTAAATAAAACTTTATTTGAATACCAATATGGAGTAAGAACATTACTTACCAAGTCTGTAACAATGGCTTCTATATGTCAAAATTTTCTACAAGCAGCTCAATAGCATAAATGACTTCATTGGGATTCAGGTTTCATCAATATAGTGTCCAATAAATAAGCACAATCACCTTATTTCAATGATAGTCTTGGACAAAGACAGCTTAATGAGACCACACTGTATCATTCATCAAAACAAAAGATTATATATTAAAGCAGAGTTTCTTTCTGTGCTCTATGGATATCTTCAAAATAAGTACAGTAAGACCATCAAAGTTGAGCTTAATGAGAAACAGTGCTAAACGAGGCTATCTTAACATGTAAATAATGGGATTAAGGGAAGATGGATAGAAAATTGCTTAGTTATTAAATTTAATAATGTTTTTTTAATAAAATAGATAACCAAACATTTATTTCTGACAAACATAAGAACAATATAAAATAATATGCTTATAAAAAATAAAATTCGAAGTCAGTCAGGTTTAGGTCTACGTTTCCAAATTTCTGCCTTTTTGTCAAGAAAGCATCCAATGTAGTTAACGTCTTCCTTTTGCATTTTGTTAGAAGTTGTTGATAAGTTGATAAAACATATATAACACCCCAACTTGCTTTTGAACTCCTATCAAAATTTGGATCATTTTCAACAAATTGGTCCATAATTTCAGTTATAGTGGTCAAACTATTATTATACAAACGCCATCAAAAGTTCTTTTTGTTCTTCGAAATCACTACTATCTATATTCTGTTTCTTTTTGCCCTGTTAAATCCATTGAGCTTATCATTAAAAAGTCTAGCTGCTGTTTCTTGAATTATTTCTTCGACGTCTTCTACATTTATCTCATCTAAACCGGGTTTGTTTCCCTAATTCCACTATTTCATCCATATCGACAGAGTGTCCAGTGTCTTCGTTCTTACTTAAATCTGGCCAAATGTTATTCCATGCTCCTTTTAAAGATCTTTTTGTTATCTTATTCCAAGAAAGGCTTATGTTTTCTACAGCATTCATGATATTGTAGTTTTTCCAAAATTCTCTTATTGATTGCTTCTCTTCTCCATCTATTTTTTTAAACATCTGCTTAAATACGAGCGTTAATCTGAAATTTTTGAGATACGCGCAGACGAGAATTTACAAAATAAAAATAACGGTTTAGTTTTAAAGTACAAAGTATTTTAACACAGAAGACAATTTTTTACTGAGTTACTTCAACTTGTTTAGCGTGGAATAAATTTTAAACACAAGAGAAAATGGAGTTGACGCGAGAACATTTTCACGCTATGATTTTCTGCGATTTAAAAGCACGATTCAATCAAGAAGAATGCGTTCAACGGTTGCAATTAGCATTGGATGATGAATCTCCATTTGGTGCTACTGTATACAGATGGTTTAGAGAATTTAGAAGAGGTCGCAATTTTCTCAGGATGAAGAACACACAGGAAGGCCGCAATTGTCAGTAATCCCGGATAACGTGTCTGCCATACGAAAAATGTTAATGGATGATAATCGCTGTACCAATTAAATGATAAAGAAGGATTTTAACATTGGATCCGCAGCCATACACAAAATCATGCATGAAGAATTACGTATGAAAAAAGTAGTTAGCCGTTGGGTTCACCATAATCTAACTGAGTATCAAAAAGAGGAGCGTGTCAGAATCAGTAAAGAAACTCTTAATATGCTGAATGATGGTGGTCACCGCATCATTTCTAAAATTGTAACAGGTGATGAAACGTACATACCGTTTTTTAACATTCCAACACGTCAAGAAAGCAAAATATGGGTCTTTGAAGATGATCCCATGCCGACAATGGTGAAAAAACAATGCGTACTGAAAAAATTGATGTATACCGGTTTCTTCAGAAGTACGGGATTGGTCAAAACCATCAAGTTGGAAGGACAGAAGACAGTAGCAGCAAACTAGTATACCATTAAATGTCTTCCAGAAATTCTACAAGAACTGAATGTTAGGGGACTAATGCTTCACCACACTGTAAAAAAACGGAAGAAATACAGTAAAAATCACTGTTATTTAAATGGCTATCATAGGAACACTAATGATAACAGTAAATTTTACTGTTAAATTCAGCCGCAGAAAATCGTTTGCTATTGCGCATGCGCATTGAATTGGCGGAATAAAAGTTTCTTCTGTTCCTGTGACAAATGAATCAAATTAATTTCGCCATTTATTTGCCCGTGTTTTCGCTTAGTGAAGTAGGTGATATTTTGAGAATAATTATTCCTTTAGTTGAAGTTCTATTGAAATTTAACCACCAAATATAAGGTAACGTATATTTTTCATATTGTTTATTATGCAAGTTGTTAGCTAACTTTGATATATATAAATTCTTATAAATTTGACTGAACATTTCAAAAAATTCTAAGCTGAATTTACAAACGATCATATTTACTAGTATTAATTTAGTGTCAATATTTTTTTACTTACTTTTTATTAATATTTAAAATATTTTATAGTAGTTTGGTAACATAATTGATTAGTATTTTAATTATCAATTTTTTGATGAAATTAGAATTGTATTTAAGTGCTTCCATTGTTATAAAATTGCTTAGCTATATTTCTTTCGAAATTAAAATTGAATAATCATCTATTGTTATATTCTTTTAGATATATATTATTAAATATATTAACGGAATTTCTATTTTATTTCGTTGTGGAAAATTCCTGATTTTTCTGTCATTGTAAAATGATATAATTTATTGTATATTAATTAAATATAATTTTTATATTTTTAATAATTTTTTGATTAGAATTTTATTAAAAAATGTTTATTTTTTAATACAGATTGTTAAATTGCATTCTAATTTTTATCATTAATTCAATTCCATTTTGTAACATGCATTAAAATAATAATTTTTTTAGGCATAAATGTTTGTAAATTCTTTCAATAAAATAATATTACAATTAATGATATTTATTAGAATAAATAATCTTGTGTTTTGAATTTGCATGAAATGTAAAAATGCATTTCAATGGAAAATGTAATGTTTTTTTAAATATTTATTTTTTAAAATCATTATTTTATAACAAATGTATAAGAAACATTTTTAAACACATATTAAGAAGTACTATTCGAATTAAGGTGATTTATTTAGAAAATGTAAAGTTTATTATTTTATAACCATAATTAATTTTTTAAATTTATACTACTAATTAGAACATTAATTAAAAATCTGTTTGGGAAATCTTGTTGGTAGTTTGATATTTATAAAACAAAATTTCTGGCAACACATTTTTTTTGAAAAAAATTATATTATTACTGCAAATTTAACTTTATTTTATTAAAAAATTGCAAAATTTGTAGTGCTATTTATGATTTATTTACATGTTAGTGAAGAAATCTGAAATTCATAAAAATAAAAGCTAATTTAAAATTATAATTAAGAAACAAATACATGAGTGAAAACTTTGTAATTTGTTCTTGCTTAACATATTTAAAACATATTGTGCTCAAGATTTTTCTAATACTACTGTGCACATTAAATACTACCTTCCAATATAGTCACACTTTTTAAAAAAATTTTAAATATACCTATGTTTAGAGAAAATAAGAATTTATGAAGAAAATGTTTGATTTGTAAAGGAAGTTTTAAAAATAGAATAATCACAAATAACTTTTAGTAGTAAGACTATTTAGAGTAAAGCCTCTTCTTACCGACTTCAGCCATATTTGAAAGATAGAATAGGTATTTGGAGGGAGAGAGAGTGTGTTTTTGTAAGCACGTGTATTTTTAAAAGTTTTCCTTCATTGTGATAGTGTTTAACTGCTGTAGATTTAAATTTTAAGTGTTTAACTGCTGTAGATTTAAATGAAAGACTTAAGTTTGCATCAGCTAACAAAATTAAAAGAATTGTTAATTTCTTAAAAACTTCTCCTCCTGGAGGTTGTAAAATACAATTTTCAACCATTGAGGAATCGGATGGAAAAGAGGATATTGGAGAGTTTATTATTCTTCTATCAGAGAAGACTTGAAAAAATATTTAGAAGTACTGCAGTAAAGTACTCAAAATTTTATTTTAAAAAAATTACTGCTTAGTAAATTATAAATAAGAAATTTAGAAATGAATATAAAAGTTAATCATAAATAAATTAATCAGGAATTTCTTTATTGGTTTTAGATTTCCGCATCTTCTCAGGATGCAATAGATATTACAGACTTACCTTGCACACCATGTCTATTAATTTGTGGTATGTATTATTTATATATTTCATAAGGTTTGAAGTGTTTTAACTCAAAAGCAAAATTTTGTTGTTACATTTATTGACCTCATCAAAAATTGTTTACTCTGCTTACATTCTATTTAAAATAAATCATATGAATATATAAAGTTCTAAAAAAATCTAAATAAATTGTTTTAGTTAAATACATCTTTTTTGATACAACTTCAATTGTATTCTTTATTTATCTTAAGTACGTATATAATGACGTAAATATGCAGACTTAATGAACAGCAATTTTTTTTATATTTCCTAATTTTGCACTATTTCATGTAATTTTTTATTGAAATTAAAGTTTTCTTAGCGGGAAATACAACTTTGATCTCACTCTAAGACAACTTAGATTTCACTTTTGAGGTAACTATTTACGAATTACATAAATTCAGTTTTAAGCAAATGTTTTATAAAATGTTATTTCATAAATTTTTGTTACTTTGACACATTATAGCATTTTAATTTTTCTGTTTATTTTCGATGGAAATGTTTTTAAATTGTATATATATGCATGTAAAAGAAATGTTTCCATATTCTCTACAAAATAAATTTTTTTAAACTTAAAATCGGTTTTTGTATGTTATCTTTAAAATGTGGGCATAAAGTTCATATTTCGCACTTTATTTCTAAAAATTTGTAATTCACAATTGGAAGTGTTATGATTTGCTTTTCAGAGGATATAATTTTCGATAACATGAATGAATTCTTATAAAACCAATTCTATATTCTCTTTTAATTAAATCAATTACAAATTAGTTTCTCGAGATAGAAAACATCAGTTAGAATGATTTAATTGAAGTAAAGATTTTATCATTTTCAGAAAAAGTGAGACCTTCATTACCAAAAATTCTTATCATGAAATTGCTAAAATCCCTTGAAATAATTTTTATCATCAAAATGTTTGTGATTGCATAAATGTAACAACCACTTGTTAACTATTAAGAGAAGTATATTTTAATATAAAACAATAAAAATTTCTAAATATTTTATTGAACTATTAAACAACTTTTCCTCTGAAATATTCAGCTCTTGAAATTTCAAATTAGTTATTCATGTGTCTATTTTTTTGTTTTGCAGGTGCTTCCTTGTTCAACTTTAATCACTCGCGGGGAACTAAATCTAAAAAATATGTCAAGGAAGGAATCCAAGCACGTGTTTTTGTCACTTTTAAATACTTTATACAACT
Source organism: Latrodectus hesperus (assembly GCA_037975125.1). Taxonomy (NCBI): domain Eukaryota; kingdom Metazoa; phylum Arthropoda; class Arachnida; order Araneae; family Theridiidae; genus Latrodectus; species Latrodectus hesperus. The sequence goes on along the minus strand of JAJQOW010000014.1, from coordinate 7,265,890 downwards.
TTAAATGGCTATAGTTGTTAAAATGTAAATAAAAAAATTCTTTACAATTATTTGTGTATTGTCAATTATATTGCTTTTTTCTCAGAATCTTAATTTGCTTACATTATAATAGAAAAAAATCAATCAATTTAAGCAATATCAAAAAGAAAACTTTTATTGTCTTTACAGTATAATTAAAATACTACATCATTAACTAATTCCCCTTTGGTATTTTTAGTAAAATGGAATGTTTTGTAAGGTTTCTTTTTATCCTAAATCTGTAGAATCACAGATATATCAAAAATCAATTTTATGCTAAGCTTTGTATCTTATTCAATATAACTGCTATTTCTTAATTTTTTTAAAAAAATATGCAATAAAAATTTCAACCTTCTTAACTATTCAATTAAGTTACGATTTGATCCAAGATTTTGAGGTAAGAAAATTAAACAATCTCGTCAGGTATTGAAAGTTAAACTAATGATCTCAAAATGTTCTAAAAATGACATCTTCTGCAATATAACATTAGTTATGTTTTTGTACTTTGTATATTATATAAAAAATTACTTAATAATTGTTGGCCCATAATTAGGAAATTAGCTAATGTGTTTTCAAAATTGATTTATACTCTACTGTTATCTTTACAAAACATGATGATAGCTGTAAATAGCTTATTGCAGTAAGTTTTGTAGAATATGCAGCAAAATGCATAGTAAAATGTGCTATAAAAATAACAATAAAAAGTGCTGTAAAATAACAATAAAAAGTGCTGTAAAAAACAATAAAAAGTGCTGTAAAAATTACAATAAAAAGTGCTGTAAAAATTACAGTAAAAAGTGCTGTAAAAATTACAGTTAAAAGTGCTGTAAAAATTACAGTGAAAAGGGCTGTAAAATTACAGTGAAAACTGCTGTAAAAATTACAGTAAAAATAACTGTAAAAGTTTTACGAATATGCTGTAAAATTTACAGCATATTGTACTGGCGCCCAAAACGCCAGCACATTTTGCTGTAAAATTACAGTGCTTTTTTTAGAGTGCATGACAATGCATCTTCACATACAGTCGGATTAACAGTTGAGGTTCTTAAACAAAAACAAATTAAAGTGATCGAACATCCGCCGTATTCACCTGATCTAACTATGTGCGACTTTTGGTCATTTTTTAATCTAAAAAAGAACTTACGTGGACGTCGTTTTCATTCAGAAGAAGAGATTGGTGTGGCTATAAATGCATTTTTTTCATCTATTCGAAGAAATGAATGGCTTGAGGCATTTAAGCTGTGGAAAATTCGTCTACAAAAGTGCATTGATGCAGGAGGAGACTACTTTGAACACACCTGAAATTTTGTAAGTATAACTTAAAAACCTAGTTGTATCTCAAAAATTTCAGAGTGACCCTCGTATTCGCAGCAAGTACTAAGCGTTAAAATTGGATATAACGCCTTGGTCCTTTGGTTGAATTAAGGCAGTTGTGTTAGGCGGTAAGAAAACCACTGCCACAGAAATATATGCTTTTAAGTCTGATAAATTTCTTGGGTGGGTTAGAGCATTATCAATTAATAGTAAGTTTCTTAATTTTGCAATATTATTTAACAGATGCCGACCATCTTGTCTAGTAGTCAGCGTGCCTGACTATGGATAATGAGGTCCTGGGTCGAATCCCAGTTTGAGCATGGATGTACTTTCTCTCTTTATCTATCCTGTCTTTGTCCTTTCATTGTATGAATGAGGTGTGAATGGTTGCCTACCCTATAAACGTGTCCCTATGGCATGTGTGTACTGAGGAAGTCGGACTCCATACCAAAATAGGGTTCAGTTTGAAAAGTGGAGCAGCACACGACCTTTTAGACACTATATAGTTTCCATATTCAATTATTGTTTTTAATGTCACTGGTAGATTGGCTTAAGGGCATATTGCGTTCAATTTCGTTGTTAATCCATATAGACAGTCGTTTTTACATTTCCTCTATAACGTTATTTCTAGAAAGGGTAACTCTAGTTGCGGTTGCTGATGACAGTATTTTTTCTTTATTCTTAAGAATTGTCTTTATTGTTGAAGTTGCCAAACTCAATGCAGCCCTAATTTGAGATTGACGCGCGCGTTCACCAGAATCTAATCTTCTAATCACTGAAAAAGCATTTTAGATTCCAGTGAAATGCTTTTTCTGCTTGCTTTCTTTTCTTGTTTTTTATTATAACCCATGATAAAAACTAAAGATCAAAATATTTGTCACTGTATTAATCATTATAGTATTATATAAATTTATACTTACAATAATGTCAACAAATGTTTCATATGATAAAAATACGTCAGTACAGCACCGTACCAAACAAGAAACACAACTACACTGTTTCGGATATGTTATTTGGAAACCTTGCGTTGCTACGAGCAATTAGTGCTACGAGCAATTTCCAGGAATCCCCGTATTGAAATAAAAGAGCGCTAAGCCGAAACAACCTTAAACTAAACAGCGTTAGGCAGGCAGCAAACCTGGTCACCGTCACCCAGACACGGTGGATGACTATCAACTGTCCACAAGCCATCCACCAACCATCCACGAAATGGCGTCGCGCATGACCAAATTGAGGCGGAGCCTTATACCAAACGGAGTATTCAGCACGTTTAATTTTTTTCATCTACAACCGTGCGACAAGTGTATATTTACTTGATTCGCGCTGTTCATATAAGATCATAGAATTCACATTTTCTGTAGAAATTGAGGAATATATCATTGAATATTTTAAAAGCTTCCAAAATTTAATTGATCAATTTGTTTTAGAATTTTATTTTTTGTTTTATATATTTATTTGTTCGATTTAATATTTTTAAATAGATAACAGGTGCTTGTGAAACCTACTTGATAATAATTATTTTAATAAAAATAAAAAAAAATCAACTATATAAAAATCTCAGTTGAATAATGAATAATAATTTCGAGAAACAATTCTCTAGAAAAGTTTTATTTGATTTTAAAAACTATTTTCATTTTATTTAAATTTTCCTCATTGAAATTGCTTTTTAAAATTAAAAAAAATATTTTAAATATTTTTATTTTTAATAAAAAATAATTGAATAAAACTTTTTTTCTTTTAAACTGCAATTAAAACACTGCTAAAACTTTAATTTCAAAACTATTGTTATATTTATTATTACTTTTATGAATGTATTAAATACATGAACTTTAATATGATAAATAAATTTATTTGTATTTTTTATATAAATATTATGAAACTGACTCTGAAATGAAATTTAATTATTTATTAAATTAGGATTTTTAATATGCTGCAAATGCATAAGTATTTGTAGTAAAAAAAATAATAAAATTATATCACAATTTAGTTTTTTATTCATGGTTTAAAAATATATTTCAAAGAAATATTTTTAACTTCATATTACACAAGTTGCATGGGCAATTGAAATAAGCTTTATGTTATTTAAATTTTTTTCACCATTTTTTCCTCTTCCAAACATATTTCAACAATAGTTTGCTGCTGATATTTAAATCAAAGCATTACATGCAATATTTATTGGTGTTTTGGGCATGATTATTTTTTTCGAATATGAAAATATTAAAAATTACGCATTACAATAATAATGGAAATTAAACTGTAAATAAATTTTCATTGGCCAATATTTGGAGTGTCGTTTAATGATGTGTTTATTTTGTGTTTGGCTGGATACCAGACACCAGAGAACCACAAAACAGACGTCAGTGAAACACCATCCACAAGCGATGCGGTGCACAGGTTTGTTGCCTGAATTAAGCGATGTCTTACTGTAGCTGCAAATAAACAAAATATGACATTGATACCTAACATCAGAATTGGTCAAATATGATGGTATCTTCAGACAACTGTTTGTCAAGTTTTGAATTCTACAACTATTATTCACCGATTGATGAAAGTCTTAAATCATCTGCTTATTTTCTAACCACCGTGGAACTTGTCTGATGGAGTCAGACAAGTTCCACGAGCCCGTTGACTGTAAGGAAGTCGAAGACTGGAGAGGATTGCTAAAGAGATCCTCCTTAGAGAGACCCATGCAATCCAAAAGGTGCTCAGGAGAGGCCTGACGACTTTGGCACTTGGTGCAGGTGACGAAGGTTTTCCTGCCCTCGTTGTAAGTGAGACATTTGATGTGACCACTAGCAAATCTTGAGAAAGTAGTACGGGTACGTCTGTTACGAGGGAGGTCAAGGGACAACCCGGTTTTGATCCCTTGTACCGATCATGGATAGGTGGTGTTTTCCACTCCTCCGAGATTTTAGATTTTCCCTGGGAGTATAATTCCAGAATGGTGAGTGTGGAAGAGGGAGTTGTTAAAATCCTGCAACCCTCCTTAGCAAGATGCTACAAAACATTTAAATATCGTATTTGCACTTTCATTTAATTCATTTAATCATTCTCTTAATTGTCTCTTAATTCTTGTCTCGCAATTGTCTAGTTTTTGCATTTTTCTCGACATGCTTTTGTAAATGCCTTTGTCATTCTGCTACTTTGGCAACGAATTGCAGCCTCTTTTACTAAGAATGAAATCCAGAAATTAATATTTCCATTTTAATGTTTAAAAGTATCCGTATTTAAGTATTTAAATATAACAGTTCATTTTTATTTACAATTTTACAATTGCTTATTCGTAAATTAAGAAGAAAAATGTGCATTAAAACAAAATTGATTAGTTATAATATGACACACTAAACAAAGAGTATATTTTTTTCTTTTCATCACATTTGAATGAACTAAATTTTTATTAAGATTTACTTAAAATTTGTGCTATCTTAATGAAATAGCTTTATGAGAATGTTATAGGTATTAATTGATGCTCTTAAAGCTTAAATATTTATTAATTTGACTCAGAGATGCTGTATAATCCAGGTTGCTGAATTTTGATTTTTTTAATTTTATTTATTTATTTATTATTTATTTTTTTTTTGGCAGAAGTAGTGTTGTCAAAATAACGTATTGTGACGTTCGTGTTGACGTAAATACTAGGTTTGCCAAAATAGAATTTTTAACATAATTCTTATAGGTCTTCAATGATATAATAAAAACCAGGTTCTCAGATACATTAGAATATCCGCTAAAAATCATCAAGCCCAGAATTTGGCATGCTGGATTATACGGCATCTCTGCCATTAATTTTAATATTATATAATTTAATTGTAATAATGTAGCTATAATTAGTTAATCTATTCAATAATTATGATATGTTTACTATGGGCTCATCGTTGAGTGGACAGTGCTCTTCAAAGCGGTAGATTCTGGGTTCGAAGCAAGCCACTGTTGAACAGCTGGAGACGGGGGTTGTGCTTTATCTTAATGTATTCATATCTATCAAAGAGGCTATTGGGCGTTTTCTTGATTCTCTCCTTTCCTAATCATAAAAACGGCGCACTATTCATGAAAAAGCAATTTACATCGAAATACTTTGAAGCAGTTTTAGGCCTAATGCTCTTAATTATACAATGTGGAAATGAATATTCCTTTTCAAGCAGGCGCTAATTAACTACATATATGCATCTTACGTATATAATTTGCATACAATGAATGCCTTTATGCTCTAAGCTTGCTTAATATTGTATTCTATTAACTAGGGGATATACATTGCAATCAATTCATTTCTTTGTGGTTGATTCAAAATATTCATATTTGAGAAAATGCGTATTGAAGTAAATGCTTAATTTGTATATTTATATCAATACTCCTAAATAATACATTAATAATTATAGTTGGGAAAATTCTTATTGATGAAAATACATAATTAATTACATTTATATACATTTACAACGCCAATTTTGTGTGCTAGACAATATTAATACTATGTTTGATAAACAATAAAAATCTTTATTATGGTAAATGAATACATGTATGTTTCATTTACCATAATAAAGATTAATTAATTTTAATAACACATCCTTTCAAGTAGATGCTAATGAATCATATTCATATAACTTCGTTATGTTTCACACTTAAAATAACAGCTTTGTTATTGTAAGTGTGAATTTAATATTAATAATATAAATTTATTATTATAATTTATTTAATAATATTTGCATTGTGTTCCATTTATTTTGATGAATTTTATTACAAATTATTTAATTTGTCTACTAAATATTTATTATTACAAATATTTTCTTCCATTTTAAGGAAATAAAAATTAATTATATTTCTGTAATATATTTGTATAACTCATTTAGAATTATAAACAATTTATATTCTAAGCAATATTAATACTGTGTGTTTATTAATTGTTAAAAATTTTATTGAAATAAGGCATTTATTTCATTGATTCTCTATAACAAATTATATCTCATTTGAGTAGATGATGCCGAATTACATTTTTGTAATGCATTTACAGCAATATCTCTTGAGCAATATTTACACTATTTGAAACTAATTATGATAAATTTCATTACAATCATTTCAGTTATTTAAATGATTTAATATAGAAATATTCCATTTTGAGTAAATATTGATGTATTTTATTTATTTATATCTTACATTTACAAGAAACTGCAGCCTAATGTTCAAACCAATACTAATTCTGTGTTTTATCAATAATAATCAATTTTATTATAATTAATTAAATATGTGAATGAAATATGCGTAATAGCATTTAATTGAAGTAAATTCTAATGAAATCTTTTTACTTAACATTTTTATAGAATTATTGCAGGGAAATGTTTGTGTTCCAAAATACATTAATATCTTATGGTCTTAAAAATAAAGTTATTTATAAGTAAACGTTATATGTTTATCATGTCCTTTTTAAATATCATAAAGATTATTTAAAAAATGAGTCAGAAAATTTAAATATTTTAGAAATAACATACTCCATTTAATTTAGATAATCTAGAAGAATATAATCTCAACTAACATGCAATTTCAACGTCATCCAACAGAAAATTACTCTGAAGATATTTATTTCAGAAAACATTTAAGAGCTCGTTAGAGATAAAAAGAATTTTTTCTTCAAATTAATTTTTAAAAGAAATTAATAATTATTGATTAATCTCATTGTGAGAGAAAATAATTTATATAATTTTTATGAGCTGAAGTAACTGACAAGATTATTAATTACAAACTTCCACATAAAATATGATTATTAAATACTTTCGGGGAAAAAAAAACATTGCAAAGAGTTATAAGATTAGTTTTTTTGTTAACTCCTAAAATTTGGCTATGTATCAAATCTATTGTGTATCAAACCCATTACTATTAATTAGATTACCAAAATTATTAAAAAATGAATTAAGGATATATTTTATATACAATTAGAAACACCCCCGATATTTCTTTCTGTGAAGTCCGTTAATTATATACCAAATATTCATTTTCGTCTTCATTTTTATATTTCTATAAGAGTTATTAGTTTGTGTACACTATTTTTAAGAATATAGTATTCCATGATATTTGGGAAATGTTTTTTGTTCTTAAATTTTAACTCTTTTCTTGCAATAGTTCTTTAATAAGCAAAATTAATTATGCAGCTAACCAACAGTTGGTATTATTAATTTTAATGATTTTGACCTCGTTATTTCTGATAATACTATGATGTATACTATTTTCCAGCAAATGATAAATGAATCATAATTTTTTAGGTGTTACTTTGAACAAAATCAAAAGACAATTGATTATTTAAACTGGTCCTGAATTAATTATTATTTGGCACGATGCCTTAACACAATTTTTATTTTACCCATTAAAGTATCTAAAATATGGCAAAAAATTTATTGATTAAAACCATAGTTGCAACAAAATTTGCTATATAATTTTGAGTTTCCAACTTTAAAAAAGTCTAAATTTTTTATTTAAATAAAGAAAAACTATAAGGTCAAATTTCTACAAAATATATCACAAAACATTAAAACCTCAAATTTTGTTAGAAGCTAAATTTTTGTTTCTACTCTTTTAAAGTCATTAGGAACAGAAAGGTCCATTTAATGATTATAATACCGTGATATGATATTATTAAATATTTAAAAATTTGCTACTATTTTCTTTAAAAAATATGAAGTAAATTTGAGTTTTTTTTGAGTAATTTAGCATTTGTTAACTATATAACAATCTCAGTGTATGATAAGAAAAATATGTATCTTAATTAATGTATAACAAATGTGCATTTTTTGATTTATTAAGATTTAGAATTCTCATTCAGTTTGATCAATTGCTATTTTTTAAAAAGATGAATAATAGATACTGTTAACTGTAAGAAGTATTAATAATTTCTTATTTATAAAAGATAAATGATGAAAGTGTGGTTTTAGATGGTTAAAAATATTACTTATGTAAATGAATTGTGAATCAATTGTTGTTGTAGTATTATCTCATTTGCATATTGAACTCCTCAGTCCCTTAGTCAACTGTTTTGAACATTATAAACAGCTTCAGTGCTCGTTTATCCCCTTCCACGAGCTTCTATTTTCTCCATCTACTACTACTTTCAATTGTGGAGCTTGCTGTGCTCCACTGAGTCTATGTTGTGTCACGCCTTTAGACGTGGACCCCTGCATTTGTCTTAAAGTCGGGACGTTTCGCTGACACGGAGGTATTATAATTTGGACACTCTAAAAATCTGAGTATTTTAAGATCTGAGTATCTAAAAATCAGATTGTTTAGATCTAACATTTCATGGCCTTGGGAAAATAAAAGACTTACTCAATTTCCTTAAAGCCACCAAATACAACCAGGATATCCATAAATATTTCTGAACAAAAAAGCAGATGATTATTATATTTTGATCCTGGAACCAGGGGTACGCGTACCTTCCTGGGGCTTGAGAAACCGCCAGGCGCGTCGGCAGGTGGTGGATCGCCGAATGTCCTGTAGGAATGACAGGATAGCCTTGAATATAGAATCAGAGGCCGCGAACCAGCTCCCGTAAACCCTTATGTTATGCGATCCGTGCCTAGGGCTAATTGGCACCGCGGAATTGGTGTCTTAACGGAGCCTCTAGTTGCCTTGCAAACTTCTAGAGTAATTTGCCTTTCCCAGTAACTCAGGCAATGCTGGGTGGACTTATATTACCCGAGCTTATTAATTGTTATCTTGTGGCTGAAAAGACACAAGAAATAACAAACCTTTCTGCATTTGCAGGTGAAGCCTCTGTAGTAGACCTTGCTGAAAAAGACAAGGGAACTCAGAGGCAATCTTGTAAAGGGGCAGCAATGAATCCTTCACAGGAGGTAGAAATGACCTCCAAACCATCTTCTTCTGGTGAAAGTCAGGAAGCTATCCCTAGCATGACTGACTTTCTGACCAGATGGGACTGTTTCAGCAAGACCCTATCTGCTGGAAATGTCATACGCAAGAGGAAACGGCAGAGCATATCATTTATGAATGCGAGGCCCTCCCTAGATTAACTTCTTTAGGCATCATCCATACTAGAGAGTGACACCTAGACTCCATTAAAGGGTTATCGGACTTTATTAATAAAGTGGGTGATCCGAGCAACTGGAACAAGGAAACATTGGGATTGGAGTTAATGGTACAAAATGCTGATAAAAGCAGAGGTGCCCAATGACATACAACCCCAACTCTAAGAAGAAAAATATATTTTGATGCTTACGAAGAGCATTTATAAAAGTCACTTTTATTCACTGATGTGCCGCTTATTTTGATAACGACATTTCTTAGGGACTGTAATCTTAGAATGAATTTCTGAATGTTTTTTTTCTTTATAAAATTCTTCGTTCTCGAAATTCATTTGTAATTTATAATATAAATTTTTAGTTCAATTATTTTTGATCAATATTCGAATAATTTGCATTAAAAGCGAAAAGTACGTAAAGAATTATAAAAATTGATTATGAATATTTATATGTTCAATTTTTAAATTATAAATCCTAAAGTAGCAGTTTTAAGAATTAATATTGCTGAAACATATCCATGCAGACATTTATTTAATATTTTGTTAATGAATGCTTAAATAAAATATCTGTAGACCAATTTTGTTATTTATTAATTATAATGTGATTGTTTCTTTTGTTCAAGTTAGGATCATGATTATGCCACTTTTTAGCAATTCTCATTGGTTTATAATATCCATGACGTCGGATAACGTTTCATTTATATCCAATGGTATTAAGACGGAGTCTTAAATCTGACTTGTGGAAGATTTTTCTTACTGCTTTCAAATCTCATTTTTCGAGCGGCAGAAAACAAGGCGGAGTTCACCATCGAATGTCTGAGTGTCGTCAGCGATGAGAAAAAATCCATTAATAATTTTACCTGCAATAAATAAACATTTTTTTAGTTATAATGTTTTCCGTTTGTAAAAGTTTTCAAAATCATAAAAAAAACTGTTGTTTGAAATAATTAATTTTCAAATCCTTAGCGACCCAAAATTGAACACGTTGAAAATAGAAAAGAAAAAGCGTAATGAAAAAAACAATACCAAACATCAACTTTACAGTTAGTTTAAATCAGCAAGGGTGATTTAAAGTTTTAAAAATTTTACTATAAAAATATCATTTTGGATTTTTTTAATGAAAACTGATATTAGTTAATTATTTCATCTATAAAGTACTAGCATTGGCTTCTTTTAAAATGTTTTAATTTATTTATTTTATTAATTTTTTTTATATTTTCAGTTTTATTTATTTATTTATTTTTTGAAAAATGTATTTGCATGACAACTCTTAAATTGTTATTTATATTGTCTAGTTTCAACCGTTTTTTTTTTAAAGAAAAAAAATTTGAAATCTGTTTCTATGTATTTCACTCAAAAATATTAAACAATGGAAAGTATACAATAAGGAAACTCATATAAGCAGTACGCTCTAGATAATTTCTTGAAAACCTAACTCACAAACGCATTATGCTTACTCACAACCTTTTATTTCTACTTATTTCTGTTTTCATTTTTTATTAGAGTGAAATAGTTTTATTATTTACGTCTCTCAAGAAACTCCCAAATCTGCACAAAAAAGTGTGAGTAAAAAAGAAGCAGAACTTGTGGTACACCCACTCCGTTTATAAGGTTTCGTGCACTTAGATATTTTCTTTCTAAAAAATCTAAAAACCTTTATTCTTTGATTTCTTTGTTAATTTGATAACGTTTCTAACGTGAAAACACATAACGATACTTCAAGAACTTTTGAAATATTGTTCTTTGAAGAAAGAGAAAAGAAGGGATGTTATTTGTTCCAAACTGTAAAAAGATTCTTTCTTTCCTTAAAAGGAATTCTCATTTATAAAATAGTTTTCATTTAATATTTATTAGAAACAATAAAATTTATTTATTAAAAATTTAACAAAAAATAATTCTGCTACAAATAAATTAAATGTAAATAGAATTTACTTGAAACAGAATGCTCATTGCAAATGTGCAGAAGAAAACATAATAAATTTTAATTTTGCAAAGATATACATTGCATTGTTTAGACCTATGATGAAATAATCTTGAAACAAAAATGGAAGTTTTGTTTTTTTAAAGATCAAGTGATTAATAATCAAATGAAACAATGTTATTTTTTTGCTACAAAAGTAACCAAATTACATCTCACCTTTAAATTTTCGGCGAGCATTTGCTGTTACATGTAACTTACATCCACGTGTAACTAAAAAATGCTTACATTTTTAAGCAATAATGTGAGCCGTTTCTTGCTTAAGCTTTTTATTTGATTCCAATCTCAATGCATATTCAAACATACAAACAGATAATAAACAACTAAGGAAAAGAGAAATGAAAATATATGAATTTATCTTCTCAAAAATTTTGTATCTTTTTAATGCATTGTCATTTTCAAAGTCACATTTCTACAAATATATCGATAATGTAAATAATTGCAGGAATGTACTATATTTTTATTTAAATATTTGCTTTTTGTATTATGCTTGCGTTTCGCATTTTTCTGTACAAGTAGCAGAGAAATAAGTCTGTTAAATCTAATATAATTTGGCGACATTTGGTAATATTTTTGGGGAGTTGGTGATATTTTTGGCAACATGGTGCCGACAAATGAAAACTCCTTGCTTTTGAAGTTTCGAGGTGATAGAACTATTAGAAGTTGAATTACCCTAGGTTTACTAAAAGAGTAATTTGAAGCTTTCAAGGCCTGAACTGAAGAATCATAAATGTCACCTTCAGCCCTGCATTGATTTAGCTGAGAAACTAGAAATCAATTTAACTCATGAGTTAATAGCATAGCAAATTGCAAATGCATTTGCATTATAGAAGTCGTCACCCAAAGAAAAGTTTCAAGCTGTAATAATTTCAATCTTTGAAATTGAAAGAATTGTGAAGAAAGTGATTTTAGTAATTTTCCATCGTTTTGATAATCGGCGAAACGGGATGGAAAAAAAAAATAGTAAATTATAGTCATAAGTAATTCATTTTCAGAAACTACAAAAAATAATACAAACATTTTATTGATATTTTATAAACCAAACAATAATCAATTATTGCTAAAACTTATTTAAGCGTCAATGTTTATTTCTGGCGAAAACTGTACAGAGCAAACATCGTTGATCGATTGCATAAGTATAATATTATTGTACCATTTTTTCAATAAGACAAAATTAAATTTTGGTGTATTTTTTGTTCCTATTGGCCATTAGTGATTTGTGATTGTAATACTTTTTTTGCACCAACTAGCTTAAGTTTTGTTTAGCATTTAGTTTGTTTATCACTTTTAGTCAAGTTCTGCACAAAAATAAATTCGATTTGGTACACATGAAATTTTGAGCCAATAAAGTCATTTTTGCATTATTTTCGTTTCTCCTTAAAAAGCATGTTATTTCTTTAGGAACAAAAGCGGAGGTATAATGGAAAAGTACCGAGATTTTTTTAGAAGAAATAATTGATCTTCTTTATTTCTAGGTCATCCGTGAACCGTAGCTCTGTTAACTGCCGATAGTGATGCCCTCTGTTGGAATTGCCGAATGGAATCCAAGGTGTGTACAGCTCGGTAAGACTTCGCTGCAATACTCGTGCAGTCTTAAGACGGAACACAGACAGCAAGATGCCTTGGCCTACGAGACTATGGAAGGGATTTTTAACTTTACAAAAATTCCCTTCAACTCAGTTATATTGAGTTTACAATCGAGATTTTGTCTTTGCAAAGTGGATCGCCTGATTACGTTTCGTAAATCTGTCCGCTTTCCTGTGTAGGAAAACATTCGTTTGGGATTTATTACACTAATCTTCCAAAAACAGTTAATAAAATCAAATTTTGAAAATGTAAATTTTGAAATTTTTATTTATACATTATTTTTAAATATTCTTTTAATATAATTATTATAATATCTATCTACTAGGATTCCTTATATAGTCAAGTATACAAGTGATGAAACTTTGTCAAATGTTACGACGAGAGGGTAAATTTTAATGCAATCTTCTCCAGAAGTCATTTAATATTTTTAATGTAAAAAGAATAATAAATATATTTTAATTGATTTTATAATTAAATTTTATTATTTTACTCAAAAAATTCAAATATTTTTATTTACCTTTCATGTTGTGAGCAACGGATTTTTTTTTTTGAAGAGTGTCTATTAATCATTATTGCAATATTAATATTTACCACCATATTTGGCTAAATTATGAGTGCTTCAAAACTTTTTGAGCTCTTATCATTCTGAAATAATTTGATAATTTTTGCAACATGCAATCCGCATCGCTGTTTACTTCTACAGCTATATCAAAAATATCAAAATTAATAGGAATTTTCTAGCATTGTTATTGTTAGTTAATCATTTATGTGTTAATTGTATTTATACTGTAGAAATTATCTATTAAATAAACTTCGAATAATTATTTTCCTATTTAAATTATATTTATTAAAAATGTGGATAGGATTAGAAGTATTCTTTAAAAAGTAATTTCTAAAGAAATAAAAGAGCATTTATTCCCTTGCTGATTTTGAATTTTCAAACTTCAAGTTTGTTAATTCAACTCACAGATAAATTTAATCATTTTAGATGGATCTCTTCCATTAGAAAACAAATTAAAATTCAGGAAAAAATTACAGAAATGATTAGTTTTTTTACTTGTTTCAAGTTAAAGTGTACTTGAGAGAGGTTATTTAAATATAATTGCAAAAATTATTAAATTTAATGAAAGTTATTAGTGAATTTTTATTCAAGTTTTTTCTGAATTCAGATATTTTATATTTTAACCACCAGTTACCTAATTTATTCTCTTAAAAAATATTAGCATCAATGAAGGTCATTTATTTCACTACCATTTAAAATTAAATTTGAGATTTGTGCCGAGTTGAGTTGTCATTCAGGAAAGATAAGAAGAAATAATTAGTTTCCTTCTCCTTGAAGTCAGGGTATATTTTAGGTAATTATTTTATTACAAATTTTTTTGAAAATCAAATTTAATTTAAAATATAGAGTTATCAAAAGTGGTTATTTTAACTTCTGATTTATTTTCTCTCTGCCAAATTAATATAATAATATTATATTACCCAAAGCGCTTTAAAATTCTCATTACATTTCCATTTTGATGTTATTTCATGACATTGCATTGCCAGAATTGTCATTTATTAAGGCATTAACTCAAAATGATGTCAGTCAATTTAGTTGATTTAATTGATTTTTGCAGTAATAGGTTGGATTTGTGAAACAATGTAAATTTCACTAACCTAATTGTTGTTGTTGTTGTGTGCCAGCTGGGACGGCAATATAGGGTGCGCTGCTCCACTTTTTCAACTGAGCCCTATTTTGGTGCGGAGTCCGACTTCTTCAGTACACACATGCCATAGGTGCCCGTTTATAGGGTAGGCAACCATTTACAACACATTCATACGAAGAAATGACAAAGGCAGGATAGAGAGAGAGAAAAAGTACATCCATGCCCGAACCGGGATTCAAACCCAAGACCTCCTTATCCGTAGACAGACACGCTGACCACTAGACAGTTTGGTCGGCAACCTCATAGCTAAGTTTGTAATAAAAAGTATCACAAATTATTATTCCAATGTCTAACAATAGATTTAAAAAGATAATAGTGGGGCAATAGTAAAAATTAAAAACATAATATCTCGATAAACACTGAGAATTTATTTAAAAGAATGAAAGCTGGCATCTTGCCAAATATGTTTGAGTATTAAATAACAGAATAAAGAAGAGTAATGTAGCATCTTCTTTTCTGAAACATGTGAAGATATATATCTTGTCAATAATGAGAGCATTGTGCAAGCAGTCAGCACTTCTCCGAGTCAGTTTCGAAAGAATTATGAGGACATTTAAGATTCTGCACAGCGATAGAGTTCCTCTTATCTCTTGAGTGGCGCTAATTGATTTGTATGATTGGTTTTAGCGAGTGACGTGCTCACTGGAAATCTGAGAACTTCCAGAAGTTGGAGAGTTCCTGCCAAGTTTCTTCCGAAGTTGTTCCATTTGGTCCTCTTCAAAAACGATGGCTTTCTGTTTCGTTGTGTACGGATGTGGGAGACGCTGGAGGCGGAGTTTAAGAGATCATGAAAGTGTGTGGGAGCGAAAGGAACGTGGTTCTTGAAAAACGCCACGAGTGGTAGCGGAGGTGCCGTTTCCAGGCAGGGGAAAGTTCTGGTATTTCAAATGATGTAAAAAGGAACCATTTAAAATTATGTTTGTGTCTGTAGTTAATGTTATGTGTTTTTTTTGTGTAAAATAAATGTGTAGTAAAAACCCAAGATCTTTCGTATTACTGAACGATCCTGGAAACGACAGGTTCGTGGAAACAATCACATTGGCGCAGTCGGTAGGATGTGTTCCGGATTGATACGAAATGATGGGATGCTAATGATGGAAAAGTATCTACAAAGTCGTGAGTCTGTATATTTTGATTGCTTCTCATTCCATTAAGAGCCAATTTTTGTTTTAATTATGTATGGTTTAAGGGAACTTTTGTTTTAGAATTTTCTTAAATTTCTTTGTAGGGTTTTGTTTAAGAAGTAAATATAATTAATAAAAACTGTTTAAATGTTTGAAATATCAAGATAAAAATAAATATGCATAATGTTTAATTTAATTGAGAAAATATATAAGTTTCGATATTGGTTTCGAAATATTATTGGTTATTGATATTTGTTCATAATGATTCAGAAAAGTTTTTTTTTCCCTCTAACTGGTGATATTATTAAAAATATATATAAATAATTTTGATTTATTAAGGAAAAATATTTTTGGAATAATCTGTTTATTAAAACAAATTTATAATAATGATGTTGTTGATAATAATAATGATGTTGTTGTTGCTAATTGTCAATTTCTTGAGTTATGTGCATTAATTTAAAAGATGCTGTATTATTGAATAGTAAATTGTTGAAACGTATGTTTGGTTTAATATGATATAATAGGATATAAATCTTTTTGTTTAGAATTTTCATTATCATTTTGTTGTTTATTATGTAAATGATATAAGTTTATGGAATAAGAAACTATTTCAAGAAAGTTTAAATGCTTCTAAAATGTTTATTGTTTTGCATTATCAAATAACGTGTTCAGAACTATTCAGTATTATAAGGTATATTAATTATTTACTATGATTGTATTTAATATTTATGTAAAGTAACCTAGATTTTAAATTTTGATTCAAAACCGAAAGTGTGAAACATTTTGAAGAGGGAAGTTTTGAATTATTTTATATTTCGAAAGTAATTGTGCTTGCAACTATTGAATAGATTTTTGGTTATTTCGATAGCTCTGCTTCATATTATTTTAAAGTAAAATAGTATATACAAATAGTGATGAACATAAATACATGTTACTAAAGAAAATTATTTAATTTTTTTTATTGACTTAAGTTGTTATGCTTAATGATCTGCTGCGATAAGGATTTATTTAATTTGAAATGCTTAAACTGGTATTATGATTCGTATATGCAATTTTTTTTAGCTTAATTTAAATTGTTTTCATTCATTAATGTGTATTATATATAATTGAAGTTTTATATATATTAAGTGTATTACAGTGTGTTGAATTGAAAATCGAAACTATAAATTTTTAAATTAAGTATTAAAATAAATTATTTAATTTTTTTGTGCACTAAGTAAACGAAAGTGTTTTATTGATAAAACAAAAGAAAGATGATTTGTAGGATTTTAAATGTTTTATTTTGAATAATTGATAATTAAACGTTTGGTAATTTGCGATAACATTAGTTGTTAAAATGGCTTTCGCATTCTTGGGTAAAGCTCGGAAGGAGGATCTGTTAATATTGGCTAATGAGTTAGGAGAACAGATTCCTCCGGACGCAAAAATAATAGATTTAAAAAATGTGATTACACAATCTAAACATTTTGAAGAGTCATTTGTTCGAGAATTAATAAATACAATAATTTCCGATCGGATAGAGAGAGAGAAAGCCAAAGAAAGGCAACGTGAATTAGAACGAGAACGAGAAGAAAGGCAACGCGAATTAGAACGAGAAGAAAGGCAACGTGAGCATGAAATTAAAATGCGTGAATTAGAATTAAAAGAAAGGGAAGATGAGAGCAATTCAGGAAGCACTGTCGAATATGGGCGAGATAAATTAGGAAACGCATTTCTAGGTTATTTAAATATAATGAAAGGGGTAATTTTAGATCCCCCGGAACGAGCCGAAGAATGGCCCTTCTTTTTCCATCATGCCGAAAGGATGTTCAAGCTTTATGAAGTACCCGAGCAGTATGAAGGGAAAATTATTTTACAGTGTTTAAAGGGTCGTGCTAAAGGAATAAATGCTATGTTGTCTGAAGAAGATTTAGATCAGTATGACAAAATCAAAAATTTCATTTTAAGGGAACATAGAATAACCCCCTTACAACACAAGAAGAATTTTGATTCTTGTTATAAATTACACAATGAAAGTTATGCTCAGTATGCGTCCCGGGTGGAAGCTGCATTAGAACTGTATTTAAAATCAAGAGATGTAGAAACATTTGCTAAACTTAAAGAGCTTATTGTAGCTGATAAAATAAAAGAAACTTTACCTACTCATGTAAGGTCCCAAATATTTTTGAAAGAGACTGAAAATTGGCTTCCAGTCCCTGAATTGGTGAGGAAATTGATAATTTCTTAGTTTCGATACCAAAAGGTTTCACAAATAATCCCCACAACTATACCAAATTTATTCCTGGCCCACATGGGACAAAACAGAACGAAACTGTAAGGAAACCTTTTTCAGCTGAAGTTAGAAATAAAAGTTTTTTTGAGAGGAAAGAATATTGTAATTATCAAAAGAACCCAGATCCACGACCACAGAATCGTTTCGGAAATAACACGGCGAGTTGCTCTCCAGATAAAAAGGTATTAAAGTGTTACAAATGTCAAGAAGAGGGTCATTTGAAGAAATTTTGCCCACAAATGAATACAGTATCTCAAGTTTCTAATAGAAGTGAAACTGAAGTAAGCAAGAAAGGGTTAAATGAACTTTGCATTAAAATAGGTAATGCAAGTTTCGATTGGGAAATTCCAATCAGCGAAAAGGATGGTGAGCTTTTACGAGTTGATTTAAATATAGGAGATAATAAGTTTCAAGGAATCATTGATAGTGGTGCGGAAATTACAGTACTGCGGAAGTCAGTGGTGCCAGAAGAAATGTTGCAGTCAAGTGGGAAAATTTACTTGAGGCCTGCAATTGGATCTCCGGTTGAAGGAAAGCTTGTTTCTGTTCCACTTAGTCTTTGGTCAGCAGATGATGATATCAGGCCGTATATCATGGTGCATGCTGCGGTTGTTGAAGGATTGCATGAACAAGCTTTGATCACTCCTAGAGTTTTCAGTTTGTTGAAAGAACAAAGAAGAAAATATCTCGGAGAGGAAATAAAAAATATCCACGGGAAAGAAATAGTTTCGAATACTTTCAATGTGGAGGGAAGGAAAATAGAAGCTCACAAGGAAATAGAAGCAAATCAAGGAACACTTGATTTAGAAAATTCTGAAGTAGAGGTTTCGACTACTCCAGTGGAAAATAGCTTGTTAAATGAAGAAATAATCGCTATTAAGGATGAAGAAAATAATACTCCAATTTCGCAAGCAAAGATATTAAGAAATGAACAGTTGTCCTGCGCTACATTAAATCGGTGTTTTGAAGATGCCAGACAGCGTAAGAACAATTACTGGCTGGAATCAGATTTACTGTACCACACAGGCAATGTGGCAGGACAGAAATATGTACAGCTTGTAGTTCCTGATTGCAGGAGAAAAGAAATTTTAAAATTGGCTCATGAAACACCAACAGGAGGACATCTTGCCTCTAGAAAAACCAAGGAAAGAATTGCGATGTCTTTTTGGTGGGAAGGTATGCCAAAAGATGTCAAACGTTGGTGTGAATCTTGCCACGATTGTCAATTGCGGAGGAAAACCAAACTGAAAGACAGAGGACCTATAGAAGCTGTTGGTAGACCAGAACTACCCTTTCAAGTAGTGAACGCTGACATTTTAGGGCCTATTGAACCTAAATCTTCTAGGGGACATCAGTATGTATTGTGTGTTATGGATCAGCACAGTCGGTGGCCAGAAGCAATTCCTATTAAATCTTTGACTGCAAAAGCGACGTGCGATGCTTTTATGGAAATTTTTATGAGGACTGGCATTCCTCGAATCATTGCTATGGACAATGGAACAAATTTTGCTGCCAAGTTAACGCAAGAATTTCTTAAAAGATTAGGGACTGTACCAAAATTCTCTACACCAGGTTACCCACAGAGTAACGGATTAATAGAAAGATGGATTGGCACAATGAAGTCAATGTTACATCATGCTATAAGGTCGCAAGGTAGAGGATGGGACAAACAGCTGCCTTTTCTCTTATGGGCATATCGTGAAGTGCCAAACGCTACTACTGGGGTCTCACCATATCTACTAGTTCATGGACGCCCCCAGTTGGACCTTTAGCAATTTTAAAATCTACATGGGAAGATGAAGTTGTTTTACCTCAAGGTATTGGTGAATCAATCACTGATTATCTTCAGAAGGTTCGAAGTAGGTTGCAGGAAGCTGTGGAATACGCTGATGAGCATACTAAAAATCAACAGGAGAAATATGTACATTATCATAATTTGAGATCCAAATCAAAAGAATTATCTATTGGAGATGAGGTTATTGTGTTGATTCCAGACTCTACAAACAAACTTTGTTCTAGGTGGAAAGGTCCAGGAGAAATTGTAGAACAAAAATCACCACATTCTTATGCAGTTAAGCTACCGGATGGAAGCATCCGTCATCTGCATCAGAATAAGCTAAGGAAATATATCCAACCGATGAATACGGTGGGTATAATATATGAAGCTGATGAAGATTTTGGGGAAGTTAAACCTGTACCTCTAGGAGGCCTTGGAGAAATAAAGGACTGTTGGAAACAGCTAGAAGAAAAGACAGAATTGTCAAATCTATCTCCGAAGCAAAAGACTCAGCTTTTAACAATTCTCAAAGACTACAGAGTCGTTTTCAATGGTGAATTAAAACGAGCTAAAGTACAACCGCATAAAATAACATTAAAAACTGGAATCGAAAGGAAACAGCCTCATATTTACCGAATACCGGAATCACTAAAACCTCAGGTGGAAAATCAAATAAAGGAACTATTAAACAAGGATTTAATAGAACCATCTTCTGCAGAAATTGTTTATCCTCTTGTATGTGTCGCAAAGAAAGACGGAACGATTCGACTATGTGTCGATTATCGGGGACTAAATTCTGAATCTAAAATAGCTCCATTTCCAATGCAAAATTCAGAAGAATTACGATTCAAAGCTGGTGCGGCAAAGTATCTATCAACTTTAGACATCCTTAAAGGTTATTGGGAAATTCCATTGGATCAAGATAGTCGAGAATTAACGAGTTTCGTTTCACCTAAGGGACAGTATCAGTGGAAAGTAATGCCATTTGGACTTGCAGGTGCTCCAGCTACTTTTCAGAAAACTATGAATCAGATCCTAAGACCTCATAATGATTTTGTTGAAAGTTTCCTGGATGATATCATAATTTATTCATCTAGTTGGGAAGAACATTTGAACCATCTAAGAACGGTTTTGAAAACATTAAAGCAGTGCAATTTTAGCGCAAATTTAGCAAAATGCACATTTGCTAGATCAAAGGTAAAATACTTAGGTCATATAGTTGGATCAGGAGAGCATGGGCCCGATCCGGATAAAATTGCAGCTATCAAAAACTTAAAATCGCCAAGAACAAAGAAAGCCTTAAGATCAATATTAGGACTGTTTAACTATTATAGGGAATATGTGCCTCATTATGCAAACATTGCTAAGCCATTAACAGATCTGACCAGAAAATCTGTACCAAATGATATCCCTTGGTCTGAAGAGACAGAAAGGGCTTTCATCTCATTGAAAGATAGTTTATGTGCTGTCACTTCATTGTCAACCCCTGATCTAAATAATCAATTTGAACTCCACACAGATGCTTCGGTTACTGGCATTGGAGCATGTTTAATGCAGAGAGACACAGATGGAAATCCTAAGCCTATAACCTTCGCCAGTCAGAAATTAACTCCAGCGCAGACTAAGTGGAGTACCATTGAGAGAGAAGCATATGCTGTGATATGGGCACTTGGTAAGTTTGAAGCATGGACTTACGGAACTTCCATAAATTTATTCACAGATCACAATCCTCTGAAATACCTTACGGAAAGCATCCCGAAGAATGCCAGATTACAGAGATGGTCACTGGCTCTCTCTCGCTATCAGGTCACAATAGCTCATAAGCCCGGTAATAATAATGTTATCGCAGATGCCTTATCAAGGGTTTATGAGGATGATTAATTTTTTTTATTTCTTTTATTATAAATCTAGCATAAGAAATAGTAAAATATTTCTGACATATTATAATATTCATATTTAACTTTATATAAGATATTGTAGTTATTTCGATTTGTTTTGGTTGTTAATTTTCATAAGGTTGTGTGAAAAATATTTGCATAGTTATTTTTTTTTAATGTTAATATTGATTCTTATTTTCTTACATTATAATATTGTGTTGTAATCAATATAATAGATATAGCAGTAGTATAGGCTGTTTTCCTTTAAAGATAATATGAAAGAAATGTGTAAGCTGTAGCATGTCAGCAAATAGATTAATCGTTAAGTTACATTTAGAATTTTGGTATTGTTGGCTCTTGGTGGAATGGTGATGAAAGGTAAAAGAAACATTCTAGGATTCTTCGTAGTTTCCATTCGCGGGACAAGGTCCAGCAATGGAAACTGGAGGGAAGGTGTCAATAATGAGAGCATTGTGCAAGCAGTCAGCACTTCTCCGAGTCAGTTTCGAAAGAATTATGAGGACATTTAAGATTCTGCACAGCGATAGAGTTCCTCTTATCTCTTGAGTGGCGCTAATTGATTTGTATGATTGGTTTTAGCGAGTGACGTGCTCACTGGAAATCTGAGAACTTCCAGAAGTTGCAGAGTTCCTGCCAAGTTTCTTCCGAAGTTGTTCCATTTGGTCCTCTTCAAAAACGATGGCTTTCTGTTTCGTTGTGTACGGATGTGGGAGACGCTGGAGGCGGAGTTTAAGAGATCATGAAAGTGTGTGGGAGCGAAAGGAACGTGGTTCTTGAAAAACGCCACGAGTGGTAGCGGAGGTGCCGTTTCCAGGCAGGGGAAAGTTCTGGTATTTCAAATGATGTAAAAAGGAACCATTTAAAATTATGTTTGTGTCTGTAGTTAATGTTATGTGTTTTTTTTGTGTAAAATAAATGTGTAGTAAAAACCCAAGATCTTTCGTATTACTGAACGATCCTGGAAACGACAGGTTCGTGGAAACAATCACATATCTTTTCTTCATAGAATTCTATTTTATTTTAATCCGATTTTCATCCATATTTTTAAAACATTCATTGATATTTTCATGACTGTTATGAAATTAACGTATAAATGTTACGAATTTTAAAAAATAAAATAGTGTTGCCCAGTAGCATTTTTTAAATTCCCCATCATTCTAAGCTACTAATATTTTTAGTAATATATGAGGATTTTTTTATAAACAGAATTACAGATTCTTATCGATTATTAATATTCTGAATTGAGTATGAATATAATATTAATTCTTCGTGGCATCAACATTTTGAGATTTATGTGTTCTTTAACTTGAAGATGCTTTTTTTCACTTCTTCTTATCATTATTTTGAAAATTTCAATAAACCACATTGCTTGAGGCCGGGGTAGCTTGATTGGTATCGTTGGAAGATTGTGAGCTCGAATCCTGAATTAACTGAATATCCACCGTGTTCATTAATGGTGGCTGGGTCAACTTAAATAGGTCGCAGCATCCTCCAAGCGAATTAATAGTTCTGGAGGTGACTGTCCAGGCTTTGGAAGATTTTCTACAGATCCTTCTTTCTGTGAATTCTGAATATTCCTCACCCAACTGGTTTGACTATCTGGTAAACCCAGAGTAGGGATTTACCAGTTAGGAGTTTCCATCTAACTGGTAAATCCCAACTCTGGGGTAAGGACAGAAAATTATACCGTCTCACACTTTATAATTCTTTTGGTTGGTAAACTTAAAGCTATATAAAGTGGTTATTGCTTTTATTTGGTATAAGACTGAGGAATTGAATAATATTTAGAATTTGTTATGATTATGACGTCTATCTTTCATAATATCTAGTATGTTTTTAGTACCAGATGCTATTTCTGCATACCGCTTTCGGCCAGTAGCACTTGACCAGGTCCATAACGTTGAATACCCTCAAAAAATCAACTATCATTAAAGGATCGTTGTATAAATCATCCTTGGATAAGTCCAGGCACTCAAGGATGTGTTTTAGCGTAATATGTCCTAAAAGTTGCATATATTGAACTAATATTTAGATACTTTGGGTCCTTATATCGTCATCATATTAAAATCACTGATACCGAAGAAAAAATTTCATTTCATTATAAGCAACTGACGGTGAAAAACAGATTCTTAATATACAGCTGAAAAAGTTTCGCAAAATCTACCCTAACGTGATCACGCGAAAGAAAATCATGATGAGATTTTTCATAATGATAAACTTATCGATTTGTTTTTCTTGCCAATGTATTTTATGCTTTCAGTACATTAGAGACATTGATAGAATATGCTGAAGATCACAAACTCAAGTTTAATGGCACTAAGTCAATCATTATCTTTTTACATCCAATAAACACCTATGTAATTATGAACTAAAACTCATGTTTGAAAACCAAAAGCTTGCCTATGAAAAGCATCCAAAGTACATGGGATATATACTTGATCCGGAAATCACAAGTAACAAACATATTGATTACTTAGTTCTGAAAGCAAGAAAACGTATAAACATGCTCAAATTTGCTCATTGCAGGTAGAGACTGGAGAGGTAATGCTTCCATCGTTAGAACTACATATCTTGCACTCATCAGACCTATTCTCGAATATGCCTTTCCAGTGTATCGTTGTGGCTCAGTTTCGACTTTGAAATAATGAGATCAAATTCGACTAAGTGCAGTTTGGATAATTACTGGTTTGAAAAGGAGCCACCCTTCAGAGTTTGTCCTTTTCAAAGCTGATTTGGAGCCTCTTCGCGTTCGAAGACAGGTCAGTCTAACAAAATATTTTAGCAAATTTTACAGCTATGGCTCTCACAATAATAATTCAAATTATCTTTGTCATTGGAAAAGCCACCAGGAGAATTTCAAGAAATATAATTCTTTTTAGGCAGTCTTCCTCTCAGGCAGCTATTGCTAATAACGTTGAACTACATTCTCTTCATTTCTGCATGTCACGAACAGAAAATGTTTCCAGAGTTCATTTTCACTTCAACCTCTTTTCCTCCATCAATAAAAAGAATACTTTACCAGAACATCTTTGACAATTAGCCTTGGAAATCATAAATATTATCCTTAGCAGTGACATTAAATTGTATATTGGTGGAAGTAAAACTAGTAATCCTGCAGATTGTGGCATTTATATCGAAACATCTAAGAACACTTATACTCTTAGTCAACGTAATCCAGACTTCTGTTCCGTATTTAAAAGTGAATTACTAGCTGTGGATGCGGGACTTGAAGGCATTCTGAAGGAAAAAGATTATGAAAAGCCGAAGCTCAATGGAACATCTCAATAATTGGATCCATATCAGTGATAAGAGATGTGTATCCATTCTTCACAAGTTGAAGCATATCTCACTTGATTATGATATTCATTTCCAATGAATCCCATAACATGTAGATGTTTTTGGCAACGAAAAGGCAGACTATTTACCCAAAGACGGTTGCACATTAAAAGCATCTGCATCTGATGAACTTACCTACCAGGAATTCTTCTCCACAAACAATTAACATGAATAGAAGAATTTGGCTGTAGCCCCCAATCACGATTGGTATAGGGCTGGTAAGCTGGGACAGTCGCTGGTTCTTCCTGGTGGCAGAAAAATCAATACCTGCCTTTCACGGGGCATTTAAAATGTTTTACCTTTAAATAGAGCATAAAATGCAACCCTCTTTGCCCAAAATTTCGCCAACATCCGGCTTCAGTTGATCCTATTTTAAGCTGCTTGGGACTTCTCTGGAAGGAAAGTTTCACCTCTCCTCTCCTTGTTTCCAACTTACAACTCGTGAATGAATTTATGGATATGGTTTGATTCCATCAGATCTTAGGAGATAAGAACCAACCAACCTCTCTTTTAGTTTACCGCCAATGATGTGTATGGCGTAAAAAGTGTCATCATTTTTAACTAAACATAATTCAAATTTAAAAGATAGCAAGGTTTCCTTAACTTAAATCTTTAACAAAAATTTGGAATCAATTTTCAATGAAATGAATTTTCAACGCAAATGAATTTTCAATAAAACATTTATGAATTTATCAAATTTGTGTTTATTACTTACACTTGTTTGTGTTCATAACTTAAGTTTAAAAAAAATTGTACAAATAACGTCAAGCCAAAACTAACTTAAGAAATTCGATTCAGTCAATATTTAATTACACAATTGACATAGCATTTCAGTTTATTTACCGCTTATATTTTATTCATTGAACTGTAGTTTCACTAATTAGTTTACTTATTGTCTTGGGAATTTCGAGAACTGCACCAACAACTTGAAATAAATGCCTGATTGAGCGAGAAATAGAACACATATAAAAACAAAATTATAATCTAAAGTTAGTCTTCCACACTTTCTGAAAAAAATTGTGCATAAGTCGAACATTTAGTGTTTTGAAGTGAAGTTTTATCTCATGTTGTTAGATTCAAATGGAAAATCTATAAATTTCAAATTTTCGTTAAGGTTGCAAATTTTTTCACAAAGAAAAAACATTTAAAAAGCCATTGTTTGTTGAAATTCCAAAAAATGTTTTAATAATATGCGAAATATATATTATAGTTTTTTTACTTACCAAGTAACACAGATTTAAACATTTTTGATATACGAGGGTCACTCTGAAATTTTTTAGATACAACTAGGTTTAGTTGTATCTAAAGGCGGCTGGGTCTAAGTTGCCTTAGATACAACTAGGTTTAGTTGTATCTAAGGCAACTTAGACCCAGCCGCCTTTACTCAACACGACGGATCTTCATTCAATTGGGATTTAAACTCACTATCTTTTGATAATGAAAACGACGACTTAACCAACCAGGACCCCGTTCTCTTGATAGAAAATACTTATATATAACTGATAAACTACTAAATTTATTTACAAAACTCTTCAAAAAATGATTATCAGAAGCATCTCTGTGACTATCCTTTCTTCTAGATACTTCAATGCGCTCCAGATGAAAAGCCAGTCAGATTTAACTGCTACACAAATTATTTAAGAAATTATTGTTAGAAAATCCCTGCTCCATCATGACAATTCACATCCTAATTCAAAAATAATGACTTCCCCAAAGTCCTGTGTTGTCTTCTCATCGTGGCGGGGGAGTGTTCCTGGCCAGAATGCCCGAGGTTCATTGGGGGTATATTCTCCTGGTAGGGTCAGCCAAGGGGTAGGCCATTCCACTATGCTCAGATAAATGCAATGCCGGCATGAGGCAAAGTCGGACTTCAACCTTTGGTACCTCTAGGTTCTTGGTCTCTTGAAGCTGCATTTTAAGCCCTTTTATCATGACTCGTCGATTTTTAAATTATTCAAAAATCGAGCCTCAGGGCTCCAGCTATTCTCGAGCCCTGAGGCTGTGCTCAATTGCTTGAAGGCTTTCGGGCTCAAGGACCTGGTTTGGTACTACTGTCTACCAGGAGGGATAAGCCACGACACACAATCACAGTAAAAATAATGAAAATTGAGTTTTGTCAACGAAACGCTTAAATGAGGCCGAAACTCAAAGTTATTTGCTTGATTGAGAAATACGTGATATATATTTATTGCAGAATTTGCATAAAAGACATTTTATTCTGAAGATGAGATTAACGGAAACATGAATAGATATATTCCTTTTTTTTAAGAAGAACTTGTTTTGAGCATATTAATTTTCGGGAAATTTCCGGGTAGAGAAGCTATGATACTGAAAAAGACTACTGTGAAAATTTCTGAAATTCTGTAGGTGTAACATTAAAAAAATGAAGCTGCTTCTCAAGAGTTTTTGAATACCCCTCACGTGTGTCTATTATTTTCTCCTACTTCCTAAAATGTTTTCTATATTATTATACCAGTTTAAAATAAAATAAAAAAAGTATAATTTTTCTAACTTATACCTGAAATTTAAATTGTATCAGTATCAACTAAATATTTATATGAAAGTCAATTTCAATCAATTTCCAATATGGTTGATTAAATTTGTAACGGAGTAACATCAAAATTTTGATATCAAAGAATTGGCTCTATTATAATATTGTAAGCATTAGTTCGCAAAAAAGCTAATAATTCTTTTAATTACCAATGGATCGATTTTTAATTCATTTTCGATGTTTACCATACCATATTTTATTGCTATATAGATTTACAATATGTTATTATTAAACTATAATTGAATAATTTTGTGATATTATTATTAGTTTGTATCTGATTGCTTTTCAGCATTTGAATATAATTAGTATCATTTCATAATTGATTGAAATTAAATTGGCTTGCTATTAATACTTTATTGGATTTCAACTTACTTATAATTTATTAGAACTAACATATAATTATTAAATTTACAATTAATAATTAGTAAACACTAAGTACTAATTGTAAATTGATCCACGTTACAATTATAAAAGTGTTTTCAAACTATTTTATATTATTCATTACTTATATGCAGTAACACTGATAACAGTTGTAGCTGTGTTGTTGTGTACAAGTATTAGTATTGTTAACACTAATTATAACTTTAACTCAGTTCAGTAATTTTTAAACACTAATAAATAATTTATTTTTACTCAATATTATTTTATATAATAGTAATGATTATTTTTATGATTATTGTTTTAATGACTTATTTTAACATGATATACTCAAATGAGTTCTTTCATGAAATAAATTAACATCATTGTTTTTTAAATGTATTTTATTTCGTACTAAAAGAATTACATTGCTTAAAAAATAATTATATATTTTAATTTATTGGCATAAACTGATGATAAAACTTAAAAAAATCATTTTTATTACAAATAAGTCATGCAGAAAGAAAATTGTCACTTATATTAATATCAATATACTGAAAATCTAAAATGAAAGCTATTACAATTAATTTATTACAATTAAATAATGGGGTTTTTTTTGTTTCAAGAACAATTGTCTTTCAACTAAACTGCCAATAACAGAAAGCTAAATGAAGAGCAAAAAAAATTAGAAGTATATTTTTAAATAATAATGAGAATTGGTTTCATTTAAAATAATTTTTAAAGAATAATATGTTCATTTTTGCTTTGTAATTAAGAAAAGTAATTGAATATTCTACAAACAAATGTTAGATTAATTTGATGATTTGAAAATAATTTATTTTTCCTTTATTGAATCTTATTAAAAAAACAAATTAGTTTTGTGAATTTGAAAAAAATATTAATTACATAAATTAATGTGCTCAACAAGTTATTTTGTTTATAATATTTTCATTAAAATAAAATTCGTTTCTAATAATTTTCTGGTAAAAAGTAAACTTGAGAAAACCTTTTTATGAAAGAGTGTCTGTTTTTTTATCTTTACTATGAAATTTTTTTTGTATACAAAGTAAATGTTTCTCAGAAATGAAATCATTTTCCCAAGGGCATGAATTTTAATTCCGTTTTATATGTTAGAATGAAATATAACTATATTTATTAAGTTTCAATTTAATTGAATGAAGAAAAAATTTTATTTTTTACATTTTTAATAATTAGGATTGTATTTTATAATTTGTTTTTATTAATAGTTGTAGAGTATATATATATATATATATATATATATATATATATATATATATATATATATATATATATATATATATATATATATATATATATATATATATATATATATATATATATATATATATATTTATATATATATATATATATATATATATATATATATATATATATATATATATTTATATATATATATATATATATATATATATATATATATATATATATATATATATATATATATATATATATATATATATATATATATATATATATATATATATATATATATATATATATATATATATATATATATATATATATATATATATATATATATATATATATATATATATATATATATATATATATATATATATATATATATATATACGGAATATACGGATAAATAGGCAGAAATGAGGAAGAAAAATTTTTTGTGTTCCAAGACTAATTAGTTAAAATAAAATTTTCGGAGTATTTTAAACTTTATAAATTTACACTTATTTACAATTCATTACAATAATAAAAATTAATTAAATTACGTATTTTACTCTTGCAGATAATATCTTTGATTTCTTCATCAAACTTATATTTTCATATATTTGAAACTTTGTACGGTTTGAAGTAAAAATTGATTTTTACAGATAAAAGTATCTTTTCCTGGAAAGTGTAGTGTCTTTTTAAATAGTGGTAAAAGTAAAGTCTAACGGGAAGTGATTCTATTTTTTTTCATACTTTCATAAATTTTGTTTCTGACATTCTATGAAAAAAAAAAATTTTTTTTTATCTCAAGATAGTATCTTTCACCCTTGTGATAACAAATGTATCAAAAGTATATATGAAAGTTAATGCTGAAAACGTTTATCGATATTCTCAGTTTTTCTTTTCGTATATCTGAATCTCGATGGTCTTATCGATATACGATCAAATATATCGATATTCTCCTGTTACTTTCTTAAATATATACGTCATTGCACATTGTTCCATCGTAATATTGTTCAACATTATCTAAATAATTATATATAGTTGTGAATACTACAATTATTTTAAATTTATCTTTTTTATTTTGAATCAATCAATAGATTTCAATGTCAAAAACAGAAAATTAGAATTTACTCTTTGAGAAGTGTATAGAAATCCCCAAATTTAGTTAATGAAATTTAAAAATATTTTTAGAAACATTATTACATTTATTTTATTGATTAATATTATAGATTTATGTTGTTGTTGTTGTTACTAATGACACTTGGACAAGTCAACCTCGCTATGCCTTGGCTATGCGAATTTAAGTCAATTGGGAGCTTCTTTCGTTTAATCAGAGCACCATGAAGGTTAAAGTACGACTTTTGCCCCTCAACTCCTCCGATAGATGGCAACACCAGAGGATATACTCTCTCAATTTTGGCATTGATATTGGCAGGAGGAGTAAATTTCTCCAGCCCATTGCACCCATGGTAACTGCTCAACGACCGACCACAGGACTTTCGATTCCACAGACTTAACGAGCACGTAATCGCATGTACTCGGTCACGGCTAACTAGACACACAAGGCCGTGTAAGCTTGGCGGTCACGTGATATGACGTCACATTGGTCGTCTTAAGGAGAAACGATCGAAGCTGTGCGAAACAAACATTGTTGTCATTTACGGCGTGTGTTCGAAGTTTAATCAATTTAAAATGCCTGATCGTTGTTGTGTTCCTTATTGCAAGTCAAATTATGATGGTACTGGCTCATATGTATCCTGTTTCAGATTTCCTAAAGAAGAAGCGAAGAAAATTTTGTGGTTAAAAAAATTCCCCGAAAAGATTTCACCCCTAGCAAACGAAGCGTTGTTTGTGAAAAACATTTCGCTGATGATCAAATTATCAGATTTGATTATTTACCTCAAAATGGAGAGGATATTAAAATACCTCGAGATCGTCCTAAATTAAAGGATGGAGCTGTTCCTACAATATTTCCTGGCTGTCCAGCATACCTGACGCAAAAAAGTGTGGTTAAAAGAATAAGCAGAAATGAAAAGTTACATGCTCTTTCTGAAAAAGTTTTATCAGATTTTATGACTGCAGATAAAATTGATTCTTTTGAAGAATTAACGAAAATACCGGAAAAAGTTTCTCTTCCGGATAATATTATAGTACACAAAACTGAAACTGAAGCTCATGTTTTATTTATGAATTTTCAATCTGTTCCCTCTCTTTTAAAAAGCATTAAAATAAACATTGATTTTTCAATTTCAGTTTTTGTTGAAGGTGTTGCTCAAGAAATAACAAAGTTTAATCATCTTTTGAGTGATGGTAAATTGGTGTTATGGAGCCAATTAGAAAATGTTATAGGAATGACAAATTCACTTCCTCTATCTATTGAAAAAAGTTATGAAGGAGCTTTGAAAGCATGGAAAAATTATATGCAAGAAGATACTTCTGAAGATTATGACAGAAGAAATTTTATATTTGAGCAAATGACACTTTGTTCTAAAGTAAAATCTGCGAGAAGATACAGTTCCAATATTTATGAATTTGCTGCTTACTTATATATTATTTCACCTTCTTGTTATCGAGCTATTTTAAACTCTGATGTTTTAGCTTTCCCTAGTACTGATATGTTAAAGAAAGTTCTCAATGTTGGAAGTTTAAATTCCTCCTGTAACAATGAAGAAAACATTGATTATATAAGACAAAAATGCAAAAAGCTGAAAGATGAAGAGAAATTAGTGAACTTGCTAATTGATGAGATTCACATTAAGCAAAAAGTAACCTACAAAGGTAATCAAATAACAGGTTTTGCTGAAAATTGTGAAACTCTTGCACAAGCTAATTCCATTCAGGCATTCATGATCTCATCTTGTTTTTCTTCATATAAAGAAGTTGTTTCATTAGTGCCTGTATTGTCGATGACAGCCGAAGATTTGTTTAATTTGACAAGAAGAACTTTGAATATACTTCACAAATCAGGATTTGAAGTTCTATCTATTATTTCCGATAATAACTCTGTTAATAGACACATGTTTCAATTGATGTGTGATGGCCCTCTCTCTAGTAATGCAGTAAAAAATCCAATTACAGGTAAAAATTTATATCTTGTTTTTGATGCTGTACATATCTTGAAGTGCATCAGAAATAATTGGATTTCTCAACTTGACTCAGAAAAGACTTTCACCTGTCCAAGTGTTGAAGGAATAGGGAATGTCATTCATCCTTCATTTGGACTGTTGAGAAAGGCTTTTGCATTTGAACAAAGTTCTGTTGTGAAATATGCTTTTAAATTAAATGTCAAATCATTATATCCAACAAATATTGAACGACAGAATGTATTGGCAGCTGTAAATATTTTTCATGAAAGTAATCCAGTTGCCTTGCAATGTCTGGAAAAATATCATCCAAAAGATATATATAATGTCAAGGATACAGTATCTTTTTTGGTCTATATTAAAAGATGGTGGGATATAATGAATGTGTCTCATGAATATAAAGCAAAGTTCACAAGAAATATTGATTCATTGCCTTTTTCATTAAATAATACTGAAAATGTGACATTTTTAAAATCTTTTGCTGCATGGGCAAAATCTTGGATGAATATGAAACAGCCTTCTCGAAATGGTTGTTTGAGCAAGGAAACTTTTACTGCTCTCATCCACACAAGTGAAGTTATAATAAACATTGCTATGACTTTGCTTTCAGATGGAGCAAAATATGTCTTGACTTCGAAGTTTCACACTGATGCTTTGGAGTTCAGATTTTCACAATATCGACAAATGTCTGGCTGTAATTATCATGTATCCTTGCAACAAGTGTTGGAATCAGAAAGAAAATTAAGAATTAAATCTATTCTAACTTTGCATTCAGAAAGATATGGGGACATTCCTGTTAGACTGTTTATCAATGATGTGTGCCAACCTAATAGAAATGACGTCAGTCTTGACCTGTTTGCAGATATTATTGATGATTTGACAGTTGATATTTCTCCTGATGAAAATGAGATTCTTACATACATTGCTGGATATTGTGTTTTTAAACTTAAACTTATGTGTGACAATTGCAAACTATTTTTTCATGGCTCACGAAATATTGATGTAGAAATTGGTGCAGAAATGTTAATTTCTCCTCTCGAAATGATTGAACATTCTGTTTATTTAAATATGATTAATCGAGGGGGATTGAAAGCACCATCTGCGAATATGGTATTTACAATTTCTGTTTGTTATGTTATATTTCAAAAATTAATTTCTAAGGATTATGAAAAATTATTTCTTAACCACGGTAAACAACAAGTAATATTAATTAATTTAACAGAAAACTATTTAAAAGAAAGTAGCCTGTTTGACTTTAACAAAATTTGTACTAATTGTAATTCATGTTTCTCTGTAAATATTTTAAAAGTTATTCTAATGTTTTCAAATGTATGTTTAAATAATTACTCAAAATTTGAAACAGATAAAAATGTTTTCAATAAAAATGTAATGAAAATTAACAAGTCTAACAATAAGAACATAAATTGTTCTGATAGGAAATTAAAAAAATTTAAAAAATAAAACCTTAAAAATTTATAAAGCTATATAAATTTTTTAATATACATTAATAATTTCAATGATCTTTTATATTTATTAAGAAAGCTTTAAATGCATAATTTTTATTTATTGATTTATGCAAAAATAGTGTTATGTTTTCCAAGATCTATTTACTTTTATACATTTACTGCATCTAATATATTATCTTAATTTGATAAAAATGAGTTTGTTGTTTTTAAATGATCATTTTCTTGCAAGTATTCTTAAAACTTAATGTTTTTCCATCATAAATTGTTTTACATCACTATGCAAAACTTATTTGGATTGAAATTTGTCATTGGTGATACTTATAATGTTTTAAAAGTTAAAAACTGTATCATTTACGTTAAAAATTATCCAAACAAACTCATAAACTGAACTGAAACATAAGGCAAACTCAAAAGTTATATTTTATTTCTAATATGGTTTTCTAATCAAGAGTCAATGATTGAAAAGAAATGCTTCTTTTTATATTTTTTGAAAATTTGTATAAACTATGTTTATATTTGATAATTAAATAAAATTTCATTAAAAAATTTTTTTGCTGTTAGTATTTTTATGTGAAAAAAATTTTTTTGTTCAAGTTTATTGTTTAAAGCAGTATCATAAAAGTACTCCAAATAAAACTTTTTTAACAAGCATTAACAGTATTAACTTTTATTTGTGCAGAAGCCACTATAAAAGTTACATTTGTATTGATTAATATTTCAATGATTAGGTATCTGTAATTTATTTTAGTAGTACTTGCACATTGTAGTGTTTAATATATATAGTAAAAAAAGTGAGTCTTGGATTGAAAAATTATTTAATATATCAGGAAGATGTTTACTTTTAAAAATTCATAAAGGCAGCAACTTTTGAGTCTTATGATATATTATATGCCAACTTAAGAATTTCACATTTACAAGATACTTAAACATGAATTTTTAATGGTTAAGAAAAAATATATAGCTATCATTTTGGATTATGCATTATAAATATATTTCACATATATTTTTATGTTAATTTTAAAAAGTTCACATTTCATAGCTCAGAAATTTGCACTGTGTAAGTAACATTCAACAATAGCTACAGTAAAATATATTATTTGTAAGTTAATGTGCTTGAAAGTATAATTTGCCGATGTTTGAATAAATTTAAACTTAATGGCTTAGAATTAGCAAACTTCAAATAACAATATAATAATTTAGTTTCTTTTATGACTCAATCAGAAAAATAATTTTATATATACCGTATTGCATATGATTACTTTTTGCTTAAAATGTACACAAGGCAAGAAATGATACATGTATATAAGAAAATAATTTTAGCTAAATATCTGAATTATTAATGTATTTCTATAATAATAAGTACATCATTAAGATAAAAAGAAACTCCTTTTTTGTTTTTTAAATCAAAACTGGATGCATAATTTCGATTCCACCATGTTTATGATTTTTAAAGGAACAAAAAGTTGCTTTAGAAAATATTTTTATATTACAATTCAAAAATCAGCGGAGTGAAAATTTTGTTAATTTTTTTATTAATTTGTTTATTTTACAATTCTTTACTCAAAGTAAGGTAATTATTTTAAAACATCAATTTACATGTCAACTGAAATTTTCTTATTCTTTTTTTAATTTCCCTTAGTTCATTTTTATCATAATATTAATAATATTTATGATTCATGTTTTGTACCTAAGATAGTGAAATATGTGTATTTGATTCATCAACTTACAGAATATGAACTGGAATGAAAGCAAATATAGCATTCACTCAGAAATACATTTAAAGAAGTAGTGAACTTATTTTGTATCATTACCTTCTATATATTTCTGATACTAATACTAATGAAATATAAAGGATACAATAGATTAAACTCTAAAATACATATATATATATATATATATATATATATATATATATATATATATATATATATATATATATATATATATATATATATATATATATATATATATATATATATATACATATATACATATATATATATATATATATATATATATATACATACATATATATACATATATATATGCATATATTTTTTATTTTTTAAGAATATATAAATAACACAGATTTAAAATGAAATGATAATGAAACACTTATGAATTATTATATTTTAGATTCTGGACTTATATATTATGAATAAAATAATTCCAAACTCTTAAATGAATACATGTTTTTTATGAAAGATAATTGAATATGTGTATTTAATTTATCAACTTACAGAATATGAATTAGAAGGAAAGTAAAGAAAAAATTTCACTCAAGAATGCACTGAAAGAAATAGTGAAATTATTTTGCAGTATTACTTTCTTCATATTTCTGATATTAATACAAGTGAAATATAAGGACAGAATTGATTAAATTATAAAAATTGAAAATTGTTTTATAAGTGTATATGAATTTCGGATTTTAAATAAAATGATAAACAAATAATATTTCAAATTTTATTCATTTTTCAAGCATTTCAGATTTTGGACTCAAATATTTCAGATTTTGGAATAAATGAACCTTAAAAAAAACATGATAAATATTAAATTCAAAATTTTTATTGCAAATAATTTAACCATCAAACTTTGAATGGTAATTCCAAATTAACGGGCTATAAGCAAACTATTTTCGGTTTCACTTCCAACGAAAGCTTTTGGGAGGAAGGACGGTCTCCGTGACGTCACGAAAAGCTTACACGGCCTTGTGTGTCTAGTTGGCCGTGACTCGGTGGGTCTTTGGCGGCATTGGGAATCGAACCCCACCCTTCCGGATGGAAGGCCGATACCCTAACCACTAGGCTACTAAGGCTCCATAGATTTAATAAAGGAGATTAAATTAAAATTTTTAAATTGAATACGAAATTTATAGTAAAAGTATTTCCTAACAGCTTATTTTCTATTAAAGATGTCTTTTAATGTTTACATAGAAATTTCAAAAGTAAAACTTTTTTTATTGTTAAAAGTATTATATATATAAATTTATATATACATAAATTTATATATATATATATATATATATATATATATATATATATATATATATATATATATATATATATATATATATATATATATATATATATATATATATATATATATATAAAGCTTATTTTTAATTTAATTTATTTCAAATGATTTATCTATATGAATTATTTGACTTTCCAAAAGCCAGAAAAAATGTATATCGAGCGCATGCGCGTTAAATGTCTTACAGATCGCGTGACCCTTGTGAGTTGCTAACTCGAGAGCTCAGGATCGAAGAAATATTAAAGATGCAAATTCCGATAAAATAACCGAGCAATTTCTTACTTTTTCTGAGTTCCGAAAAACGCTTCTTTATTGAAGAAGGAAAAAATCCTATTTGATTTCTTAATTCTTTGTTTATTTAAAAAATGCACACACACACAATTTTGGTTGAAATTAATTTTTATCTCATCTTTAGTTTTCTTGACCTCTAGATATTTATTCTTTCTAACATTTTCTTTTTAAAAAAAATATTTGCTGAAATTATATTCATTTGCGTTTTAAATTAAAAATATTTCTATAGGATTTTTGTTTAAGCGTTTTATCGGATATTTAAGAAACACACACTAACACACACACTCATGGAAAACCATAACACATGCAGGGCATTGTAATATTTTTGAATTTTTACCGACTTTTGACTTTAGATTAATTTCCTAGATGGTTATTCCAATATGCAAGTCACAAAGGAGGTAATCCATAAAATTCCTACGCTCTTACCTTCGAAAATGTGCATGCCAGAGTCAGAAGCACATCTCTCCCTATAATTAATAGTGCCAACCCTGGATTTGAACCCGCGACTTTTCACTTCAAATGTATCGTCTCTATACAAATGTCGTGTAAAGCATTACTGGTATCATCGTTTAGAGAAGAAATTAATTCCAAAACAACTTATCATATTTCTGCAGTGTTCAGATATTAGCATTTTGAAAATTAGAGAAAGTGTTATCAGCCTTATTGTTCCTGACTCCCATTGAAAATGCATGTAAGAAATTATGTGAACTTTTTGAATAATTGGTTGTACGACTTTTTTATTTTTTGCTTCGACACACGAAGTATTTTTTGTTTAATTTAATTGCAATATATCATACTGAGACACTTAAAACATACTAAATGTTATATTTTTTTAATGAATTTTTAACACATCATGAAATCGAAAGGATTTAATATGCTATATAATATACATAAGACTTAAACATTTAATATGCTATATAATATGCGTAAGACTTAAGCATTAAGGCTATATAAATTGTTTTATATAACAACAATTTACGCTTTACATATTATCAATGATATTTTTTCCAACGGTGGGCACTTGAGGGTTTGTTGCAACTATATGTCTATAAAGGGCGCACTGCACGAATATCTTTGTTTAACGTCTTTGATTTTACCGTCGTTTATCTTTGATTCTGCGCCCAGGAATGTAGATGTTTTTTTTGTTCCATGTCTTGTCTTGTTTAAGTATGTCCCATGTTAATAAAGAAATTAAAAAACCTGCTCAAGGTAAGCTTATTTAGAATTTGAATTTATTATTAAGATGAATTGATAAACATGATTAGCAAAAATTGGAATTTTATTTAGCAAATTGGAATTTTATTAGAAAAATATAACAGGGTTGAACATTATGCCACAACAAGGCCAGAAACTGCTACTCATTTGTCGATACCCAGCGGGCACCTGTGAACCAAGTCACGGAGGTGAGTTGCGTTACCCGCGCCATACCACCACAAACCCGTTTATAGGGCGGGCCACATTCATACAACATCACAGAAGAAAGGACAGAGATACACAGAGAGAACAGAGAAAGAAAGTAACATCCATGGCCGAACTGGGATTCGAACCCTGTACCCACAGCTCAAGAGTCAGGAGCGCTAACCACTCAGCTATCGGTCAGCATAAATTATCAAAGATATATTCCAACTTTCTTAAAGCATTTACATCATCCTAATTTAATTTATAACTTGAAGCAGGTTTTAGAGTAAAATTATAAATCCCATGGACATCTACCAACTGTTACGCACTGACTTACTGAGAAGTCTTCAGTGATAGTGGGTCGGTTATATTCCGTGTTGCAAGAGAGAAAACTTGAAAAATTTCTTACTTTCCCTCCGTAAGACTTGAATGCAGAAAACATATGCATAACAAGCGACTTTGTTGCTTAACTTTGTAAGAAATCGAAAGACTCATTCCAAAAGAGAATTACTCTACCAAGACACCTCCATAAATATTTATATAATAATATAAATATATTAATGTATATTATTATATTTATACAATAATAAGAGAATCGATAAATATAACTGCTACATAGTATGTTATTAACACTAATATAAATTTGGAACAAATACACTACAAATATATCTATTATTTTTATACATTATGTGAAATATAATATTCGTAACATACAAATTATTGATGTATATTATATCTAGATATATTAGTTATTGATATACATTTGTATTCTCCAATAATTTACATATTAATGGTATATTTGAAATGATGCATCATAATGTAATGATATGTTAAATCAAATATGTACATTTTTATTTGTGGTAGTCATGTATAAACGTTCAAATTTAAATATTTAAAAAATTGACATTTCCATCCATAAAGACAATATAATCTATGACTATATACAAAAATTCATTTTTGAAATAATATAATTTCAAAATGTTTTTCCATTTAATTTTATTGATTTGATTCATTTTGTAAATATGATTGCTCAAAATCTATTTTGAGCAATGTTTCTTTAATTATACTTTAAAAGACAATTTCTTACTCTCACACAGTTTTGGAAAATTTTTTATCTATATTTTCTAGAAATCAGTCTCCGAAATTCAATCTGATGCATAAAAAAATAACACTTAATAAATTCGATAAAAAGACAAGAGAGGATCATTAAAGTAAGTATAAAACGTTCCTCCAATAATCATTTAGTTCTTATTTATTGTATGTTCTGTTAATAAATCATAACATTTTATTATAATTTTTTTGTAATATTAATAAATCAGAACTTTCTGAAATACTCTATAAGAAAAATTTAGAATTAATTACTTTTAATTTACATAACAATATTTCTGGGAATTTATTAAATACCCAGAAATGATAAAAAAATGATGTTCTCTTAGTAACTATTAATTAGCTAATTTGGTCAACAAAAAATGTGAATTAATAAGTATATATGTGTCAAAACCTTAAAATAATAAAAAAATTTAATAATATAAATGAACTTAAAATATTTTTTAAATGAAAATACGTATTCGTTTTTGGTTTTCCTTTTGTTTATATTCCCTGTAAGTGACAGTTATGCTACTAAAAGTGTTATGTAAATGATTTTATTTAAAAACAGATTACGCTTTGTATATAATCAAAGATATATTTCAACTTTCTTAAAGCATTTACATCATTCTAATTTAATTTATAACTTGAAGCTAATTTTAGAGTAAAATTATTATAAATCAAAGGGCCGTGGTAGCCTAGTGGTTAGGGTATTGGCATCCGGAAGGGTGGGGTTCGATTCCCAATACCGCCAAAGACCCACCGAGTACATGCGATATACGTGCTCGTAAAATCTGAGGAATTGAAAGTCCTGTGGTCGGTCGTTGAACAGTTACCATGGGTGCAATGGTCTGGAGAAATTTACTCCCCTTTCAGATCAATGCCAAAATTGAGGGAGTAGATCATCCGGTACTGCCATCTATCGGAGGATTTGAAGAGCAAAAGTCGTACTTTCACCTTCATGGTGTTCTGATTAAAACGAAAGACGCTTCCAATTGACTTAAATATGCATACCCAAGGCATAGCGAGCTTGGCTGGTTCAAGTGTCATTAGTAACAACAACAACATTATAAATCATATGAACATCTACCAAATAAATCCTTCTGAAGAGCATTTAATGGATGCCGTTTCGTACAGACATGCCTCAAAAGAAAAACCCCAATGAATACCCAAGTACACGTCATGAAAGATATGCACTAAGAAAAAATGTATATTAAAATTAAAGAATTTGTGTGCAGAATCTTAACTTCAAACTTTTAAGTTTGAAATGCATTTTTACTAAGGAATAATGATCTCTTATGTAATTCTTAATGTACAATTGTTGTGGTTTTGAGCTCCAGTGGCTCAGTAGACTCACGCCGCTTCCCGTTAAGATCAGCAAAATTAAGCATCATTTGCCACGAGCAGGGATTGGGAAGGTGACCACATACTCTTTCTCACTGGGTTTCTGAAGTTTTGTGGATTGGGGACGTGTCTACACTAATATGTGACATCCGAAGTCATTCCGTTGCTGTGGCATGTATGCAAAGATGAGGGTGATAGTTCAGGTTGACCTCGTGACCTTACCGTGATTCAAAAAGACAAGGTATTTGGTGATAGGCAAGTATTACTAAACCTATTGAACTTAAGGTACATTCTGCGGCTCGCCTGCACAGCTATGTATGTATGTTGCTGTAGCTTATCCTCCAGATGTCTGATAAGGTTAGACAGATCCATCAGATCACTGACTCTATGGAAGATAACCTCTTAAAGAACCTGCTAAGGAAGATCACACTGACTTCAAGAAAAACAAGAAGGGGAACAAATATATCTTTCATGTCCTTCAAGATCCCCAAAAATGCATTTTTATAACTGGCAATGAGTTGTTTCTGCGTGGCGTGGGCTATGCACGTACGGATTCTCCTGGCAGGGTCACCCAAGGTATAAAGGCCATTCTATTTTGCCCAGTTAAGGCCGGCAAGTAAAAGAATAAATTACGAACTCCTTCCTTCTACACTTTCCTCTTGCAAAGGAACTCCAGGTTCTGGGACTAACAGAAGTTGCCGAGCCACGACAGACGTCTACATTTTTGGTGTTCAGATCTTTGGATTAACCATGACTACAACATCTCATTTCCTTCTCATGACTTTGCTGATGCTTTCTTGTTTGGCACAAAGCAAAAACTTACATAATAGTTGAATGAAGTTTAAAAGTATATAATGATTCACTGTGTAGTCTTCCTGAAGAGTGCTTTATTGATAATGATTCATACTTACATATTGCATTAACATGTTACGAATGTTGAATTAGGAAAAATTGCCAAATCCAAAGTTAACGGAAATGCCTGATGAAAACAACACTTTCATCTTCCGTATCTCAACAGTGGCAGATTTTTAGCTTAAGGTTTCCCATTTTGAAGTGCGCTATCTTACTGAAAGAAGGCGAATTATTATGCAGCAGTAATGAAACTTTTACGATTGACATCACTTGTAAATCACAGCTTAATATTTGAATACCGT
This sequence comes from Latrodectus hesperus, assembly GCA_037975125.1. NCBI lineage: Eukaryota > Metazoa > Arthropoda > Arachnida > Araneae > Theridiidae > Latrodectus > Latrodectus hesperus. The sequence goes on along the minus strand of JAJQOW010000014.1, from coordinate 7,223,867 downwards.
TGAGAAACATATTAACTTCCAGGATAAGTACTTCCAGATTTTATAGATTATCAGCACGCGTATTGACGAGTCCCAAAAATAGAACCTGAGGAAATTCCCAAGTATCCATCTTCACAGATATACATGAGCATCCGTCTTCCCAGATATGAGTATTTGATACTCATCTCCAGCTATCAACGGTGGCAGGATTCTAACTTGAGGATTCCAACTTTGAAATGAATGATCATCCTAAGAGCATATGAGCTCTTATACATCAAGTAATGATGTTTTGATGTTTGACTACTAATTAACACACATCTTGTTTGTTGAATGCTGATTCAAAAGATATGCCTTTCCACGAGTAAAATTTTCCAGTAGAAAAGTTTTAGATAGTGGCTCATTTTGATCTGTCACAAAAATTTTAGGCTCAAGAAACTTCTTAATAGAGAGCTGGACTAGTGTGCCTGTAAAAAACTGCACATTCATCTCGCCTTACTCAACGGTGGAAGGAATATGGTTTGAGATTTCCAGTTCAAAATCCGCTATTTCATCTAAGCAAAATGAACTTGTGAGATTTTTATGTTTGACACAATATAGGGCACTGCCTATAGTAATTGAATGCTATTTCAAAATGAATGGTCATCTAATGTTTAGTCTTCTTACACAAGAAGGTAACATTTTACAAGTATCAAATCACATTGGTATGTCAGAAAAGGAGAGCCCAGGAAAACTCCTCAGTATCTGGGCTTGAGAGATGCCATGAAAATAATTAACTCATCTTCCTTAATCAATTTTGGCAGAATTTGGTTCTGAGAACTAGATCTAATGGCTAAGCCAAAATGAGCTGGGCAAAATCGATTATATTTTGAGGGTTTATAAATAGCTTACCCTATAGCCTAGCATTTTAAATATGTTTATAGTCTTTTGAATATTTCTTAACTACATTTGATTTTCGATATTGCCATGGAAGGATTGACGGAAAAAACAGCACAAACATTAAATTTGACTTTAAGTAATAATTGATATTCGGATACTATATATTCTAATCCGTTATAAGCACTACACTCAGAAGTTGTTTTATATCAAAATTATGCTCATACAGTTTTCTTAAGAAGTGTCACACTGATTTAAAATTTAATGTTATTCTGTGACTATCACCATTTCTATGTTTTACTTATGTAGTGAAAACTTAAAGGGCTGTCGGGAACAAGGCATTAACCGAAGTTTTTTGTTTATCTTATTTTCACCATCCAAAAAGACTAAAGCATTTTCATAGAGTTATTATATTTTACCATAACCAGTATATTGACATAACAAAGTTTTATAATTTTAAGTAAAAGATATTTTTGATCTGAAATTACAATAATTTGTGTACACACACACACACACACACACACACACACACACACACACACACACACACACACACACACACACACACACACACACACACACACACACACACACATATATATATATATATATATATATATATATATATATATATATATATAAACAGGCTCTACCTATATTATAAAGAAATATATTAAAGATTATTTCTTAGTGCTATATTTTAGTTATAATTGGATATTTGGATATTATGATTTAATATATATTATACGGATCAATATAAATAAATTTCTCATCTGTTTGTCTCCTGACATTTTATTGTGGATTACATGGAATGCCACGTCGAAAATCACTTCACAGAAATTAAACTTATATCACGATGTTGCTTATTTTAAATAAAACTAACTTAAAATAAAATCTTTGTTTTATTTCGAAAGTTTGATTGAAGCGATTGTAATTATTATAAATGATTATTAACGATTTCATATTTGAATTATCTGTTAAGATAAGTATGCCTTGATATAATTAATACAAATGGAGCAACATTCCGTTCGGGAACTATCCTCCATTTAAGGACATAGGCGTTTAACTTTTTTCCCCCTTTTGTATTCATCAGTTATGTATTATTACTATGAGTATCGGAAAATGTCCAAGTGCGTTACATTTCTTCTGGTTTATACAATTTGGCATCGTAATTCCTTTTAGGAAATTATATACATTGTTTTTAAATGCATTGTTCTTGTGTTTATTTTAGCGTTTGTATTCAAGTCTTTTCCAAGTGTACCTTTGATCGGAAACACATTGGCTTGTGGATGTGTGGGAGATACCAAAGAAGCATGATTTTTAACATCAATAACTAATAACTTTGTCATAATAGAGGATATTTTCAAGCATTTTAGACTTCATTCAATTTACTTATAGTTTATCTACGTATGAGACTTCATTTCATGTTGGGAAAAAAGTATTTAAATGAAGCTAAACAGATAGAATATAAATATAGTTACTTTTAAATCACATTCTCCCTGAAAAATTGGTACACATTTTGCTTTGGAATCATATACTTAGCTTACGGATTGATCTATTACAATCCATCTGGTGAATCAAATTTGCAATTAACAGTTTACAGCAGACATTACTACCCTCTTTTATCTTAAGTGTTAGAAAAGAGTCTACTTAGTTAATAAATGCAAAAAGAACTCCAATATAAACCATTAATTATTGTATTTTTTAACTATTAATCGTCATTTTTCAAGTTAGTTAATCGCATTTTTAAAGCGACGATAAGGAGCTGATGATTGGCGATATCAGCTCAAAATTATTTTGTTTATTTATTTTTAGCTTCACTGAATTAATTATCTCTTTACCACCTTATTGATTATTTGGAAATTAAAAACTTTTACTTTCACTTTAGAGTTTATGAAATATTTCCTTATTAAAAGCTGAAAATATTAAGTATTAAAAAAGCCGTCGAGAAAAATTTAATGCTTATGTTATATAACTACAAGTTTCTGCAATTTTATTTTCTGAGGTTGTGAGGATAGGATATTTTGACCTTCACATTATGCAAATATTTAATACATTACCCGGGAATATTTGAGACATTTCTATTTAGTGATTATGCTATCCAAAGGACTGTTTGAGAAAATATTTGAGAAAACATGAAAAAGTAAATTATTAATAAACTTGCTTTCTTAAATCTTAGTAATATTTTGAAAAAAATATTTTGCCGTAGATTCTTAAATGCTTTCAAATTTATTAACAACTGCGTATCTAGGAGCAAAAGAAAGTAATTTTGATTATCTTTGTTATTAACTATGTGAAAATTTCATATCGTTTAACCATAATTCAAAACGCATTTAATTCAAAAATATTTTTTTAAAATAACTTAATTACTCATTTTTTATATTTTATGATAAGCATTGTTTCAAAATTAAAAGTTTAATTTTTTAAGTATTTTGATAATAAGGTTTTAAGTAATGGTATAATTTATGATTAGAATTATATATGATAATATTTACATTTGTCCAGATTCTTTGCAATCTCTCTATATAGATTTACTAAATTTTCCTTCTCCTTGCTGACACATACCTAAATGTATTTAATCATCCCTTATTGCACAAATATAATGCAATTTTGTTACAACTGCACAGTACGATTTAAAAAACTTTCAGTCCAGTGACATTTATAGACACTAATAGAACACGATTAGTTCATATGCTGTTGTTGTTGTTGCATGCCCCCAAAGGCTAACAGCGCTAGACCAGGTCCATGACGTTGTACACTTTACAATAATCCAAAACCAGAAGAGGGTCGTCAAACAAGTCTTGCCTGGCGAGCCCCAGGCACTCAAGGATATGTTCAGGCGAAGCCTGCTTGGTAGAGCAGTTAGTACAGGTTTCAAAAGTTCGGGAACCCTCAGAAAATTTTAAGGTTTTAAGATGTCCACTTCAAAATCGGGCGAGAATAGTGTGTTCCTGACGACTTAAGTCGTTAAAAAAATACCATAAATATACCAAAATAACCAGGATGCGAACCTGGGTTATTGCGACCACAACGCAATGTACTAACCACCATACGATCACGGCGAGTTCATATGGACACGGTTATTTGTTAGAATTCCCAAACTTAGTGCTTCGGTGCCAGATATGCAATAGAAGCTCTTATACCATCAACATAGGAACTTTCGGAAGAATTCATTGTGAATATTTACACTTAAGAACACCATGTTTCAGTGAATCCTTATGTACAATAAAGTGCAATGAATCTCTTTTTACTTTTAGGATTCGTGTTATTTTGTTTACTAAGCAACATGTGTACGCAGAGCCTAGAATTTGAATCATTATGTTCCGATGGTCCTCTCCTTTTGCTAGTTGGGAATCTAGCACATGAACAAAGAATGTGCCACGTATCAATGTATCCTTTGATGAGATAAACACGTTTAAAGATAGTTATGAGAGTGCAAATCCATTGCATCGATTAAAACAGCTATCTTCAAACTGTGTTTAGGAAATCTGTATAGATCTTCAAAGTGTCCATCAATATAAAATATTGCTTAAAATGATGAAAATTATAAAATCAGAAAATTAAACAATTCTGAATAGATTGAATGAGAGAGAGTTCACTACCATTGTAATTGTTACACACAAGCGTTACTGGTTGTTAGATGGGGAGAGTTACAGTCCCAAAAACTTGAACTTCGAATGACCGCACATCAGTTGACTCAGAATACAAATGCTTTTAATGACGTAAATAGTTCTTCTTCGTCTTCTTAGAGTTGGGTATGTCATTGGGCACCTCTGCTTTTATCAGCATTTTGTACTGTTAACTCCAAACCCAATGTTTCCTAGTTCCAGTTGCTCGAGTCACCCACTTTATTTATAAAGTCCGATAACCCTTTAATGGAGTCTAGGTGTAACTCTCTAGTATGGATGATGCCTAAAGAAGTTAATCTAGGGAGGGCAAGAGCCACGCATTCGTAAATGATATGCTCTGCCGTTTCCTCTTGCGTATGACATTTCCAGCAGATAGGGTCTTGCTGAAACAGTCCCATCTGGTCAGAAAGTCTGTCATGCTAGGGATAGCTTCCTGACTTTCAGCAGAAGAAGATGGTTTGGAGGTCATTTCTACTTCAAGTGAAGGATTCATCGCTGCACTTTTACTAGATTGCCTCTGAGTTCCCTTGTCTTTTTCAGCAAGGTCTACTTCAGAGGCTTCACCTGCAAATGCAGACAGGTTTGTTATTTCTTGTGTCTTTTCAGCCACAAGATAACAATTAATAAGCTCAGGTAATATAAGTCCACCCAGCATTGCCTGAGTTACTGGGCAAGGCAATTTACTCTACAAGTTCGCCAGGCAACTAGAGGCTCCGTTAAGACACCATTACCGCGGTGCCAAATAACCCTAGGCACGGGTCGCATAACACCAGGGTTTACGGGAGCTGGTTCACGGCCTCTGATTCTATATTCAAGGCTATCCTGTCATTCCTACAGGACATTCGGCTATCCACCACCTGCCGACGAGCCTGGTGGCTGCTCAAGCCCCAGGGACGTAAATAGTTAAAACATATTTTAATTTCAGTAATGGGTGCCTGATCTGACAGTCCAATCATTAGTTCTTAAATGCTTATTTCAATAGTTTAGGGGTTCGATACTAGGAATGACGCATTCATAAAGTGCGAAATACCCTTAATGCTGTAGGTACCATTTATTTTGCCCTATGCGAAACAAAAGGCTATTGAAGGACAGCAGAAACATATCTTGTAAATACGTTTATAAACATTGACAGTAAAATAAGAATTTAAACTTTTATGCCTATCAAGGTAAGCTTGTCAATATCATTAGAATAGACAAATTTATTTGTACATAATAACTTGATTATGAATACTCTATTAACTTTTATTATAATCGAGTAAAATAATGCTTATTTTTTAAATACTGTTTATATATACTACCTAAATTTTGAATTTTACATTGCTTTTGATCACATGTTTCAAAAAATTATTTTCCTCCGAATAACTTATACTCATCTGGATACCTTATATAATAAATTTTGAAGACACCTGTTACAATGTATTAACAATTAATAAATAGAAATTTTTACTGTTTGATTACAATTTTAAACGATGATTTAAGATTTTAATGGAAGTTTCTGTATCTTTTAACTAATTTGATTTGATTCTGATATATCTCTCTTAACACATTTTGATTCTTTATTTTGATTGAAGGATAAAAAAAATTCAATAAAAAATATTCAGTCATCAAGAATTAAAGGAAATATATAATTCAATCATAATTTTTCATATTTCATATGTCTTTATATAACCAAATTATGCAAAAAATATTCTTCTTTATAGTCTCTCTCTCTCATATTTTTAATCTATTTCACATAAAATTCTTAATAGTTTCATATCAACTTTCTTTTCTTGAGTAAATAAAAAAAATTTATCCGCACAATCTAAATTGATAATAATAATAAGTTATTAGAAAAAATAACTAACACTTCTATAATTAATGATAAGAATAGGTAAAATAAACTATCTATGCCGTAACCAGAGACAAAAAAAATTCACATCATTAAATTTCTGATCTTTCTTCTGCTTTTTAGAGCTCATTAAAAGGGTAAAAATCAAATATAACAATTTGTTAAACTGAATATTATGAAAGATTATAAGCAAATAAAAATTCCACCCTGCAAAAACTCTTAAAAGCCTATTTTTTATTTCTTAGCTAGAGAGTAAATGAGATATTAATATTATAGTTAGTAAAGGGAATTTCATTATTGTTGCTTGATTATTCTTTTGAGAATAAAGTCTTCATTAAATTTTCTAAGAATGCTTGTTGTTAAATTAGTTTTTTCTCTTTGTTTTATTGTTTCGAGACAGATTTGAAGATAATTTTTTTTTATTCTTTTCACTTTAGTTTCCCTCCTTTTTCATTCCATCTATTTGGAATCATAAACTTCAAAATTATGCCTTATCCCTTAACTAAAATAATATTTTTTCAAAGCTAAGGTTAATTATAAAGTTACAAATTATTTATTACTTGTTTTTATAAATGTGCTTTTCCTATGGGAATATAGCTGATATTTAGGCGATAAATATGAGAAATTTTGATAAATAAATCAAATATGGAGGAGGATATTAAACAATATGCTTCCTTTTTAAACATATTTTCATAATTCATAATGGTTCTTAATTTTCTTAAAAACACTCCTTAATGTCCTTAAAAATCCAAAGTAGATATAAATTTACAGTTATGGCTACAGTCTTATTTTATCATTTTATTTTAAAAGGACATTTCTTTTTAAATTTTAATAAAGTGATGTCTTTAAATAATTTGGAAAAAGTTAATGACGCAATTTGTATGCTTTAATGAAACAAATGCCGCCCAACTTGTCTAGTGTTCACCGTGACTGACTGCGGATAAGAAGGTCCTTGGTTCGAATCCCGGTTCGGGCATGGATGTACTTTCTCTCTATCTATCCTGTCTATGTCCTTTCCTTGTATGAATGTGGAGTGAATGGTTGCCTACCCTATAAACGGGTCCCTATGGAATGTGTACTGAGGAAGTTGGACTCCACACCAAAATAGGTTTCTGTTGGAAAAGTGGAGCAGCGCACCCCATGTTGACAGCCTGGCTGGCACAAGACAACAACAACACAACAATGAAACAAATAAATAAAAAGTAATATTCATTTTATTCATACATAATCGTTTTGTTTTCTGTACAAATTTACCGAACAATATTTTAATATAATTCAACCGAAATAGATTTCTTATATTCCATTGGAAATAGATATATTATTTTGTCATATTTTTACTTCCATTAACCAATTTGTATTTTGATCTTTTTTTGCATAAAGGAATCAGAGCTTTGCCCAGCGTCGCATGTTACCGTTATAAATTTATTAAAATACTCATTTTTGCCAAATATAACCACAAACATACTTAAAAGAAAGTGAATATGATATTTCTGAAAAGAAATTCTTATGAGAAATCCACATGCTATATTAAATCAACCATTTAGAATGAAAATAGTAATGCTATCATTTAGAATTTTAAAAAAATCATAAATAAATCAGTATCAAAACCGTGTTTTGACGAGGAAAATATTTATTTAAAAAATTATATCAAGTAAGTTAATTTGAAAATTAGGACATTTTTTATTTTGTTCACTTCTAATATATATATGTGATTCTTAACTAACATTTTGTTCAAAAGAACAAAATCTTCATTATCCTAATTTTATTAATTAATTAAATATACATATTTAATTATAAGTATTAAGATTTAATAAAGTATTATGCAATCAAAACTTTTCTTCGTGAAAACAGACCATATTTATTTTATTAGAAACAATTATAATTAAAGTATTTTATAATTTGGTCATTTTATTGGGATACTTAAAATAGCTGAAAACAAATTGAAATATCCCCTTATTTAAATTTGTAGGAAAACTGCAAACGAATTCCAACAACAACAAAAACTATTTCATTCTGAACTGCTGTAAGTAATTGCACTTCATTATGAACCATAAGCATATTTTAAAGAAACAGTTGACTAATTGTACATAATTATTATAATTAGTTGGAATTGCGCAGCAAGTATTTATCAAGGAAAATAAATGAGCTTCGTCATAATTAGTCTATTTAATGTCTCCTAGAGTCACTGTGCAATTACAGTTAGTGAACAAATTCTATGTAATTATCTGATTTTCCTGTGATTTATGCTCCGGCTCATTAATTAATTACGAAATATGGAAAACAGCTATTCTTCATTAAAGGAAAATCTTTAAATATATAATTGCTTTCTTAAAATATAATAAATTTCATTAACGAATTGGAAATTAATAAAAATTATTATACTTTTTTTTTTAACAAATTGTGCTTGATATACTAGATATTAATATTCGAATTGATCTCAAATAAACAAAAACCGAATCTTTTATCTAATCACATAAATATAATTTTTATTTTTATTTACAATTATAATTTAACTATGTACTTTTATTTTCATCCAAAATTGCTAAAATTATATAGCTCTTGAAATAACTGGTATAGCTTGTAGCTGAACTGTTAATGGTACGGATTTATTTATGGTTTCATGTTTCATGGGTTCAATTCCCATTCCTTGAATAGAATTTTGTAGTGGTTCAGATTACTGTTTAAAGAATAGGTTCCCAAAGTGGTCCAGGTGGACCCCACTTGTCTATAGGAGATCACACGGGGGTCCACGTAGACCTGAAAAGAAAACAGGGGTTCGCAAGTTGTAAATGGGGATCCACGAAAAATTTTCTGGTTTTCATAATAGAGAACCAAAATTTTGGCTTGGATTTACCTATTAACGTAGGCAGGTACCATCATTCACTAGGTAGGTACTCAAAAATATTTGAGACTCAGTTCAAACACAGAATTGAATAGAACAATAGATAATAGTACAAAGTGTTCACCACATGTCGAGACTTGAAAAGTGCCGCCCGTGCGCCCGCTCGTCCGGGATGCTTGTTTAGACCTGCAAAAGGATGAAATGCGATTTGCGCTGTACTTTGAAATCTACGTTATAATAAATACGAATGCCAAGAACAAAATGTGTGACTAATTTTTATTGTTGATTTACATTTCACTGTTCATTGTTGATTTTTTGTCAATTGTTTGTAATAATAAATGTTTATAATTTTGTAGAACCACAAGTATTATTTTAATGAATAGGACACAAGAAAATGTGCTTCTTTTATTTCTTCTTTACACAATTTATAGTGATATATTTTAACAATTTTGGGAATACAGTAGAAATATAGCAGCAGGGGATCTTCCGAAAATAGTAAATATTTGAAAGTGGTCCACGAGAAAAAAAAGAATGGTAACCCATATTCTAAACCTTCAATGCTGAAAAATAGATATTGTTTTATCTTTGCATGCGCTATAAAATAGTTGATTGCCTGAAAGTTTTTCAGGTTTTCTTCTTTGCAGCAAATGACAGAAAATGGGGGTCTACCGAAAATAGTAAAACTTTGAAAGTGGTCCACGAGAAAATAAAGTTTGGGAACCCATGGTTTAAAGTGTTAGTCTAGTTTCATATTTTGCTGTGTTTGCTTGCCGAGATGCGAGAGGCCTTCGGTTCAGCAGTTCGTGGGTTCAAATCCCCTCTGAAGCGTAGTTGTTTGAAGCAGTGCAGAATCCACATTAAACTCTAACTACCCTTCGTGTAAAAAAATGACAGTTGAGCGACAAACCAAAACAATTTCAAAGTGCGGACCAAGATCAAATTAGTTTTGCAAAAGGAATAAACACAAATTGACATACAAAAATTATTCTAAAGATTTTGTCTCATAAATTTCAAATTTATGGAAGAGAAAAGCACGTAGCACAGTTTATGTTTATCGACCTTGCATGAGCAAGTTATTGCATATTTTCAAATGTCTACGTGTAGAACCGATATATTTCATTTCAAAATACTAATCAACATCAGCGACTGGCCTACTTCTAAGCTTATTTTATTATTTTTTGTCCTTAATCTTGTTCATCTAAACTATTCGATAGATTTTATAAGTGCTCGAAGCATTTCAATATTTCTCCATGAGAGAAAAAAGTCATTGCTCAAATGTCAACTAGAATTTTTTTTTAAATAATTCGAAATTATGAAAGGATTGATCGTGTTTGATGCTCGGGTCGGCAGTATTAAGTAGCTTGAAACATAGCTAAAATTCTCTTTTGGTTCTGCAAATATAAATGTTTTTTTTTAAATTTTAAGAGATATTGAACTTTTATTTTAAAAAAGGACAATATATTCGTGATCAAAGTAAACTATCTGGTCGGAATAGTTTATTGCTGACCAATTAAATTAAAAAGAAAAAACCTATGCCTATTTTTGCTTACACACATAATGAATCTAATTTCGAAATAATTTTGGTTTAGTTTTATTATTATATTTTTATGGGAATGTGAATTCCACGAATTGCTGAAATATGACCGAAGATGCCTGACTTAGCAACTGGTGGGCCTCTTTGAATAATTATGTTATATATTATATGAATATAATACTATTAGATTAATAATTATACTCCATAACTGGTCTAATTAAAAATTTGGTAAGGAAGATGTCAATAATTCTAATCAAATGTATATTAGTGCAAAATTAGTTTATGCTTAATCCGATGTATCAACATTATTTCATACACCGAGCATCGATTGTAGCCTCTAGTGTAAATATAAAATGTGACGTAAATACAGAATGAAAGTTATAAATCAATAAAAAATTTAAGCAATCAACTGAATTTATTTAGTTAAAATTATATCATGGTTGTCTGTTTTTAAGCTCTTTTCAATAGAATCTACAGTTTCATTTAAGAAACGCTTACTCCACTAAAGTCTCTTAAATTGAAACAATTTATTTATTCTGAGACATTAACTGGAATAGTTGTTGTACCGGAATTCCCAGAATTTGGCTCAGCAAGTTAGGCGGAAAGAAATCATCGAAACATATAACAAGAACGAAGCAGGACATTTTCCCGATACTTGACCTAAAACCTCAAGAGATATCATTTCGCTTTGAAGACTTGCAACCAAGCTCTTGTAAACCTACCCCAGCAGTCCTTGGCAAATACGATGGATTTTCTTTTACACTGGTATTTGAACTGACTCGATTGTCTGAACGATGCCCTTACCAACTGTGCCCCCGCAGCCTACTTTGCCTAGAGAATACAGTCGAAATCCACACAAATTCTTCCTGGAAAGATATTTATGCGGTTATATAAAAATTATCAACAATTTTTGTTACGATGCCCTTTACGCGGGTTCAAAAATATTCACTTTGATTCAGTTGGTTTGGACTTTTCGAGCACGATGCCTATTTCGTTTAGGAACTCCGTCTTAATTTGGATTTCAAGCTTTTGTTAATATTCACACTGAATCAGTAAACGAGTCCATAACTGTTCAGTCTTAAATGATTGTCATTCAATTTTCAGATAGCCAGGTATCATTCAACTTAGCAGAACCTTTTTGGGGGATCAATTTGAAGACCGCAAAAACCAATGTTTTTAGATGTATGAAGGAAAAACGGAACATGTATGAACCTTGGCTCAACACTCCTGGTCAAGAACAGGCTAAAAGTATGATCTGTGGATCTTCAGCGAGAATTGCCTCTGAAATTCTAAGATGCTCTAGGCAGAAGATAAGTTTAATCGTAGGCTTCATAACTGGGCACTACTATTTCAGAAAACACCTCCATAAAATGGGACTGTTTCAGCAAGACGTTATCTGCAGGAAATGTCATTCGCAAGAGGAAACGGTCAAGAACATGATTTACGAATGCGAGGCCCTTGCCCTTCTTAGATTAACTTCTTTAGGCATCATCCATACTAGAGAGTTACACCTAGACTACATGAAAGGGTTATCGGACTTTATTAATAAAGTGGGTGACCCGAGCAACTGGAACTAGGAAACACTGGGTTTGGAGTTAACAGTACAAAATGCTGATAGAAGTAGAGGTGCCCAATGACATACAAACCCAACTCTAAGAAGAAGATCATTCAACTTATGATCAAAGTACAATGTTACAGAGTCATTTCAGAGTAAATGAATACGGAATTAACTTATAATTGCAAATGTATGAGATGCCTTGAATATTTTGAATTGCTCTCAAATCAAGACTAGAAATGTAAGAGTGAGAAAAAACTGTTCTCTTTGCCGTTCACTTCAGGCATCAAGATGAGGCAAAATCTTATAAAACACAAACTCTTAAGCCAAGTTCCCTTTACAATATGTATTTTATTAATATAAAATGACCCAATAATGCGAGTTTCCGCGAATAAGCAATTTCTTCTTGAAATGAATCGAATAAATTGCAGATTCGAAGCATAGGATTATATGTGAATTTTTTTAAACTAATGTTTTAAAGTAAAATTTAAGAAAAATAATTCGAATAGACAATTTGGAATTTTTGTGTCATTCCTTTTTATTTGTAAAATTTTATAAGAAACTCAACCACAAACCATAAAAATTATGCATGAAAATTTCAAGAAAATGCTTAGTTTCATTGTGAACTCTGTTATTGTTGTTACTAATGACACTTGGACAAGCCAGGCTCGCTATGCCTTTTGGCTATGCGAATTTAAATCAATTGGGAGCATCTTTCGTTTTAATCAGAGCACCATGAAGGTGAAAGTACGACTTTGCTCTACACACATGCTTTAGGGACCTGTTTATAGGGTAGACAACCATTCATATCTCATTCATACAAGGAAAGGACACTGAAAGGATAGAGATAAAGTACATCCATGCCCGAACCGGGATACGAACCCAGGACCTCCTTATCCGCAGTCATGCACGCTGACCACTAGACAAGTTGGGTGGCTTATTTCATGTTGCATATGTAGTTATCGTATTGTAAATAAGTTTTTAAAAGTGCTGTAATGAAATTATTTTGTATAAAAATTCAAAGATCTCTTATTTTGAAAAAACCTAGTGTCCTTCGACTTTTTTCCGCCAGTGTATGAATTTAAACATAATTTTGCGAATTTGAATGCTCTTCAAATTATTTATTAGTTCAAATTAACATAAAAATATTTTTATATGATGCTTTTTTTATATGTTATGGACAAACTAATAAAATTTCTATAAAAAATCTAATTGAAGTAAAATGTTTTGTAGATTTTTTGGACACACACAATCTTAAAATTTCAAAAAGTTGTATTGGGTTTGATATATTTACATCGCTTTACAGCAATGCAATACATTTTATCCGCAATGTTTGCAAATTCTTAAGGGTATCTAATTGTGTAAAGTGTTTTGGATCTCTTAAAGAAATCTGTTGAACATTCATCGAGAAATGATTTCTGGAATGTTAGATTTTTTTCTGGTTCTGCGGTTGTTTTCAATATTTTTCGACTGATCCGGTGATGCTTTTTAAAATTGATTCCTGACAACTGCAAGTATCTAAAGAAATAGGGTACCTGAATTGATGATCATAAAATCTAATATTTATTTGTCCCGCACTGACCTTCAGGAACGAATTTTCTTAAATTTTAGAATCGTATTCAGGTATCACTTAATATGGTAATTCTAAAAACAATTTCGTCAAATGTACACCTCTGATTCTGGAACCCCCAATATCCCTTAATTGTGGTTGTGACCGAACTTAACATTCTCCACTCTTCGAAGACATTTTTATTCATTCATTCATTCAGTGTGTCAGCTAGGCTGGCAACAAGGGGTGCCCTGCTCCACTTTTCCAACTGAACCCTATTTTGGTGTGGAGTCCGACTTCCTCAGTAAACACATGCCATGGGGACCCGTTTATAGGGTAGGCAACCATTCACACCTCATTCATACAAGGAAAGGACAAAGACAGGATAGATAGAGAGAGAATGCCCGAACCAGGATTCGAACCCAGGACCTCCTTTAGTCAGGCATGCTGACCACTAGACAAGTTGGTCGGCGACATTTTTATTAAAGAATAAAATATAGCGAAAATTTTTGGCGCAAATTAGCAGGCAGCCAAATTGCTGAAAATCAATATACGAATTAATGCAATCGTTTATGTAGTGTCAATTGGTACAAAGAAAACTGATTTTACTATATTTAATTATACTCAAATACAAAAACTTCCCAGCCATGTGTTCATGAAGAAATGTTTGTACCTATGTCCGGCAGCTGTATGAAGTTATTGAAAGCATTTTAAAAAAGGCACGATCCGAAAATCGGAGATTGTCTAGTCTCAGAAAAAGTAGTTTGTATTTTCAATGAAGGAAAATGATTTGTTCTATCTTCATCAGAAAAATCAATCCAATAGTCTCGAGCAGTTTAAAACATATTTTGAATTAACAAACATAGAGAAGCGATAAGTTACCAATTCCTCATTTTCCATATTACAAACCTGTAACTTTAAAATGCGGATTTTTTCAGTAAAAATACGCAAAGATATATTTTATTCAAAGTATGGGTCCTCGCTTTCTACACACTTTTGCCATCTAGTAGGTAAATTATGGAGGCCATCCCAAAAGAATTGAACGTCGCGTGAGCCAAACCAGTCGTCGAGCCATTTTTGGACGTCTTTATAAGAATGGAAGAGCTGATCGGTAAGTGTGTGTTCCATGGATGAAAAAAGGTGATAGTTGGAAGGTGGAAGGTCAGAAAGTACGGCGGGTGGGGTTATATTTTCCCATCCAATTCCTGCCAGTGTCTTTGAACAGTTTTGCTGTGTGACTGGGTGCATTGTTATGCAATAAAATCACTTGGATTCTCGATATATATCCACTTTTCATCGCCCGTTACGATCCGATGAAGACAAGACTTTCTTTGGTGTCTCCGAAGCAGCATTTCATACGTGACTTTGTGGTTTTCCATTTGACGCTCGTTCAGGCTCATGTCGCACCCATTTCCCAGCCTTCTGTATCTTTTGCACCGATTGCAAGCGTTTGGAAATGGCTACACGAGAAACATTTAATTGCTCTGCCAATATTTGAGTTTGCGTGGCGTCCTCATCCAATAACGCTTGCAGTCCGGTGTCTTCAAACTTTTTCGGTCGATTTTCACGTTCTTTGTCCCTGACAACGAAATCACCACTTCTGAATCTTTTAAACCACCATTCGCAAGTGTCGGCCGATAGAGTATGTACACCGTATGTTTTCACATGAATTCGATGTGCCTCCGCTGCTTTTTCTTCCGATTGAATAAGAAAATCAGCACGTGCCGCAAATGCTCTTTGTTTGGCTCAAAATTCGACACGTTTACTACCGAAAAAAATATGCTACTAACTCTTAAGCCTTTTAACAAATATGGCGTTTTGAAGCTCGCTATCACAGCTACAAAATGATATATTGGTTATGACACCAGCATGTATAGGCTGAGTGCGCCATCTACTGAAAAAAAAATTCCGCATTTTAAAGTTACAGATCTGGTATGTATTTGTATGAAGGACAATTAGTTCTCAGTTTAAGGTGACAAATGACGAAGTTGACGCTTGACTTGAAAACAATGTCGTCAATATTTTATCATGCCGTCTTCAATCCCTCAGTTTAAATTAGCTATTTTGGTTGAAGTTAGTACACTAGGTATCAGTGAAGGCATAAAATCAAGGTTTTAATTTGAGTCATGTGCACAAAGATGAGTTCATAATAGATTTAATACTAATTCATGAAGATAAAAACGTGATTTTCTTCAATTTCAGCTTGGGAATTTGTTAATCCGTTTCCCAATTACTTATAATTAAAACTCTCTATAATATTCCTCGTTATATATATTGTTCTTTATACATGTTAAACTCATACCGATTATTTATGAAAAATTCAATATTATCCTTGAACATATAAATGAATACACTGAGAGCATTTCAGTGTAGATGAACTCGTGAATTTGCTCGTCGGATGTAAGCCAATAACTTTGAGTATCATGTAAACATTATTTAACATCAGCATAATTAGTGTGTCACTGTTAAAATGATGCACTAATACTCGCTTACAATTTGAATCTTTCTGAAATAACCTTTGTTTTCTCAAATCCTAAACACATTAACTTCCGCGTCTAAGACAGAATTAACAATTCCATGAAGGTTTTCAAGAACCACTTAAATAGGTAACATTAAATAGAAAACTCATTTAATCTAAAAATTCAATCTTCTAAGTCTTGTGTATAATAAAATACATTTATGAAAAATTTAAGTCACCAACAAATATATCATTTATTAACGATGCAAAGCTAATGTTGTTAAAATCATTTATTTTTCTTTTTATAAAATAAGTATTTCAAATATATGCAAGTGTCTATCAATAAACATGAAGACAAATTGATTGTATAAAATTATATTAAGAAAAATCAAAATTTTTCTTTACATACTTCATTATGATAACCTAAAAATTTTCAATGGTTACTTCTATATCTAATGAAAGGAGTCTTTATGAAAACAATTAAAAAAGTTATAGAAACATTTTTGTCAAAGAGGAAAACAAATTACTAAATATTTACAGATAAATCAGAACAATACCATAATGATTGTTTCAGTGACAAATTTGACAAATTTGAATGAATTTCATAAGAATAGATAAACTTTTCAGTATCTGTTTTAGCTTATACCAGGCACTTTGAAACAACAATGTAGTACCAGCTTTGGATGCAACGACACTACTATATTGCAATATACCAGTCTATTTCTTCTAAAATAGGGATAAGGACACATTTTAAAATTGCGATACTTACACTTTGAATAATGAAGTATAAAAGCTTACTATCTATTTAAATTTTAAAGCACAAATTAACATATCACAAGTTTAGAAGGCCGCTTCTGGAAAAGTTATTTTCTGTCATTTTTATAAAGGAAACAAATTTACCATAAAGACAAATTGCTTGAATTGCCAGCTCCTTATTACGCTTAATTGCCATTAGTATTCCTTTAACTATATTATAGTTGTCATCTTTTGTGGTCATGGTACTTACTTCCGGCAAATACAGAGAATATAAATCTTTGTAATCGATGAATTTTTTATGATGTGTTCGGTATATTTGCCATTTTTGCCAGAAAAGTTTCTGCAGTTGATACAATAGAACCCTTTTATTTATCGCTGTATTTTCGAGTATATTTGGTGCTGAAATCACGATATCCTTAATTTCAGTTAATGAATTTTCTGTTTCAGAAGCAATTCTTTCTAACTCATTGAGGATATCAGTCAATTCTTGTGATAATTCTAAAGCATCCATTTCGAATAACGAGATAAACAAAGTCACTCCAGTTTTCTTTCGGAAATACTTTTGCAGCTAAATATTTCTGCTCACTGTATAAGTTTTCAGCGGTTAAAATAGGGTATGTTAAATAATGCAGCCACGTAATGAGATTGATTGC
The DNA here is from genome assembly GCA_037975125.1 of Latrodectus hesperus. NCBI lineage: Eukaryota > Metazoa > Arthropoda > Arachnida > Araneae > Theridiidae > Latrodectus > Latrodectus hesperus. The sequence goes on along the minus strand of JAJQOW010000014.1, from coordinate 7,206,211 downwards.
ATACACTGCGCACAGCCAACCACTTTGCAAATTGGATGCTATTAATCTATATCAGTGCGACGTGGTCTATATCTGAGCTGGTATTCGCCACTCCCACTTAGCGTCTTTGTGGGCTGGAGAAACAGGGGGTTTATGGATTTCATTTAAACTTTTATATTAACCAAAGGTGTAAGAAATTATGTCCACATACAAAGGTTTCTTACATCACACGTTTTTCTATTACATTTGCTTTATTTTCCTGAATATACAAAAAAACAGGCAAGCAGCTGTTAAATTTCAAACAAAGATTAGAAACGTGAGGTAAAAATCTCTCATATCCCAAACTACACATCTACCGCGGAAAACATTAATAACGAAAAATATATGAGAATGCCTTACTACGAAGACTCTTTAAGGCCTCTCCATATATATAGAGATATCTTTGGTCAAATGTCTTAAAAGATCTTCGGTTAAGACAGGTATCAAAAGCAGACAAAATACGAAATAGTCAATATTCAAAAAATAGCTCTTATTTGAATTTTAATTTAAGAAATTTGGATTTGTAACAGAATATCCAAATTTTTGAAATTCAGTTGTCTGTTAATTCAAGACAGAGTTCTAACCACTTACGTTGAAAAATGTGGTCTCACTTATAATGTCTATGTAAAACAAATCTAAGATAACACTTTATTATGTTTCATACATTTGAACAAATCTATGAAATTTAATAAAGTACTATGAATTTTAGGTTACTGCAAATTATTTCAAAGTTATTTATCAAGAAAAGAAGGAAAAAATATTCTTACAAGTGTCAATTGATCTATATATCTCTACAGAAAATCTTTAGATAAAATGTATATTTTTCAATTATGAATCTTAGAACGGAAGAATTTTGCATTCGGTTCAATGTATTTACGTCACTAGATGATGCAGTTCATTTTACAATGCTCTTTACTCACAATGTATGGTACATTTACGTTTCGTTAGTGTTTGAACCACTTTACGTAAAAGCTCGACATTGCTGTAAATTGTTTGAACTTTCGACGAAGAGCTTCTTTTTGACATTGTTTATCTCCCTAATCTAGCTATTCTACATGGGTAACAAGATCTAGAACACCAAAGAGCTCTATTTCTGACCACAGGAAGTATTTCTCTTTAACAATCGACTTCGATGTAACTGAACGCGTGACCCATGATCTGCAGAACTGAAATCGAGAAAGCTTTCCATTCGTGTGGCTGGTCATTTGACTTTCGAAAATTTAAAAAAAGAATTTTTTTTTAAGTTTTCAAGGCCTATTCACACACGTACCTTTTTATAATTCTCCAAAAAACTTTAAACCACTTTTCTGACAGAAGAATTCGATTTTAGAAAAATTACATTAATTTTATTCTATAATAAATATAGGACAGAACTTGTATAATCCTTTACTTCATACTCCTGTCCTTTACTTTTTTTACGGAACTTATATAACGTACTCTAAGAAGGGACATAATAATTAATAGGGATTAATAATAAATAACTCCCAATCAGGTGTACTTTCCAACATATTAATTTCATGTTTGATGATTCGCTCTAACATAAGTACCTTCAAATCATAAGTTTATAAAAAAAAAATAACTCATTACTTTCTTCATAATCAATATGTTGAAATTTGATAGAATTTCGTTTTATCGCCGCACTCTTTTGAAACATTGTACCAAGAGACTCAATGCCTTGTAAATTAATGATGGGAAAACTAACTCGGTTTGTCCATATTGCCAAAGAAAAGCAGATAAATTATCATTCAATTCATATCATATTTTAAATCGACAACTCTTAGAGTTGCGATGGAAGTCGAGTCTACAATTTTCGATTTTTATATCTGGCAGCAGTCTTTTGAAATCTGAAGAGGTTAAAGCTCTGTTAATATTAAAAAACTATTTAAATTAAGAGTTGCCTTATATATTTTAGTGAAATTAATTATAAAGCGATAAAGCAAACTGATAATAAACCCAATCACAATTTAAATTTACGAAAGTTCTTAAAGATTTATTGTTTTCGATTAGTTTCATCGTAGTCACAAAAGAAACTTGATAAATAATTTTAAGTTTTGCATTCCAAACTGCTATTTTCATTTTGTTTAAAATAAAATCTTTTTCCATAGTGTCTTAAATCTTTACTTACTTTCTTTCTTGTTTATTTTTCATTAAATGCTCCAAATTATGTTCCCTTGTTTAATTTGTTGCGCAGTGGTAATTTTTCATTCGCGGGGACTAATTAGACTAAAACCTCTGGCTTGATGCGGATTCCTAAGCACTACAAAAACTCCTGCCTGAGGAAGGATTCGAACTCATTTACTGATGAACCGAAAGCAAGAGCTTTAAGTATCCAACTCACCTATTATGTTTCCTTAAACTAATGAACTCGATGCATTCATAATATAAGCATATGTGAAATTCATGAAATTTAAACGCGTAATATAAATTCTCTTAAAGAAATAAACTACCAAGTTCACAAAGCTCGTGTAATGATTACTTACAGTTTAAAAAAGTATATAAAAATTATACAATAGAAAATGAATGAAACGTCTTGAAATCTTAATCTTTAGAAATATTGATACGATTTACATATAATTTGAACTCTTTGCCAAGTACAATGTACGGCAGAATTAACGAGAGTCCCTGAAACTTTGAATAATTATTTAAGTCAATATAAACATTTTAAATTTAGGAATTCAAGTATTCATATGCATTCACTTTTGGCGAAATTATTGAAAGTGGTTTTAAGAGCCTAATATACATAAATTGCAGATTGAAAAAATTCTTTTGTTTATATTGTGAAATATCAAAAGCAATAAGATTCAAGCGATAAATTTCGAGAAAATTTATTGCAAAGTCTAAAAATGTAAGGTATAGAGATTCTGATATACATATATCTTAAAAATTCCACATTAAACAATTTCATACCACACATTGTTCATACATATCTGATCAAAAGTAGCTCGATGTGAGTAATTAAACATTACAGTAGAGATGTAACAAATAAAACAGATTATGTCGCTTTTGCAGTCAATTCCATACAATAAACATGATGACTACTATTCACATTGCTGGAAGAAGTTTCAATGGATTTCCAAAGGTGTACACACTGTTACTTTTCTAGTTTTAGCATATACACGACTGTTTGAAAATACTAAATTTCGAAACTTTATGAAATCAAATAATTTCGATTTAAAATTCTCCACCCTGTTCAAATTTATTTTTTCTTAACTTAAGCAAAATCATAAACTGCAATGTTTATATTCTACATTATGATGTGTAAAATCTTGTTTATTATTTCAATTCCAAATATACCTTGCGTACCACATGTTTAATTATAAGAGAACTCAATAGAGATATAGTATTCAGTTAAAAGTTGAAAGATATTTGTTATAGATATTAATTGCATGATATCCCACTGCTCTATGATTTTTATTACCATATTTATTTGATTTATTAAGTAGTAGATCGGTTCATTTGGAGATATGTAACTTACATATTGTGACCACAGGTAAAATGCTTGCTCCAAATCGTAGATGATTCCATAAGTGTGCTTGCCATTCTTGCCATTTTTCTAAGAACGCACAGCGATGATGAAACAGTAGGAACGCTTGGTTAGGTGAAGGATGTCCAAGCATATTAACCATTGAGTTCAATATAGAAATAATTTCATGCATCCTTTTTTGTTCTGCAAATTAAATTTTTTTTTAAATTTGAAGGGATATTGAACATTTTTTTAAAAAAAAAGACTATATATTCGTGATCAAAATAAACTATCTGATCGGAATAGAGTTTATTGCTGACCACCTAAATTAAAAAGAAAAAACCTATGCCTATTTTTGCTTACTCACTTAATGAATATTATTTGCAAATAATTTTGTTTTAGTTTTATTATTACCTTTTTATGGGAATGAATTCCACGAATTGTTTAAATATGACCGAAGATATCTGACTTAGCAACAGGTGGGCCTCTTTGAATAATTATGATATATATTATATGAATATAATACTATTATAGATTATAAAATTATACTCCATAACTGGTCGAATTAAAAACTTGGTAAGAAAGATGTCAATAATTCTCCGATGTATCATCATTATTTTATACACCGAGCATCAATTGTAGCCTCTTGTGTAAATATAAAATGTGCCGTAGATGCAGAAATGAAATTATAAATCAGTCAAAAATTTAAGCAATCAACTGAATTTATTTATTTAAAATTACATCACGTTTGTCTGTTTTTAAGCTCTTTTCAACAGAATCTACAGTTTCATTTACGAAACGCTTACTGCACTCTTAAATTGTATCAAATTATTAATTTTGAGACCTTCCCTGGCCTAGTTGTTGTACCGGAATTCTCAGAATTTGGCTCAGCAAGTTAAACAGAAGGAATTCATCGAAACATAGAACAAGAACGAAGCAGGACATTTTCCCGATATTTGACCTGAAACCACCAGAGGTATCATTTCGCTTGGAAGACATTGCAACCAAGCTCTTATAAACCTACCCCAGCAGTCCTTTGCAAACATGATGGATTTTCTCTTATACTGGTATTCGAACTCACTCGAAAGTCTGAACGATGCCCTCACCAACTGTGCCACAGCAGCCTACTTTGCCTAGAGAATACAAACGAAATCCATAAAAATTCCTCCCGGAAAGATATTTAGGAGGTTATATAAAAATTCTCTGCAATTTTTGTTAGGATTCCCTTAACGCGGTGTCAAAAATATTCACTTTGATTCAGTTGGTTTGAACTTTTGGAACACGATGACTATTTCGTTTAAGAACTCCGTCTTAATTTGGATTTCAAGCTTTTGTTAATATTCACACTGAATCAGTAAACGAGTCCATAACTGTTCAGTTGTAAATGATTGTCATTCAATTTTCAGATAGCCAGGTATCATTCAACTTAGCAGAACCTTTTTGTGGGATCAATTTGAAGACCGCAAAAACCAATGTTCTTAGATGGGGAAAACGGAAGATGTATGAAGCTTGGCTCAACACTCCTGGTCAAACTCACGCTAAAAGTATGATCTGTGGATCATCAGCGAGGATTGCCTCTGAAATTCTAAGATGCTCTAGGCAGAAGATACGTTTCATCGTAGGCTTCATAACTGGGCACTACTATATTCAGAAAACACCTCCAAAAATGGGACTGTTTCAGCAAGACCCTATCTGCAGGAAATGTCATACGCAAGAGGAAACGGCCAAGCATATCATTTACGAATGCGAGGCTCTTGCCCTCCCTAGATTAACTTCTTTAGGCATCATCCATACTAGAGAGTGACACCTAGACTCCATTAAAGGGTTATCGGACTTTATTAATAAAGTGGGTGACCTGAGCAACTGGAACTAGGAAACATTGGGTTTGGAGTTAATAGTACAAAATGCTGATAAAAGCAGAGGTGCCTAATGACATACAAACCCAACTCTAAGAAGAAGATCATTAAACTTATAATCAAAGTACAAAGTTACAGAGTCATTTCAGAGTAAATGAATGCGGAATTAACTTATAATTGCAAATGTATGAGATTCCATGAATATTTTGAATTGCTGTCAAATCAAGACTAGAAATATAAGAGTGAGAAAAAACTGTTCTCTTTGCCGTCCACTTCAGGCATCAAGATGAGGCAAAATCATATAAAACACAAACTCTTAAGCCAAGTTCCCTTTACAATATGTATTTTATTAATATAAAATGATCCAATAATGTGAGTTGCCGCGAATAAGCAATTTCTTCATGAAATGAATTGAATAAATTGCAGATTCAAGCATAGCATAGCATATGTGAATTTTTTAAACTAATCTTTTAAAGTAAAATTTAAGAAAAATAATTCTAATAGACAGTTTTGAATTTTTGTGTCTTTCCTTTTTATTTGTAAACTTTTATATGAAACTCAACCACAAACCCTTGAAATTAAGCATAAAAATTTCAAGAGAATGCTTAGTTTCATAGCCAACTCTAAATTGGGATAGATGATGTTATTTTTTACAGGAATGTTTATTTCAGATGTATCTTTTATTGATTTTGCCTTTAAACTAATACATATTAGAGGCACCGTATAATGGATTGTCTAATAATTTAAGATTATTATAAAATGCTTCTAATGCTCATAGTGGCCGCCCAACTTGTTTAGTGGTCAGCGTGCCTGACTAATAAGGAGGTCCTGGGTTCGAAACCCGGTTCGGGCATGGATGTACTTTCTCTCTCTATCTATTCTGTCTTTGTCTTTTCCTAGTGTGAATGGTTGCCTACCCTATAAATGTGTACCTATGGCATGTGTACTGAGGAAGTCTGAGGAATATTGTACATGAGTACTGAGGCATATTGGCTGTGGTCACTCATTATGATTCTATTGGAATGATACTTTTTAATTCATATAAGAAAAATCTGTGCGTTAAATTTGCTATATATATATATATATATATATATATATATATATATATATATATATATATATATATATATATATATATATATATATATATATATATATATATATATATAGCTTTTCCTTTGTGATCTAACTTTTTGAAACCTCTATGCATATTTTGCTAAGAATAACAGTTTTAAAGAAATGCTTTACATTTTAGCAATTGTGTTTTACATTAATTAAAGTTTGATTTAAATGTTGATTTTATATGAAATACATTGACAACTAAAGAGAGAAATGCCACCCAACTTGTCTAGTGGTCAGAATGCGGATAGGGAGATTCTGGGTTCGAATCTCAGTTCGAGTGTGGGTGTACTTTTCTCTCTCTCTCTATCTATCCTGTCCTGTCTTTGTCCTTTCCTTGCATGAATGAGTTGTGAATGGTTGCCTACCCTATAAACGGGTCCCTATGGCATGTGTGTACTGAGCAACGACAACAACAATGTCTGGCACACGACAAAAACAATGTCCACAGTGGAACTAGTCTTTCGGAAGTACTTATCCTGGAAATTAGACCTAAAGACATGTTGCAAAAGAAACAACCTACCTAGCCATGACAAACGTGCATAAAAAAGGCAGTAATTCAACATTCACCTCCAGTGGCTCGACAGTAACTGGGATCCAACTCAGAACCTTTAACTCTAGAAGAGAAGCTGCCTTATTATTGGTACAAGACGAATCCTTCTAATCTGTTGATATGATAAATATACAATAGTTAAGAGTTATAAGTATTATTATAGCATCTTCATTTATGTTTTCCAACTCCCTTACAAAAACATCAAACTTGTTTCTACATTTATTGTAAATTAATTTTAAAAAAATCAATTTGTGATTTTTTTTAAAAATTTTGATTACGGACTAATTGAAATTCGTCATCATAAAAATATGAATGGTAATACATTTTAAAATTAAAATTGAATATTTCAGCATTTAAATCATCATCATATAAAATGAAACAAATTGTATGCATTAAGTAGAGTTTTTACCAAACTGAAAATGCAAATGCACATTTTTTCTTTTTACTAACATAATAGAGTGCCCCGAGCAGGAAACGCATTTACATATGCAAAAACAGGCATAAATCATGTCGACAATGGGGCTATAAAAAGTAAAAGCTAAAGAAGTTGCACAGGAAATAACAATGCAAAGAAATGATAGCTATTAAAATATTCATTTCGGCCTCCAGCCATAAATACATAATCATTAAAATCGCTTCGTTTTATTAAAGAACGGATAACTGTTAGTTTAAAGCAGAAAGCGGCTAAGAAGAAAGCAGAATGTGAATGGAAAAAAAATATTTCCAACTCTGCTTATGATCATTAAGTATTTTTTCTTGCTTTTGTAAGCAACAGACTCTAATAGAAAATGAACGAGTAAGAAAGAAAAGAAAAGAAATGTCTTATAATAGCAAGTATTGACTCGTTTCGATGTCAAATAGAAGCAAAATGAAACCCCTCATTAAAACCAAAAGAATAAATAAGATTTAATTGATTGAAATGAAGTAAAGTTCAGAAAGTATAAAGTGTTTGGTAATTTTGCTTATTTTCATGTGTTCATTTACTTTTATAGTAATTTTTATTTACAACAAAATAAATCCCATGCTTCAGAAAAGTTTAAAGTTTTTAGATGTGTGAGCACATTTTTAACCAACGTTTGAAGGAAAAGATTTGATTTTTTAAAAAATACCTGGAACAGAATATTTCATTACAGAGAAAATATGTGGAATACTTTAACTTTTTACTATTAAATTTATTGTGATAATTTCTTTCTTATAATATGATAATAGAGAAAGATAATTTTAAGATAAAGTACCAAATCGGTAAAAGAATTAGTGCCTGATTGATTAAATTAAATATGCTTGAATGAGCCTAAAACGTTTCATAAACTCGTTATTTTCCATAATTTCAATGTTTATAAAAAATTTTAATTACAAAAATAAACCTAGGTACAAGAGAATAAAATACTTATTACTTAAATTTTCTTAGATTTCTACAAATTTTAGAAAAAATCAAATAACAAAAATTATTGAGGAACTCAAGTAAAATAGAAATATCTTAAGCGCAAGAATAAATTATAAATAAATATGTTTTAATAGTATAACTTTATAATTAATAAATTATTAATATTTTATAAATATTATTAATAAGATGTTTTTAATACATGTGGTAAAATTATATTAATTATAGAAATTAAAAAGGCACCTTTTTTATTGAACAAAACAGTTAATTATAAATCTAATACTTAATATTTGAAAAAGGAATAAAATTAAAAAATATTAGGTAATTGATAACCACTTTTGCCTCTAATTAATCTAATTAACCTCTAATAACCACTTTTGCCTAAAGGACTTTGTCGAAATGAACTTTAGTTTATTTAAACGCCAGCAAACCCTGACAAATAAAAGAATCACATGAAAAATTTAAATTTGAATTCGATTGTTAAAACACATTTACTAGAAAAAACTGATGCAAAAATTTATAGTAAGTGCAAGAAAAAATATTAAGAAGCAATATAGACGTATTTTATATAATCACAATTATTTAACTGTACATATGACCTCAAGATATAACAAACGCATCACACATCACAGGATATTTTTATAATTAATTTATCACATAAAATATATACAAGCTGTGTACTGTATTATTAATAATGAAATTATTATAATTAAATAAACACATGAATGGTGAATTTTTATTGGAATATAATACAAAAATACCAAAAACATTATTTTTGACAATGTTTTCAATTAATTATAATATGATTAAACAGAATTAAAATACAGCAAATTATACGAAAAACCTTAATTAATTATGGAAACAATTATGAAAAAAATTTAACGTTAAATAATTTTCGTCAGTTTTATTAAGTAAATAAAAATTATATATTTATTAAAATAATGTTGTTCTTACTTATGACAGTTGCACAAGTCAAGCTCGCTATGCCATTGGCTATGCGAATTTAAGTTAAAGGGTGCGTCTTTCGTTTAACTAAAGCACCACGAAAGTACGACCTTGCTCTAAACGTCTTCGATAGATGGCATCACCAAAGGATCCACACCCTCAATTTTGACATTAATCTGGAGGGGGGAAATTTTCTTTAGACCATTGCACCCATGGTAACTGCTCAATGACCTATCACATGACTTTCTATTCCACAGATTTAAAGAGCAGATACATTGCATGTACTCGACGAGTCATTGGCGGCATCAGGAATCGATTCGGGATATAAGACCGATGCCCTAACAACTAGGATACCACGGCCCTTGTTAAATAATAAATGCATCCTGTTGTAAGGACAAATGTAGTTAATCATATAATTTATAAAATTAATTTGGTCAGTGTGTCTGACTGCGGATAGGGAGGTCCTGGGTTTGAATCCCGGTTCGAGCATGGATGTACTTTCTCTATCTATCCTGTCTTTGTCCTTTCCTTGTATGAATGTGGAGTGAATGGTTGCCTATTCTATAAACGGGTACCTATGGCATGTGTGTACTGAGGAAGTCGGATTCCACACCAAAATAGGGTTCAGTTGGAAAAGTTGAGCAGCGCACCCCATATTGCCAGCCTGGCTGGCACATGGCAACATAGACATAGACATACGCAATGGAACACCTGGTCTGTACCTTAGGTTATCAGGTATAACTACATCACGTAATGCATCTGGTCTGACAGAATTGTCACGAAATTTGATAACAAAATTGAATTTCAATAGGTCTCTATTATTTGAAATTGATGATTTGTCAAAAATATAACATCAACAACAAAACGTTTACAAAATGTTCACTATGGGAGATGATATGAGTTAAATATTGCAATAAAATTATGAAAATAGATTATCCTCACACTCAAGTAACCTTGGTAAAAATACAAATTAATTATCTTGATGATGGTCATAGCAGTCGATATAAGTAGTTAATAACACAAATTTGCAAGTAATATAATTAAGTTTCAGTAGAAGACTATAAAAAAGAGCAAATAACTGGAGTAGGTTTTCAATTAGTACTAGTCACTCCCTCATGCTTTAACAGTGTCCTTTAATGTAACATCACAATAACAAAGGACTGCATTGTCTACACGCAGATAGTTAAGATTACATATGCATGAATGGTATCTTATTGAAGACATTTCACATTTGCTGTAGGTGATAAACTGTAGAATATTTAAAGTATAACAGATTACAATCTGCGGATTCAGTTAAAATTTTGCAGCAGCTCAGTCTGTGCACTGTAGTAACACCACGATTAAGAAAATTATAGAACAAAAATGTAATTACAATACATTAAATAATAAAAAGGCTTAAAAAAGTGAATAAAATGTATAGCAAAATATTTTATAGACACTCTAACATTACTAGAAATGATATTGAACAAATATTGCACTAAAATTGCTAAATAGGGTATTTCTAACAACAACAACATAAAATTTATTGAGCATACAAATAATATTATTGTACCTAAAATATTGTGAGAATACTATTTGTCATAAAACTGAAACCCATAGCAAGGAAAAACAGTTTTGGCTCAAGCAAAGCGTTATTCCATAAGACTGTTTTAATTTGTTTGAAAATCCAACGTTTATTGTTTACTGGTAGGACTTTACATAGATAATTTACCGTATTCACGTGTTAAAAAAATTCAATTCAAAAAAGTATCTTCACAACTTCACGTTGTATGTGACGCATTATCTATCTCGATCATTTATTACAGTTACTAGTAGCAAACCTCAGATTTTTAAATGGCCGTGCTTCTATTATCTGCACTAAGTTACCCAATAAAAACGCAAATCATCAGTTTGTCCTGCATAAAATACTACATATTACGCACTCTAATTTAATAATATTAATAATATATATTTTGTGTGTGTGTAATTTATGTTAAACTATGTATACATATAAAAAAATTATATATAAATTGTATTTATATACCTCTATTAAAATCATAATATTGATTACAGAGTAGGACTATTCTTCAGATTCTAGTCTTCAGAAAAACATTTTAACTTCATCATCATTTGTATTAGTATGCACTAAACAAGTTTAGCTTCATATGGATGCTTTTAATACCCAAAACCATGAGAAGTAATCTTTTTCTAAAAGCTACAAAATTAAACAAAGTATTTGACATATTGGTATTTATGTAATATAACTATATTTGTTATTATTATTTTAAATATTTTTTAAAGTAAATGAATATTTCATTTTTAAATAAGTGATATCCTGTTTAAAAATCTTAAATGTTGGAAAATAAATTTCTTTTTTACTGGTATTCTCTACTTTAAAAAGGCAATCAAAAATCATTTTTTCAATGTGTACAAAAGCTGATTTGAAACAAAATAATTGATATATTTTAAAGGAATGTTAATAGTATATTTTGAGATTTAAAGAGGAATTTTGATTACGCTCACTTTAGAATATTCTTTAGAATGGAAATAATAAATTTTGTATAGTGTTTATAAATGTGAAGAAAAAATAATTGCAACAATATAAAATGTGCAACTTTAGAACTATTGTTACCAATAGAATATAAGTACATGGAAATATAAAAAAAATAATTATAAACACCAATAAACATTAAATTATAACAAATGCAAATAAGTTACAAAACAGATTCAAGTATAATAAATAGAAAATAATAATACAAACACAAATTTATAAACAACATCAATAAGCATGAATTTGTTACGTGAATAATATGAGAATTATTCAAAACAATTATTGACAAAATGTTGGTAAATTTGTCAACTGCTTTATTAATATTGACACCATAAATTTATAATCTGTGTCAGCCAAAAGATAGTTCTCTGTTTGCAGTGTTTGAATGTCAAGTAATTTTTTTCATTTTTCAATTAAATTATAACTTTAAATAAGAATTTAATATAAAAACTTAATACCCAAGAAATTGCTTAGAAATACATTTACTTAATTAAAAATGCTTGAAGTTTTCTCAATTTTTCATTTCTTTAATATTTCTTTAATTTTAGTTTTATTCAAAATATTTTTTCAGTAAATGAACATAAGGAATAAAATTTCATTCCTCAATATTTAAAATAATTTAACGTAGATTTCTCTTTAAATATTAGAAAATATTCAATTTTCGACTAACACATAGATTATGCAATATTTGTTACTTTTTTCTATTATAATGTAAATTGGTTTTTTTTTTCATTGAAAACAAATAAAGATTAAAAAGATATATATATTTTTAAATATTCAAAAGTAACAAAAAAAGAACAGGAAAATAACGAATTTTAACTACCTATGCTTGATTACAGTTATGGTACGAAAGTTGCCGATAGAGTAACAAACTAGTCAATTTAAGTATCGAGCAACCACTATTTGATGAGTTCTGTTTTGCAAAATGCGCAAAGTAATAAAAACATCAATTTAAACACTTGAAATTTCTTGTTCAATCTCGTTTATACAACAAAAATTACAAAAAATTACATGTAAACAAAAATTACAATAGAGTGATAAACTAATCAATCTAAATGTCTAAAATCTAAAGCTTGATCTCTCAGCTACTCCAGAATCGAAGACTCCAGATTTATTGAAGCAATTCCTGTGATTAATGGTAAAGTTATTATTGAAACAAATGGTAAAATTTATCAAAGGAAAAATACCTACGATAAGATATTTATCAACAAAAACTTAATAATCTCTATGTTATTTTTGTATAAAGCCGCGTGGCAAGAAATCTAAAGAGACTGAACTATCAATATTTAAGCGAACAAAATCATTGTTCGCTTAAATTATTTTGTGTAACAATAGATCATAGAATGAAAAATCAATCAGTTTAAGTATCTAAAAGTCTCAACTCGATTAGATCAGTAGCAAGAATTGCTATCTTAAAGCTACGAAATTATCAATTAAAATTTCTTATTCGATTAATTTTGTATTATCAAAAGTCTTTGTAGAATGACAAACCGATCAATTTAACTAACCAAAAGTGTTTTGGCTTGTTAAAACACTGGGGATTAAAATGAGAATCATTAATTTATGCTCCTAAAATTCCCTATTCTATTACTTTTGCTGTACAAAAAGTAATTGTGCAGTGACATAGCATTCAATTTAACTAACCAAATGTTTTGGCTTGTTAAAACACTGGGGATTAAAATGAGAATCATTAATTTATGCTCCTAAACTTCCCTGTTCTATTACTTTTGCTGTACAAAAAGTAATTGTGCAGTGACATAGCATTCAAATTAATTAACCAAAAGTTTTGGCTTGTTAAAACACTGATGATTAAAATGAGAATCATTAATTTATGCTCCTAAAATTCCCTGTTCTATTACTTTTGCTGTAAAAAAGTAATTGTACAGTGACATAGCATTCAAATTAACTAACCAAAAGTTTTGACTTGTTAAAGCAGTGGGGATTAAAATGAGGATCATTAATTTATGCTCCTAAAATTACCTGTTCTATTACTTTTGCTGTACAAAAAGTAATTGTGCAGTGACATAGCTTTCAATTTAACTAATTAAAAGTTTTGGCTTGTTAAAACACTGGGGATTAAAATGAGAATCATTAATTTATGCTCCTAAAATTCCCTGTTCTATTACTTTTGCTGTACAAAAAGTAATTGTGCAGTGACATAGCTTTCAATTTAACTAACCAAAAGTTTTGGCTTGTTAAAACACTGGGGATTAAAATGAGAATCATTAATTTATGCTCTTAAAATTCCCTGTTCTATTACTTTTGCTGTACAAAAAGTAATTGTGCAGTGACATAGCATTCAATTTAACTAACCAAAAGTTTTGGCTTGTTAAAACACTGGGGATTAAAATGAGAATCATTAATTTATGCTCCTAAAATTCCCTGTTCTATTACTTTTGCTGTACAAAAAGTAATTGTGCAGTGACATAGCATTCAATTTAACTAACCAAAAGTTTTGGCTTGTTAAAACACTGGAGATTAAAATGAGAATCATTAATTTATGCTCCTAAAATTCCCTGTTCTATTACTTTTGCTGTACAAAAAGTAATTGTGCAGTGACATAGCTTTCAATTTAACTAACCAAAAGTTTTGGCTTGTTAAAACACTGGGGATTAAAATGAGAATCATTAATTTATGCTCTTAAAATTCCCTGTTCTATTACTTTTGCTGTACAAAAAGTAATTGTGCAGTGACATAGCTTTCAATTTAACTAACCAAAAGTTTTGGCTTGTTAAAACACTGGGGATTAAAATGAGAATCATTAATTTATGCTCCTAAAATTCCCTGTTCTATTACTTTTGCTGTACAAAAAGTAATTGTGCAGTGACATAGCATTCAATTTAACTAACCAAAAGTTTTGGCTTGTTAAAACACTGGGTATTAAAATGAGAATCATTAATTTATGCTCCTAAAATTCCCTGTTCTATTACTTTTGCTGTACAAAAAGTAATTGTGCAGTGACATAGCATTCAATTTAACTAACCAAAAGTTTTGGTTTGTTAAAACACTGGGGATTAAAATGAGAATCATTAATTTATGCTCTTAAAATTCCCTGTTCTATTACTTTTGCTGTACAAAAAGTAATTGTGCAGTGACATAGCATTCAAATAAATTAACCAAAAGTTTTGGCTTGTTAAAACACTGGGGATTAAAATGAGAATCATTAATTTATGCTCCTAAAATTCCCTGTTCTATTACCATTGCTGTACAAAAAATAATTGTGCAGTGACATAGCATTCAATTTAACTAACCAAACGTTTTGGCTTGTTAAAACACTGGGGATTAAAATGAGAATCATTAATTTATGCTCCTAAAATTCCCTGTTCTATTACTTTTGCTGTACAAAAATTAATTGTGCAGTGACATAGCATTCAATTTAACTAACCAAAAGTTTTGGCTTGTTAAAACACTGGGGATTAAAATGAGAATCATTAATTTATGCTCTTAAAATTCCCTGTTCTATTACTTTTGCTGTACAAAAAGTAATTGTGCAGTGACATAGCTTTCAATTTAACTAACCAAAAGTTTTGGCTTGTTAAAACACTGGGGATTAAAATGAGAATCATTAATTTATGCTCCTAAAATTCCCTGTTCTATTACTTTCGCTGTACAAAAAGTAATTGTGCAGTGACATAGCATTCCATTTAACTAACCAAAAGTTTTGGCTTGTTAAAACACTGGGTATTAAAATGAGAATCATTAATTTATGCTCCTAAAATTCCCTGTTCTATTACTTTTGCTGTACAAAAAGTAATTGTGCAGTGACATAGCATTCAATTTAACTAACCAAAAGTTTTGGCTTGTTAAAACACTGGGGATTAAAATGAGAATCATTAATTTATGCTCTTAAAATTCCCTGTTCTATTACTTTTGCTGTACAAAAAGTAATTGTGCAGTGACATAGCATTCAAATAAATTAACCAAAAGTTTTCGCTTGTTAAAACACTGGGGATTAAAATGAGAATCATTAATTTATGCTCCTAAAATTCCCTGTTCTATTACCATTTCTGTACAAAAAATAATTGTGCAGTGACATAGCATTCAATTTAACTAACCAAACGTTTTGGCTTGTTAAAACACTGGGGATTAAAATGAGAATCATTAATTTATGCTCCTAAAATTCCCTGTTCTATTACTTTTGCTGTACAAAAATCAATTGTGCAGTGACATAGCATTCAATTTAACTAACCAAAAGTTTTGGCTTGTTAAAACACTGGGGATTAAAATGAGAATCATTAATTTATGCTCTTAAAATTCCCTGTTCTATTACTTTTGCTGTACAAAAAGTAATTGTGCAGTGACATAGCATTCAATTTAACTAACCAAAAGTTTTGGCTTGTTAAAACACTGGGGATTAAAATGAGAATCATTAATTTATGCTCCTAAAATTCCCTGTTCTATTACTTTTGCTATACAAAAAGTAATTGTGCAGTGACATAGCATTCAATTTAACTAACCAAAAGTTCTGGCTTGTTAAAACACTGGGGATTAAAATGAGAATCATTAATTTATGCTCCTAAAATTCCCTGTTCTATTACTTTTGCTGTACAAAAAGTAATTGTGCAGTGACATAGCATTCAATTTAACTAACCAAAAGTTTTGGCTTGTTAAAACACTGGAGATTAAAATGAGAATCATTAATTTATGCTCCTAAAATTCCCTGTTCTATTACTTTTGCTGTACAAAAAGTAATTGTGCAGTGACATAGCTTTCAATTTAACTAACCAAAAGTTTTGGCTTGTTAAAACACTGGGGATTAAAATGAGAATCATTAATTTATGCTCTTAAAATTCCCTGTTCTATTACTTTTGCTGTACAAAAAGTAATTGTGCAGTGACATAGCTTTCAATTTAACTAACCAAAAGTTTTGGCTTGTTAAAACACTGGGGATTTAAATGAGAATCATTAATTTATGCTCCTAAAATTCCCTGTTCTATTACTTTTGCTGTACAAAAAGTAATTGTGCAGTGACATAGCATTCAATTTAACTAACCAAAAGTTTTGGCTTGTTAAAACACTGGGTATTAAAATGAGAATCATTAATTTATGCTCCTAAAATTCCCTGTTCTATTACTTTTGCTGTACAAAAAGTAATTGTGCAGTGACATAGCATTCAATTTAACTAACCAAAAGTTTTGGTTTGTTAAAACACTGGGGATTAAAATGAGAATCATTAATTTATGCTCTTAAAATTCCCTGTTCTATTACTTTTGCTGTACAAAAAGTAATTGTGCAGTGACATAGCATTCAAATAAATTAACCAAAAGTTTTGGCTTGTTAAAACACTGGGGATTAAAATGAGAATCATTAATTTATGTTCCTAAAATTCCCTGTTCTATTACCATTGCTGTACAAAAAATAATTGTGCAGTGACATAGCATTCAATTTAACTAACCAAACGTTTTGGCTTGTTAAAACACTGGGGATTAAAATGAGAATCATTAATTTATGCTCCTAAAATTCCCTGTTCTATTACTTTTGCTGTACAAAAATTAATTGTGCAGTGACATAGCATTCAATTTAACTAACCAAAAGTTTTGGCTTGTTAAAACACTGGGGATTAAAATGAGAATCATTAATTTATGCTCCTAAAATTCCCTGTTCTATTACTTTTGCTGTACAAAAAGTAATTGTGCAGTGACATAGCATTCAATTTAACTAACCAAAAGTTTTGGCTTGTTAAAACACTGGGGATTAAAATGAGAATCATTAATTTATGCTCCTAAAATTCCCTGTTCTATTACTTTTGCTGTACAAAAAGTAATTGTGCAGTGACATAGCATTCAATTTAACTAACCAAAAGTTTTGGCTTGTTAAAACACTGGGGATTAAAATGAGAATCATTAATTTATGCTCCTAAAATTCCCTGTTCTATTACTTTTGCTGTACAAAAAGTAATTGTGCAGTGACATAGCATTCAATTTAACTAACCAAAAGTTCTGGCTTGTTAAAACACTGGAGATTAAAATGAGAATCATTAATTTATGCTCCTGAAATTCCCTATTCTATTACTTTTGTTGTACAAAAAGCAATTGAGCAGTGACATAGCATTCATTTTAACTAACCAAAAATTTCAACTCGATGTGCAATGTGGTGTAAACTGAGAATTATCAATTTATTCACCTAATCTCCAGTTCTATTGCTTCGGCGGTGCAAAAAGTGTCTTGAGTTGACATAATTATCAATTTAAGTAATTAAAAGCTGTGACTGAACTAAAACTAGTACGGTGTGAAATATGAAATATCTGTTTATGCACCTTAAATTTCTTGTATTACTTCTAAAATATAAAAAGTAACTGTATAGTGACAAACCAATCAATTTTATTAACCAAAAGTTTTGTCTTAATCAGTATTATGCTGTAAAAAGTGTGTCATTAACTTATGCACTGATATTCCTTGTTGAATCACATTATATGTTACAAAAAGTGGTCGTAGAGAGAGAAAGCAATCAATTAACACAATGGACTCAATTAGCATTGTTTTGCAATATTTCGTCATAAGAGAGACTAAAGCATCAATTTTAGAACCAGAAAGTCTTAATTAGATTACTTTTGTGATACGAAAGTTGAAAATATAAGTATAATAGTTTTCATTCGATGAGCTGCGTAATGCAAAAGAGGACTACGGGAAAAAGAACTATCAATTTCAGCACATTAAATTCATTTATTGGTTGATTTCCTGGTACAAAAAGTGACTGTTGTATGATAATTTGATAAATTTAAACATTTAAATTTCTTATTTTTCTGCACTTTTTCTTTAATATTGTTTTGAAGGGTGCTCCGTGGTTGAGTGGTCTAAAGCATCACCGCTAATCGCTTGAGAGCGTAGGAGTGTGGGTTCGATTCCCACCATGACCCTGGGTGTTTTCTTCGTTATTCTTCTGTGGTTGTACATCTGTCATTGTGCTATTTGTCCTATTATCGACGAAGACTTACAAGCGGATCTCAAGAATCAAGCATACAAGTCTGAATATATATAATGTAATAAAATAAATAAATAAATATTTTGAAATGAACAAGTTTTAAATATTATAGAATATGTTTCGAAAATTATAATAACAAAAAATTTTATGTAATTTTATTTTTTTACTTATTAAATTTTCATTTTGAAGAAAATCTATCTTAAATGTGAGATATAATTATTTCTATTTATTTGGTTTGTTATCTTTTTCACTGCCGTATTAATTATCGTATCTTCTAATACCTAAAATACGGGAACTTGCAATAACTACGTTAAATGATTAAAATTCAAATATTCCAATCAATTCCGAAATTTTGTTTCGGATTATTCCTAGTATTTGGCGCATTAGCACGCTTCCATTGTTTAATAAGATGGAATGTCCGATTGCGAGTGTCCGGGAGTTTGTTTGACGGTCCGGGAGCTCGAGAGAGCTGCTCGGAGGATTAAATCAGCATCCTGTTAACATGTTCAGGGCCGCCCAAAGCCTATTCAGAGGTGCATCATGTGTTACGATGTATTCTTACACCGATAATGACAATGTCCTTCTCCATGGAATGCAGATGCCACTTCCAATCCTGCTGAAGATTACTGTAAATGTTCCTCCTTCAGTAAAATTGTGTTGGGGACTGATGAAAACAATCATAGCTGTACATGAATAAATGAAGAAAATATTGGCTGTGGTCTCTCATTATGATTCTATTGTCATTTGGAATGATACTTTTTAAACTTTATAATTCATATGAGAAATATCTGTGTGATAAATTTGCATATATATATATATATATATATATATATATATATATATATATATATATATATATATATATATATATATATATATATATATGCTTTTCCTATGTGATCTAACTTTTTGAAACATCTATACATATTTTGCTAAGAATAACAGTTTTAAAGAAATGCTTTACATTTTAGCAATTGTGTTTTACATTAATTAAAGTTTGATTTAGCCGCCCAACTTGTCTAGTGGTCAGTGTGCCTGACTGCGGATAAGGAGGTCCTGGGTTCGAATCCCGGTTCGGGCATGGATGTACTCTCTCTCTCTATCTATCCTGTCTTTGTCCTTTCCTATGTATGAATGAGGTGTGAATGATTGCCTACTCTATAAACATGTACCTATAGCATGTGGGTAGAGCAAAGTCGTACTTTCACCTTCATGGTGCTCTGAT
This sequence comes from Latrodectus hesperus, assembly GCA_037975125.1. Taxonomy (NCBI): domain Eukaryota; kingdom Metazoa; phylum Arthropoda; class Arachnida; order Araneae; family Theridiidae; genus Latrodectus; species Latrodectus hesperus. Next base: position 7,186,200 of record JAJQOW010000014.1, on the reverse strand, counting down.
TAAACGAAAGACGCTCCCAATTGACTTAAATTCACATAGCCAAGGCATAGAGAGCTTGGCTTGTCCAAGTGTCATTAGTAACAACAACAACAAAAACAAACTTTGATTTAAATGTTGAGTTTATATGAAATACATTGACAACTAAAGAGAGAAATGCCACCCAACTTGTCTAGTGGTCAGACTGCAGATAGGGAGGTCCGTGGTTCGAATCCTAGTTCGGGTATGGATGTACTTTTTTCTCACTCTATCTATCCTGTCTTTGTCCCTTCTTTGCATGAATGAGGTGTGAATGGTTTCCTACCCTATAAACGGGTCCCTATGACATGTGTGTACCGAAGAAGTCGGACTCTACACCTAAATAGGGTTCAGTTGGAAAAGTGGAACAGCGCACCCCATATAGCCGGCCTAGCTGGCCGACGACAACAACAAGAGAGAAATAAAATATCAATAATAAATAAATAAATAAAAGATTAGAGCCAACATCAGCAGTATTTTGATCTTTTACTACCTAATGGAATTTTTAGTAAATATTTACGTAAGAAATAGATGTTTCCCAATGTATTTCTAGCAACAAAAATGCATTTGTTTAGTAAGAAGAAGAATATGTTGAGAATAGTTTTCTTCTTCGTGAGATTGTTATACGTATATTATATAATGAATGCGCAAACAAAATTAGAATAAAGATAATTAGATAATATCTCAGACACATCGGAAATATTCATATGTTGGTCAAATATTGCGCACTCTACGTTGAAACGTCATTTCTAGTGATTTAGTGACATTTTGCGAATTTCTCGGTGATTTGGCGACCCTTGGAGAGATTGTCGGTGACTTGACGGGAAATAAATACTTCGGTACTTACGTATTATCGCAACCATATTGGCGGCATTATATAAGACCGGGCCAATTCTAAAAATGGAATACGCTGACGGGACATGGAGCACGCAGTAGAAAAGTACAATGTGATAGAAACAGCGTGAAAGAAAATAATAAATAATCTATGAAGATAAAGAATAAATAATTATTATTTGTATAACTCTTATACCTTTTTATTTAACGATATATCAATTACGTTTTGGTGGAAAATATTGCAAATTGGTTTTTAGAATAGAATCAAAACAATTTTTTATCCTTTTCTTGGTCTTGTCGCCACATGAATTCTGCCAAGTAACATTCAAGATGTTGACTTGCTGTACCCCGTTGTCTCTTGTTTCTCCATTTCACGGAACCCCACATTCTTTCGATTGTTTGGGTATGTGCACCCGTTTCGGGGTCGACAAAATTGTATTTGTGTTTTACTCTTGAATAATTAAATCCAGTGATTTATTTCCTTTTACATGTGGCGAACACAAATTTCTCTCATATAATTATTCTAGTCTATGACTGTTTTATCAGTCTTAAGTTCTTCGTCACAAAATTTGACTGTTGTAAATGCACCAGCTTTGCACCAGCAATACATGAATCTTACTGCTGTTAATAACGGTATAATGCTTTCCTCAAACCAATTACCACTTCTTATTTCCGCTTGTTGATTACAGGTTGCTACGTTGGACTTCCAAAAAACCTGTTTTCCAAAATAAAGCCTTATCGGGTGAGAGGTGGTACATTTCCTAACGTCTGGTAAAAAGTTACATTTCTGTAAAAGTGTAAGGGCATCTTTTTCGGTAAAATCCCAGATTTGCATTTTAATATTCTACCTTGCCATTTTCAAAGAACAGTTAGGCTGAGAAAGGTGGCAAGCAGGGAAATTTGAAAAAAAAACACATGGTTGCCAATTTAATGCCTTAGATGCGTGCGACATTAGAGTTGCCAATTTGGCAAGTTATCCCGGTGGTTGGCATGGTTGCGCGATAATACGTAAGTACCAATACTTCTTGTAAAATACAGAGTGGGGCAAAAGGTATAAACCGGTTTTAAAAGAATGTTATACAAAAACCATTCAACTTACAGAAATTATGTTTATATATTGTCTAATTCAGTAAACAATCTAGTTTTATAAATTTACAAAAAATTACTTCTTAAAGATGATTTCACGTAGGTGGCGGCCGTCAGCCTAAATGCACTTTTGAAGACGAATCCTGAAGTTTTCTACTGCTCTTCTGCACATTTCGATGGGAATGGCCGTACTTCCTCTTTTTTCTGTCCTTCAGATCTTTCAGGGTAACTGGAGGATTCTTAAAAACCTTTTCTAAGAAAAAACCACAAATACTCAAATCTGGTTAGCGTGCAGGCCACTCCACGCCACCCCTCAAAAAGATGATGCTTTGGGGAACACTTGCCTCTATCTCCCTATTGAAATCCTAGTAGTGTGTGGTGTAGCCTCGTCCTGTTATAACCAGATGCCTCCCAGATTTGTTGCTGCACTTAATTCTTCCATTTCAGTTTCCAAACACTCTTCCAACATTGTCACATAGTTCACAGTGGTGACAGTAACCGTTCGCCAATTATCCTTTTAAAAGTAAAAGCACAAATTATCCCAAACTGGAGCACTGTTCACCATACAGTCTTTTTAGGGGAGTGAGGTGGCTTCTGGTGAATTTCTCTTGGATTTTCATTAGCTCAATAGTGAAAATTCTGTCTATTAACAGCTCCCCACAGTTGTAAGTGGGCCTCGTCACTGCTGAAAAATGTCGAATTTGCTAGAATTCTGTTCAACAGTTCTTGGAAGCATTTTCGTCGATGCTCAAAGTCACGGAGTATCTGCTTTTGAACCATCATTATTTTGAATGGGTGAAACTGTAAATCTTCGTGCAAAATTCTCCTTAAAGATCTGCTATACATGCCCAAAGCAACTGCATGTCTACGGGTTCAATTGCATCTCTTACCAATATGACATTTTCAGGAGTTCTTACAGTTCTGGGTCTTCCAATTGCTGAAAAAGTTGCTGTTAAGCCAGTATTCTCCATTGTCCTAGCCCAACGTCTAATTGCATTACCACCAGGGACGTTTCCCCCAACAAGCATATCGAAGTGCTGTCGGAAGGCTCTCGGTGTTGGAGATAACAGAACGGCCATTTTCAAACGAAAAGTCCTAACAGCAAACCCACTATGCTCTCCCGTATAAGCCATGGTTGCTACTGGAAACTAGACACTTCCACTGCCACAACGAGACCTTTCTTCTTTTAACACCACCATCACCATATGCCGAGCGCCACCCTGTCAAAACCTGTTCATACCTTTTGCCCCACCCTGTATATCACCGAAGCTCTGGGATTACCCGATACATAGAACCAACCAGAAACTTGGCGAAACTCTTAGATTTTCGTGCCAAGTCAAGTAAAATTACCACTCCACCAACCCTCAAAGAGACCTCCCACTCTTCACTGTCCAGTGCCCTGCCATAGATTGCACTGGAGAGTGAGGACGATCCATCTCGAACTCACAAGCAATACATTCTATCGTTTGTGTTCTCTGTTCGTTAAGTATGTGTTCAAGTTATTATATTGTCAGAGTTATTAGAGACTTCTGTGATTGGAAGCTGTCTCCTGTTATTAAATTATTATCTAATTCTTTAATTACTTCTCATTAATTTTACACTGTGCATATAGAAATATTGGGACATTTTTCTGCAAAATAATACGAATGTATTCAAATAAAGTATTTTGTTTAAATCTTCTGTAAAAGATTTCATTATAATTTAATCATTTATATAGTTTTATTGCACAATATTTAAAAATGTAATGTAATGTATTAAGTTTTTTAACTACATTTGCTGGAAAAAGTGATAAGATATATTTACAAGTTTCAAAAAATAACGCAATTATAGTTGTTATTTAGAAATAAATTTGTATTTAAAGAAAATATATTTCATTAAATTTGAGAATTTCTTTTAAACATTAAACAATGAGAAAAGTTTGTAAGCGAAATAAATGTATCAGTTTTAATTTTTCAAAACCTTTTATAAAACTTTGGCTTTTACGTATATATAACATTTAACAGGATTTCAATGATTTTATCGCTATGCAAATTTATGACAACCATAAATAGAAAAAATATAATAAATTTTATCATAACTGAACATTCTTAACAATTCATGTAAAACATAAAATATTTTAAAGGAAAATATAAGAATTCTTATTATTTAAAATATTCAATTATGATAAATCTTATTATATTTCGTTATTTATAAAATTTATTATATTCTATTTTATTTATTATATTTTTAATTAAGTTTATTATATTTATAAAACACTAGGTTTGAAATTTAGAGCTTTACAATTCTTGTAAAACTGTAAGTAAATACAAAATAATTAATAGTCTCGTGTTTTATTGTATTTCAAAGAGAAACGCAGCAATATTTGTATTCTAATACAGACTGCGATTATCAGATTCAACATGAACATCACATTCAATTTATTGATCTATAAATTAAAGGCGAAATTCCGTCTGAATATTTCATGAGTGGACACACTCGACTCCTAAGTAATCCAACGAATGTGTATTGATACATTCTTAGCATTGTCTTCAACCCATAAAAGAAGGAAGTATCATTATTCCAGGTGACGTATTTGACATAGATTTCTACAAAATAAAAGAAAATACAGCTCAGAAAAATAGTGATAATGACATACGAGATTCAACAAATTTGAAAATGGAAACTACAGAAAAGAACGATAGGATAAATCACTGAGAAAATTTTCCCAGATTATTTAAAGAAACGTGTGGAAGATTCATTGACAAAAGACAGCATTATTGCCGAAGATGTCCTGCATCCATTATACGTGAGAAAATATAAGAGAATTGTAATTTGATCATTCAAGCATTATTTTATATAAGACACGATACATTTAAGTTAAGTCATTTAATAATCATCAAAAATGAAAAAAAAATTAGGTTTTTATATTTGGTGATTCAAACATCAAAAATAATTTGACATTTAACTTCCTCATTCCTCAGGCAGTAATAAAAATTGGTAAAAAAATTGAATTTCATCTCATTCGAGCTTCATTAAATATCTGAAAATAGAAAGCAAATGTAAAATTAGTTATTCAAAGCACATATTTTATAACATTTCTAATTAGTTATGCATTTTAAAATTAAAAATATCCCTTATTTTTAAAGAAAATTTTACTTACTTCTAGAAGGTAGAAAAAAGTTTCTAAGAAATTTCATTCTCTTTAACGCTTGAAACTCACACACAAACGCACACACACATTTATATATATTTATATACATTTATATATATATATATATATATATATATATATATATATATATATATATATATATATATATATATATAAATGTATTATATAATCACAGATACTTTTATTATGCGCCTCTTTTTTATCTGAGCAGTGATTGGATATTCCTGAGGTATCTGGTTGTACTCATAACAGATATTGAGTACTTAAAAAATCCTAAAGAATTATGTGTCTGCCCTGCTATAAATGTTTCATACCTTGAAAACTTCTATAAATAGATTTTTAGCTTGGATTATTTAATAGTTTGTCTCTTTGCCTTCACATTTAGCATCCACGGGTTTTTAGACAAGGAATTACTTATTAAAGTTGATTCTCCAACCTCCCCAAACAGCAATGGCTGAAGTTGATAGCAACTGATATTTTTTAAGTTTAAAAACTCCTGAGTTGTTAAATCTTAAAGATATTAATTAGAATTTTATGTATAAATTACTCTACAGCACTTTTTTTCACTGAGCCAATGTAAGTGAAACATTAAACGATCAAGATAACTGGATAAATTGTGTGTTTCTTTGCATTCCATTTTGTGCACAGCGGCTTGAAAACTAGGATTTGCGAGATAAAGTAAACACTTAATCGTTACAAACAGTCCTGTCTGAAACTGGAAAGAAACTCACGAGTGGTAAAAATATAGATATATCATATAGAATTTTTGCAAATTATTCTATATCATTTTCTCCAATGAACCAATATACGTGAAATATTATATAATCAGATAAAAAGTTCCTCTGAGCTAATTTTTGCGAGTGTATGTTCTTGAACGGGGATTTACAGGCTCGAATAGATTCCAGACCACAACAAGCAGTTGGAACTGAAGTTGGAACCAAACTCACGAGCTTCTATAAGAATATCACACAGAATTTGTGAAAATTATTCTAAACCATTTTCTCCAATGAACCAATTTACGTAAAGCAGTAAATAATCTTGTAGGTTGGTTGGCTAGTTTGATCAATTCTTGCTACGTTCACTTTCTTGCTGGACTAGTTATATCTAAAAAAAAGTGAATGTGGACTAGTTATATCTGAACTGTTTCATAGACGTATTTCTTATATGAATTGTATTGATCAACATTAAAATCAGCGATGATGGGAATTCGGAATACACTTTTGATGATTCCGAATTCCCATCATCGCTGATATCTAAGACCTTCCTTGCAAATTGTTGATCTGAAGGCTGGAATTAATATGTTATCTTGAGCATGACGGTATTAAGTTATTGAAATACTGAAAATGTTTCGTAAATATAATACTATTAACCCTTTGGATGCACATTTATTCGAATAATTTTCTTGCATTTGGAGCACATTTAATTTTTTGGGGTAGAGTAATTTGTAGAACAGCATATTTATGCAATTATTAGAATTTATTGGCTCCCACCTTTTGTTTCTTTTTTTTCCAAAACCTTTTTCTATCACTTGTCTGGCATATCTATCTGTCTCTTCTACTATGCTATTCCAAAATTCTTCATTTAGGACTTCATTCAAAACAGCCAAAGGTTTAGGATTAGCACCTAGCCTTCGCAGACACAAAGGATTTATTCCAGGCACTTCACGAAACCGTTTTACATTAGGTACATTGTCTTCTTCTTCCCAAATCCGTTGATCTAATTTCTTAGGAGAAGATTCACTATCACTGCTTGATAAGTACCTTGTACGTCTTTTGCATCTTGGTTTTATCTCACTATCATTACCACTATCATTGTTACTTTGAAATAAACAAGAATGAACACGTTAAATATTGTCTCATTTTCAAAGACGTATCAGAACGTCATGTGCGACTTTGGTCAAATTAATGCATGAGGTTCTGATACGTCGAATGCAGTCAAAGGGTTAAGTAGTAACAATAATAAACATAATCATAGTTTCTTACTGTTTCTTCATCAGTGTATTACATTTTTGCATCTTCTTATAACAACATCTTTTACTTTACTTTTTTTAAAATTATTATTAACTCCTAATATTTTTACTGTCTCTGGGTTAAATATTTACATTGGATACAATTTAATCTTACTAGACAGGTAACTAATTTTAAAGAAAATTATATGGTCTACATCAGCATTCAAATCAGTTTTTTATCCCTTATTGTGATACCAAAGAATTTCTAGTTGCAAACAGTTCATATTATAATTAAATACATTTATTAAATAATTTACATATAAATAGTTAAAATTAAAATTCTAATTTTAAAATATAAATGATATTGTATATCGTAATTTAAATATTAATTATAATGAGTTATATTTACAGAATAATTTTAATCAGAAATATCCTTAATGTATAAGAACTATGCTGAATTTGCAAATCTAGAATTTCTTATAACAACATAATTTCAGTAGCTTAAGGGCATAAAACATTTATGTTCAGCAAAAAATTCCATAGACTACAGACATAATAAATATAGTAAGTAAAAAACAAAAAGATGCTTCTGAACACTTAAGTGAAGAAAAATGATCGGTCTTAATACATTTGTGTGTGTCCCCGAAATCGCAAATGCATAATCATTAAGATCACTTCGTCTTTCAAAGAACTGCCAGCTTATAAAGGGGCGTACGAACCAAACAGAAAGGAGTAAATGAAAAAAAATATTTTCAACCCTCATTACGATCATTAAATACCATTTTCTCTTTTGTAAGCAACAGAATTCATTGGAAAACATACGTGGTTAAAAAATAATACTAATGTTTAAAACTGCTATGTTAGAAGTATTGTTCACTTGAACGTCAGAAATAAAATGAATTTGTTATTGAAATATGTAAAGAAACTAACATTAATTAAGAAATAAAACAGAATTTAAAAAGGATATTTTCTTTAGTAAACTAAATTATTTCAATTAATATTTTCAATTTAATTGGTATTTCTGTTATTTTTATCACAAAAATATTTCAGCAATATGTTGTTGTTTTTTCTAATGACACTTGGACAAGCCAAGCTCGCTATGCCTTGGCAATGCGAATTTAAGTCCATCGAGAGCGTCTTTCGTTTTAATCAGAGCACCATGAAGGTGAAAGTATGACTTTGCTCTACACACATGCTATAGGGACCCGTTTATAGGGTAGGCAACCATTCACACCTCATTCATACAAGGAAATGACAAAGACAGGATAGAGAAGAGAGAAAAAGTAAATCCATGCCCGAACCGGGATTCGAACCCAGTACCTCCTTATCCGTAGTCAGGCACGCTTACCACTAGATAAGTTGGGCGGCATCAATTATATATATATATATATATATATATATATATATATATATATATATATATATATATATATATATATATATATATATATATATATATATATATATATATATATATATATATATATATATATATATATATATATATATATATATATAAAATTCTCGTGTCACAGTTTTCGTTGCCATACTCCTCCGAAACGGCTTGACCGATTTTGATGAAATTTTTTGTGCTTATCCGGTATCTATGAGAATCGGCCAACATCTATTTTTCATCCCCCTAAATGTTAGGGGTAGTACAACCCTAAATTTTTTTTATTTTTTGGTTAGTTCTGTAAGTTCCTAATAGATGGCGGTTTAGCATCTAAGTTGCACAGGTATTCGGCAGATGGCGACGTGTTTATTTTTCTAGATTATACCATCTTCGAGAAAATTATCGTGCGCGCGCAAGCGCGTGGTTAAATATAGAATTTACATATATTTTCATGATGTATAATCATACTATAACAATTTTTCGTGAATCATTTTCATAATTATACTTTGTATTGTGTTATTATTGTGCAGTATTCAGTTTGAATATTTTTAATATTATAAATAGTAAAATAAAATTTTATTTATTACTGTTTTTCTCTACTAATTTTCATACCACCTCGAAAATATGTAAGTATTTCTTGATAGCCTTTTATTATTTTTTATTTTTATTTTATAATTTGATAATTATTAATTTAATAGTAGAACATTTTGATCGAATTTATTTATTCAAATGATAAATTCTTTTAATTTTTTTTATTTCAGTATAATGCCGCGGAAAAAATTTTTAGTTTTAATATAATTTAAAATTAAAATAATAATAGTTCGAAGTCAATGTTATCTACCTCATTTATAACAATTTATTTTTAGATGTCTTTAATTTATATAGTATATTTTATAAGTAAGTCACTGATTACAAACTATAATTTAATATAAGATGAATAAAATGTAAATTCAGAAAGTATATGTGGATTTGTGCTTAATTTCAAAATTTCGATACTTTACCTATTACTATTAAATTTTGGTGAAACGTTTTATTTTTAATCTCCTATGAATGAACCTATTCTAATTTTTTTAGAAAATATTAATTTCATTGAACCCAAGAATTAGTAAAAAATTGATTCAATGTATTTTAAAAACTCAGCCACTGCAACGCGTGGCTGGGTCAGCTTGTATATATATATATATATATATATATATATATATATATATATATATATATATATATATATATATATATATATATATATATATATATATATATATATATATATACATATATATATATATATATATATATATATATATATATATATATATATATATATATATATATATATATATATATATATATATATATATATATATATATATATATATATATATATATATATATATATATATATAAGATACAACATGTGCAAAACCATAAAGCCATTAAGACTAAATATCACGGACAAGAATAATATAATCAATTAATATGCAAATTAAACACTCTTTTCTGACACCGTTAACTCCGAAATTTCTTCGATAGTGCTTTTCATCAATGACTAGGATTGAATGCAGGAACTTCCAAAATTATTTTAATGTAATGTGAAATTAAACATGTTCTTTGTAAAGAATCTTTTGTCATTGAATAAAACCAATTTACACTCTGACTGCATCCTATTGGTCTCACCTGCCACCTGCTTCCGAAATGGTCACCGTAGAGCATTAAAATTTTCTGAAGATGCCAAAATTTTCGAGACTTGTAGCAATTGTTCCACAGAACTAGCTAAGGCAGAAGACATCCTTGAGTGCCTGGGGCCATCTAAGGGCGATTTATATAACGATACTTTAATGGTGCTTGATTTTTTTGAAGTGTTCAACATAAGGACCAGGTTAACGCTACTGGTCAAAATGGGTATGCAAAAACACATCCTTAAAATATTAATTCTGATATACTTGAAATTTTACAGATTATCTGACACAGAAATAAATTTCTAATCAAAATATTTTAAAAGCATTCTTAAACATTCTTTTAAGATAAAATGTATAAAAAATTATTTTACTATTCTTATAATTTATATTTTAAAAAATCAAGTGTCCAAGCGTTTTTGAATTACAATTTTCCATTGACTTGAAATAGATAAAATTGCTTTAATTGAAATGACCACTTTAGTTGTGGATTTATTTTATTTTGTTTTGAATATGTACAACATTTTCTTCCTTGAACAGCACAAATTTATTTGATGACTTAATTAATCATGAACATCATTCAATATATAATCCAAAATAATTCTAAAAAAAATCTTTAGGAAAGTTAAAGTAGAGGTACTTACAATCTACGCCTAAAATACAGTGTTACTAAATTAATTAGTTCTAAACGTTAACCATTATCTTCGTAAATTATGCTTTTGTAATTTTGTTATACAAAAATGTTTTGAAATATTTTCAATTCTAAGCAAGAACTTCAATAGTATGAGGTTATTATGAACCACTGTATGAAGTATGAATAGTATGAAATATGAGAATGACTATAAAGAAAATTTAAAGATAGGCATATAGTTTCGAATGTCTTTGTCTTTGTAAAACATAAATATAAAAAAAGATAAGAATCCTTTAAGTTTTTTGTGAAGTTATAGTGGTTAATTTTATTGGATTTATTTAAATGAAATATATTTGAAAAATAATAAAATTAAACTAACAAAATAATTTTTAAGAAACTTTTTTTCTAATACAATTTCAATTAGTGCTAAGGTTAATTGTATTACATTAAAAAATATGCCATTTTTTTGAACAATGAAACTGAATGTTAATTTTTACGTCTGTGATTGAAGTGAAATGCAAACATATTTAAACCAACTTAATATTTAAAAAGGTTCCCATTAAATTTCCTTTCATATGTGGAATGTATTCTGTTGTATAAGAGATTTTTTAGATAGAAAGGATCATAATCGTGCTTGCATAAGAAAACTAAAAATGTGCAAAAACCAACATCGACATATTGCATTCAGAAATCAGTAACACATTATTAATTTTTTATTGATAAGCAGTAGCTGTGTTGGTACTGTCAATCTAGAAACAATATTTCTACATGAGGTCTCGTTTGATTAGATTCAAGTAATGAAAATGAACCCTCATTTAATATAACATCCATTTTCGAACTCGTATACTGCTGAATAGAAAACAGAAAGATTACCTTTTCGGTTACCAGCCTGCAACAAGATTATTTACTGTTCAACAGTCATTTTTGTTTACTGGAGCTAATTTGACTAAGGTCTATAGTTTAAAGTGTGTTCCAAAACCACTATAAATATCCCAGGCGTTATTGGGTTTTGAACGCTAGTCATTCCATAATCAGGTTGCAGATCTTTACAGCTTATTAGATTGGCTGGAAACTTTCAATTCTAAATTTTTAAATGTCATCAAAATAGCTATCTATGTGATGTGGAGGTCAAAAAATTGGAGGTATATTGCAAAACTTATAAATATGACTATCTCAAAATTTTTATTCAAGCATATACATTTAATCAATTAAGTTAGGAAATGTAATGCTATCCATCACACACAAATGTTTTTTTTACGACTGTTAATATTTCCATTTTAAAATGTACATCAGGTACTAAGTAGGGCAGAGTTTTAATCTATTATGCGAGCTTTGTCATGTAAAACATACAAATGTTCGGATCTATTAACGTAATGAAACATTAAGCTCTTGAAAATAAAACCCACTCAAGTTAGTCATCCATCTTCAAGCTGTTCACTGCAGTGAAACTAACAGTTAAGGTTTTCCTCTATCCTCTTCCTCTGATCTTGATGAATGGACTTTTAGATAAATGAACGGGGCAAATGCTTTGGTGGCTCAAACCACAGCGGTTAAATTTTTATCAGAATATTTGCAGAGGATTTAAGAGTTAGAAAAATTCCACCACTTATACTAACGTCAAAACTTTTGATAAAATTACAGAATTGACTGCTTTTCTTTTATTTTTATCTCGGATTAATTAAAATTGATGGAAAATAATTTTATATTCTCAAACTTGATATTAATTTCTATACAAATAAAATTTGTGAGAAATACATCAAGAAAATGACATTACAAATCTTTAAATGTTTGAATATTCATTAAATATTATATTTTTAGAAAAATATGATATTTATATAATAAATGAGAAATATGTTTAATCTATTCTCTGAGTGTCGAAGTAAGAAAAATAGTTTGTTTTGAGTTCATAAAAATCTATTATTCTATCATTTAATATATCTTTTTATTGCAAACATGAAACATATAGTTACAGTTTTTTCGCTACATAGAATTACTAAGAGTTGGTATATAGTTCGGAACATGTTATTTGTAATAAACTTGAGAGAATTCTAGTGAGAAATAAAATTCGTATAGGGGGATAGCTTTTTACATAATTATGTTCAAATTTTACTGTCTTTTATAATTATTAAGTTGTTGCTTTTTTCTTGATATGATATTTACAAGTGGTATAAATATCAGAACTCCGTGTACCCATAAATATCACTGCTGAGCTAGTAGTCGAAATTATCGGCCTGTGGATTTTGAAACAGTTGCTCATAGGTTGAATTCCCAGTTAAGATATAGAATATATTTAGTAGTTTGAAGTATACTTTGTGGTGTCGGCACTGGTTTGATTGCCTCTCATGAGCAGATAATCACCTTTAAGAGGCAAATGTACCGAACCAAAATAAGAGTATTTATTTATTTTTACGACTTGGCGATAAAAATCGCTGAAAAGTGCAAACTACCATCAATCATAGCCAGTGATGGAAGTTAAAGAGGAAGATAGCAATTAATAATTTGGCTGCCTCTATTAGCAGAATATTAAAAGTGTTTACTCGTTTTCACAATTTTTAATCAAAAAGTTGTATCTATGGACCCAAATCATATGAATGTTGTAAATAAGGAATTTAATAAAATAGTGATTAATTAATGAAAAATGTGAATATTCTGTACCTGACAAATATAGGATCGTTGTGGTCCATGGATAACAAAATATTATTTTATTCTAGCCACTAGTGGACAGGGATCAGTACTTCTGCACGCACACTGATATGTGCTTGAAACTTTCTTCTTAATTTACGACATAAATTTGTCCTACGTCGGTAAAATGTCTACCTCACATATTAGTGCCCTAGAAGAAAAAAATTTAAGCAACTTTTACTAAATACATTTTTTAACATGATATGAGGTATTAAAAATGTCTTGTAACACAAATTAACCCTTAAGATAAAGACTTGACAATTTTAAGCGTACATTTTTTTGCAATATGAATATTCTTTTATATAATTTGCTTATTATTTCTCAAGCATAAAATACACACAGTAAACTCACAAAATTAAATGTATTATATACTTACTAACATAAGATTCGATATAGTTTGTAACATTTGATATAATTGTTCTATATGAAGTCTTTTTCTTTCAGGTGATATAAATTTATTTTTTGTGATGAAAGAGAATTTTAAATACACAGTTTTAATCATCTGAATTATTAACCATGAATTAGTTGTTTCTTTCATACCGTTTGAGATTATGATTAAGCCATGTCATTGCAACTTTCAATGGAAGTATCCATGACGTCAGATAACGTTTTATCTACGTCACATCGCATTGAAACGGTGTCGTAAATCAATGAATTCGTTTCCTGCCCTCAAATCGTTGTCTTCGATCGACTGCAGGCGAAGTTCACTATCGAATGTCTGAGTAAGGTGATGAGGAAAAATCCATAAGGATAGGGAGGTCTTGGGTTCGAATCCCGGTTCCGGCATGGATGTACTACCTCTCTCTATATATCCTGTCTTTGTCCTTTCCTTGTATGAATGAGGTGTGAATGGATGCCTACCCTATAAACGGGTACCTATGGCATGTGTGTACTGAAGAAATCGGACTCCACACCAAAATAGGGTTCAGTTGAAAAAGTGGAGCAGAGCACCCCATATTGCCAGCCTTGCTGGCACACGACAACAACCAGTTTACAGAAGTTTTTTAATTTCCCTTTTTTCCGTTTGTAAAAGTTTTATAAATCAGGAAAATTACCTGTTGTTCTAAATAATTAGTTTTCAGATTTTCAAACCTATAACTATATTGATCTGACTGTTGCTGAACTTCTAGAAATGCATGTGTTGTTGTAACTTATGACACTTGGACAAACCAAGCTCGCTATGCCTCGGCTATGCAAATTTAAGTCAATAGAGTGCGTCTTTTGTTTAATCAGAGCACACAAAAGTGAAAGTACGTCTTTGCTATTTTCAAATCCTCCGATAGATGGCAGCACCGGATGATCTACTTCCTCAATTTTGGCATTGATCTGCATTGGGAGTACTTTTCTCCAGACCTTTGCACCCATGGTAGCTGCTCAACGACCGACCACAAGACTTTCGATTCCATAGATTTAACGAGCACGTATATCGCCATGTACTCGGTGGGTTTTTGGCGGCATTGGGAATCGAACCCAGTCCTTCTGGATGGTAGGCCGATACCCTAAGCACTAGGCTACCACGGCCCATTAATAATTTTAAATAGAAGAAGAAGAAGGTTGCTAAACTTTACGGCATCTTTTTTCTTAAAAGAAAAGAGTCAGGCTCAATTCAGTTGAAAAACTTAAATTTTGCAATATTAGGTAAATTTAGATCAAAATAAAAAAACAAGATATAATATTAATCGAAAGATATTTAATCTCTATTTAGGTTTGTATGATAAATACAATTATTTTGTAAATTTATATCGATCATAATATATTTTGGAATGGAATTATAATTGAATGTTAATAAATAATTCCCGATAAAAAAGGAAATTAAATATTAGAAGTAAAAGAATAAAAATATGAGTATAACAGTTTTCCTGCAGTTATTTCTACTATGTTTTACATGCATGTAGTTTTTTCTGACTGCATTTCACGCTCTGCGTTTCTTTCTAGTGTTGGTTGTCGGATTTATTTTCTTCCTTCAACTTCTTCATTTCCAGATTTATTATTGTCTTTCTCTTTCACTTGGATAAGACTAATTTAAAAGCACATTTTATCATTAACGACAAATGACCGACAACCGAAAGCATAAAAAAGAAAGTTTTTCTTCTATGCCACACATGTGCTATGAAAGAAAAGTATACCAACCAGAGAAGTTCAAACTGAAAATCTTTTAGGAGAAGGAAAGAGATTTTAATTAATATTTATCGTATTCGATGGATAAGTCAGTACAAGTAATTTTAAACTTAAAAAAATTGGATTGGTTTTTGTAAGTATTTTGAAAATGTGTCAAAACTCACTGATCCGGTAATCTGAGTATCAAAATTTTAAGAATATTCGGCACAGGAGCCGTATAATCTATGACGCCAAATTCTGAGATTGGCAATTTTTTGGCGGATTTTCTTATGTATCTGGAAACCTCGTTTTTGTTACGTCATACATATAGAAACCAATAAGAATTATGCAGAAAATTATATTTTGGTAACTACAGTGGTTATGTCATCGCGCACGTCACGATACGTCATCTTGGCAACATTTCTTCATCGCCAAAAAAATGCAGAATTTTTTATCATGGTTTATACGGCTCCTGTGCCGAATAATCTACCATGGATTTCAGAATAAGGATAGCAAGGACTCATAAGTGGCCATGTCTGAGCACTTTTTGGCAGGTCTTCTTTGAGTGCCATTGGAGTAGGACTGAGAGAGTGATCCTGGCCCATATTGTGGTTTGCTTGGATTTTTAACTGGGCGGGGTCATTCTGGATCTTACTACTATTAGTAGTTTTTCCACTTTTTGTATGTTTTCGATTTATGGAGAGCATCGAGCTTTGTTGACACTTATATAAATCCAGAAATATACAAAACATTTGGGATTATTAACAACATCAATAGCGAAGAAATTGGTGATATTTTACCATAACACTGAGATTCGTTGCAGACCAACTTGTCCAGTGGTCAGCGTGTCTGACTGCAGATAAGGAGGTCCTGGGTTTGAATCCCGGTTCGGGCATGGATGTACTTTCTCTCTCTATCTATCATGTCTTTGTCCTTTCCTAGTATGAATGAAGTGTGAATGATTGCCTACCCTATAAAAGGGTACCTATGGCATGTGTGTACTGAGTAAGTCGGGCTCCACACCGAAATAGGGTTCAGTTGAAAAAGTGAAGCAACGCATCCCACATTGCCAGCCGAGCTGGCACACGACAACAACAACAACAACAGCCGAGATCCATTAGACGGAAATTACAAGATCAAATTTAAAAAAAATTATACTGCATGTACAGAATGACATGTGCTAATCTTGATTTTAATATTCACTATACTTGTATGATTTAGTTCCTAATTTGGTCCAAGATTCACTAAACCATTCTAATTCCCGTATTCTTATAAACCACACTGTGAAAGCTGATGTGCAATTAATTGTGATTTTTATTTAGGAAAAATACACATTTTCTTTTTATTCAATTCAATATCACGTTATTGTGATGTTTTTTTATAACTTAAGTGAATATCATGCATAAAGACACCTTTGTCTGAATAAATATAAATAAATTCGAGTATTTATGTGTATTCTTTTCTTATCATCATTTATTATCATGATATTGTTTTTCTTTCTTTTATGCATGTTCATTGATTGACATTTACCACCACCTTGTAGACACATGAATAACCGAATTTCGTTGCATTTAATATCCACCACGTAAATTACCATCCGGTTATGCTTTTATAGATAGTGGGCGGTGTTCATATGTAAAAAGGTATGGAAGACTCACAAGCACTCACCCCACAGCAGATCGCAAAAGTGTATCTTATTATTCTACAATATCTGGGATTGAACAGTGGTTGTCATGCTTGGAATAACACCATCCTTCATCTCGGCCATAGTAACCACTCATGGGATGAAGGTCAGAGGAAAAATCATTGAACGTATTTTATGCATGGTGATACCATTTGCCATTTAAGTTAATAGAATGTGAGCGCTAATGCAATTTACAGTTTACAACTTTGGACTCCATATGTTTGACGTGTAAAAATATGTACTTTCTTCCAAAAGTTACGAATAAAATATAATTCCCACACTGTAAAGCTTTGAATCAAATCCTTCAAATGCCTGAATATATTTGTGGTTACTATAATTTTAAACTAAATTTTTATCTCAATTCATTGTATATTTCACTTTCAAAAATAAATTATCCTTAGTTTTGATATCATGTATATAATTTATTCATTTTGCTTACAAAATTGAATTTTATATTCACTTCGATAGTTATAATGGAGAGTTTGTTAGACGAGGCTAAAATTAATGTGAAAAGGGATATGTGTTTAAATTAGTTTTTTAGGCTTGGCTTAATTTATTATTACAAATATCCAACTTAAAAGTTAGATACCTGCAATAAAAAATAATAGCTGTTGTTGTGTATAGCTAATCGCTAAAATAATAGCTAGGCTGGCAATATGGGGTGCGCTGCTCCGCTTTTTCAACTGAACGCTATTTTGGTGTGAAGTCCGATTTCTTCAGTACACACATGCCATAGGGACTCATTTATAGGGTAGGCAAGCATTTACAACCAATTCATACACAGAAACGACAAAGACAGGATAGATAGAGAGAGAGAGTACATACATGCCCGAACTGGGATTCGAACCCAGGACCTCCCTATCCGTAGTAAGGGACTCTGAGCACTAGACAGAGCGGCCGGCAATAATAGATATTTCATAGATAATAATATGTGATACTATGTACTATTTATGTTGTTTTCATTAATATATTGCACATGAGCACATTTTGAAATTAATTATAATTGATTGCTACAGAAGAAAATATTAGAACAATATTATATTAGAGCAAAGCTTAAAGTAATGTGGCATTTTCTACTTTTATCGTGAAACTAAAATTGTATACCTAGGATGATAGATAAGAATTACGATTTTCTAGATAATATTAAGAATATTATCTTTTTCTAAAAGAATCTTTCCAATTCTTAAGATGCTAAGAAGCGAGAAAAATTATCAAGAAAGATTATCACAAGTGATTTAAGTGAAGTTTTTTCTTTTGTTTGAAAATTATATTGTATCATTTATAAGAAGGAAGATGACTTCCAATCATCCAATCAATCAAACGATTATTACCACTGCGCAAAATGAGGCACGTTACGTCTTGAAGCAAATAACGACCAAATTGATTGCTCACATAAAGAAAAGTTATTTGGAACACGATTATCTTCACTTTTCTTTTCGTGATGACGCTGTAATTTTGTGAAAATTTCATTCCAGCTTAATATCGATTGAAATTATACTTTTCAAACGAATTTTCGCAACTTCAGTTGCTGCATATCTTTATAAAATGCAATTATAAACCAAACTACCTTGCTATAAACTTTGACTATGTCTAAGATAATGCTGCTTAATAATGTTATTAATCAAACCGCAAAGCTCGCTTTTCAGTATAGTTTTATACAAAATATTTATTAAATTGGAAGATTAACGTTGAAAGTATTAATTTGAGTTCCTGATCAATATATTAAATTTATAATGGAACTGTTTAAAATAATTTACGAAAATCATTGTGTGTGTGTACAATTCCTTTAACTACTTAAAATAACTTTATATAAAATACTTTTGAAAATCAATAGGAGTTTTTTTAGTTTTAAATTAATGCACAATACATCAAATTAGTAAACAACGATAACAATAATATGCAAAACTGGTATGAAAATCAATTCAATATTTTAATCAACTTGACTAAAATCACAATACATCAAATTGTTTAGAAGAATCTTATGCAAAAAGCCTATGGAATTTAAAATTCTGAGCACTTAATTGAGATCATACGCAATGTATAATGCTTGATGATTATCTTTACTTTTCTTTTCGTGATGACGCTGTAATTTTGCGAAAATTTCATTCCAGCCTACTATCGATTGAAATTATACTTTTCAAACGAATTTTCGCAACTTCAGTTGCTGCATATCTTTATAAATGCAATTATAAACCAAACTACCTTGCTATAAACTTTGACTATATCGAAGATAATGCTGCTTAATAATGTTATTAATCAAACCGCAAAACTTGCTTTTCAATATAGTTTTATGCAAAATATTCATTAAATTAGAAGATTAACGTTGAAAGTATTAATTTAAGTTCCTGATCAATATATTAAATTTATAATGGAACTGTTTAAAATAATTTTCGAAAATCATTGTGAATGTTTAGGTAATGTGTGTGTGTACAATTACTTAAACTACTTAAAATAACATACAGATAAAATACCTTTGCGATGAGTTTTTTTAAATTTTAAATTAATTCACAATACATCAAATTAATAAACAACGATTACAATAATATGCAAAACTGGTATGAAAATCAATTCAATATTTTAATCACAACTTGACTGGAATCACAATACATCAAATTGCTTAGAAGAATCTTATGCAAAATTTCTATGGAATTTGAAATTCTGAGCACTTAATTGAGATCATACGGAATATATCATGCTTGTAAGAAACATTAAATAATAGTGTGCAAATGATATATACGAAAACCAGAAGTATGAGGATACGATTAGTTTGAGTTGATGGATCATCATAATAAAATAACTACATAAGTGTAAGGCACTTGATTGCATTTTGAAAATAACACTCTTTGATTAATATATTATATTTCCAAGCAAGAGAAATCAATTATAACAAAACGTTTATTCAAAGTATCATTTTCCACATTCCTCAGTACTCATTGATGTTTTTGCCATAACTCCACGAAAAAATCAACCGAGAGTCATGAAAATCAGTATTTCGATAAACAATAGAAAAAATCGAAGTTGCTCAAAAATGAAAACATTGGATAAAATATGGACCATATACATGAATTGAAAGTCAGAAATATTTAAAAACATCAAATATAGTCATTTTGGCAGATGTCCATGCAAAATTCAGTTCAGCATTTATCACCATTTATTCAATTGGGAATGTGGTATAGCACGGATGTTTCCACATCGAATCGCGCAGTCCTACCAGTCGGCCAAAAGTGGCTTTCAAAGTGACGTGCAGTGAAAAAATTACCGATGCAATTGGTTTTCTATTTGTTCTTAATGTAATGAAGATGGTTCAAGGAAGAACTCGACAGCTGTTCTGTTTTAGCTACTTTTTTTAATTTTCATCAAGGATTTTCATTGAATTTTGACAAGGTCTAGTGATTTAAACTGACTTACTGGCTAATGTCTTCTGGTACCTGTGGAAATATGTTACACTGGCTAAGAGATTTTCCTCAGCAGCTGTTTTGTGCAGTGAAATAGGGAAAGGCTCACTCTAAATACAAACAGATGCAGTCGGGACATCCTGAAGGTACTGCCTTGAGCTCTGCAATGTTTGATGACTATGTTAATGATCTAAATGATTCCCTGGAAAAATGACCCTGGTATCAGAGCGATTCCGTTCGTGACGACCTGGCAATAAAGACAAATGCCATTTTTTTCGCTTTAAACAGGCATCTTTTTCTACCTAACCACATAGTTCAGTGTGCAGCTCTTTAAAAAAATAGACACAAATTCTTGGGCAGTGTTCCTGATTCTAAGTTTAATTTCAGCAGACATGTTGACTAAATTTGTGAACATAATTGTCAGAATACAACCTGTTCTCAAGAGGTTGTTTGGTTTCAAATGGGGATGCAACCATGATACTCTGAGTACTGCTTTCAAGCTCTTTTTTCAATTTATTTTCAGACTCAGCCAGGAGTAGCAGATATGAAAACTTCTTTCAGTAAAGAAGTTTTGATATCTGCTGCTCCTGGTACCATTCAGAAACTTGAAACAATCCAGAACCAATAGTTTAGCATTATAAAAATTGTTCTACAGACCACCCCTAATCTATCAATGCAATATCTTAATCACAACTCACAAATTACAAGAATTATTCAAAGAGATTCAGCTTTCTTTGTAAAGTGAAACGCCCATAAGACAATAGCCTCTGGAGTGACTGCAATGTTAATATACAGAAAGGGTTTACTATTAAAACACAAAAAGGGTTCATAGAATATGCATTTCTATCACTACTGATCTTGATGTTCATCAGAGCTCACAGGTTCCTTGTGAACCTACTTGTATTCTGAATTTTGATGAGCTCTTGGTTCACTTGAAGTTACATACGGATGTTTGTAGGAGTCATAGGAGTGAAACCACAGATTTCTGTAACTGCTTTATCTTCTATTAAAAAATAGATCTCTCTATAGGTGGATCCTTATTTGATGATGAAGATGGTGCAGGAGTTGGAGCGCATCGTGATCTTTTTTCTTCTCATGCTTCCATATGAGCTCTCTCTCTCTCTCTCTATACATTACAGTGATGAAATTGGGGTTATTTACATCGATTTAAAGCAGCGGTGTGTACAGAAGTCCTCTTTCCATCGAGCGTTTATTTACTCTGTCTCTATATGGGTTATCCAATCTATTCAGACAGATAATAATATACTAATAATGATGTCATTGACAATTTTCTGCACATTTTCAATAAAAAAACTAAGTAGTTCATATATGCTGCTACCTGAGGCTTTCATTGTTCAAAAAGGACCATGACATGACTAGTTTATTATTTGTCATTATGCTGCCACTCTTATTCAGCACTTCATTTTTTATGCATATTTTTCTCAATATCCTTCCCCAGTTATAGATAAAAAGAATCATTTATTCAAATGACATGACATGACTCTTTCGACATTAATCTCATTGACCACGTATGGATTACTCGGGAGAAAAGTGTTGCTTGATTCCAACTTCCTGCCCAAATTCTATAAACAATTTCATTGGATTTAATCGCATCGCTGTCTTAGTAGATTTTAGTTCGAATGGTTCATGTTTTCGGATTTCCATCATAAGCCTAGAAAGTCAGAATCTTCAGCTTACTACATGAATTGGCTTAATTAAGCTTCATGGGGAAAAGGATAAACCAAATACAAAATTTATAGGACTTATAGAGAATATCACAAGTAGAACAAATTAACATTGTAATATATGCATTGTTATTCAGTGTTCTTAACTAACTAAATATTTTTATTTTTTTTATTTCCCTTATTTTTATTATCTTTATTTCCTATTTTTATTTATTTTTAATATTTTTATATATACTATTTTTATATTATACATAAAAATATAATTATATTTTTATATAATAAATAAATTTATATAATTTTTTTATTTATTTCCCTATTTAAACGAAAGACTTTTATGTTACTTCTCATATATAACAAAATATAAATAACAGAAAAACATATTCTTGAGCTTTAAAGTTACACACTATATATAATACATATTTTGTCCGAAATTTGTTAAACTTTACCGAACATTTTGAGAAATATAAATTATTATTTATTCATTGCCCGGTTTTTGAAAAAATAAGCTAATTTATTTTATGAATTCATTGGATATATAATTAAAAAAATTTCCAAGCTAATTAAAGTTCAAAAAGTGTTATGCATATATTTTCTTAATTAAAATTGCATAAATTTTACCAGAAGAAAGAATAACTTTTTTATTGGCAAAAAGATATTGAAGACAAAAATGGAATTTCGGAACAATTTAAAAAATTGTTTAACTGATAAAAAATCATTGATATTGATGATTAGATGTGTTTGTGATGTCATTCTAAAATATTATTGGTTTAACTGAAATTCAGTATTCATTAACGTTTATAATGATACACAAAACTCTGCTTGGTTTGTGTTTATTCATATGATGCAAAACGCTTAATGAATAAAAATACTCTTTTTTATTTGAACACGTTTTAAGTAAAAGAGCCTTTGAGCAAAAATGAATATCTTTGTTATATTCAACTTATCGATAAATCTTTAAGAGCTATCGCTTATGACGCAAATATATTCCTAGGTTATTTATCAAACAGTTCATTCATCAAATTCTTCTGGAATTAAAGAGTGCATCGGACGCCTTAACTGTGACTTTCACCTCGCTGATGATCATGAAGATGGATGACTTCCTACAAAGTTTAATATTTGAAGGTCTGAAAGTTTTATTTTTTAAAAAGTTGAGTTCTGATATAATTTGACCGATAAGTTTTCTCTTTGTTTCAGTCTATTATTATTTACAATCTTGAAAAATGTTTAAAATAGAGATTACATATTATAATTCCTTATATCGATAAAAGCTGTTCACTAAATACTTTAGATAAGAACTTATTATGAACACATTAAAAGTAGACACATATCTATATGTTTAATTTTTTTAGAAATATAATTCTTTGGAATTATTGCAAATTTTTTATTAAGTTGTATAAATATTTCTAAGTTATCATTCTATTCAATTAAACGTTTTTTTTTCTGAATTAAAAGGCTAATGTTGCTATTCAGCCACTAAGAAACAACTACATGTGGATGTTTCTTTTCTGCAACTTCCTGGAGAAGCATTTGGAAGTTTTCCGATGTTTATCCTTTGAGAATATCCGACTGATGGCTGAGTGGTTAGCATTCCTGATTCCTGAGCTGTGGGTCCCAGGTTCGAATCCCGGTTCAGGCATGGATGTTTCTTTCCTTCTCTATTCTCTCTGTCCTTCCTTCTGTGATGCTGTATGAATGTGGCCCACCCTATAAACGTGTTTGTGGTGGTATGGCGCAGGTAACGCTACTCGCCTCCGTGACTTGGTTCACAGGTGCCCGCTGGGTAACGATACATGAGTAGCAGTTTCTGGCCTTGTTGTGACATAGGGTTCGTCACCCAAGTGTGCCCACCATTGGAAAAAAAATCCTTTGACAAGATAAAATTTGATTAACTAACTGCGAAAAAAATCTTCTTGAGGACAATATACTTTCAAGAAGCAAGGAGCTGGAAACCTTCTTGAGGTCCTTCTTAGAAACTTTATTTCTTAGCGGATAGAGGTTAAATGAAGTAAGTCAATTGGAAAATAGGACTCATACTGACGCATATATAACATTTCTTTAAATAGAAGTTGTCATTTTCTTCTCAGACATTGTTGAACCACAAGCAGATGCTTTTTCTACATCCTCCAGGGGTGTGTTTGAGAGTTTTCCATAATTTGTCATCAAAATTCTTAAGAAATCCCAATTGTTTGATATTTTATTCTGCAGCATCAAAAGAATTGAAAGTGTGATTCAAACATATGAACTAATAGAACTGTAGTTATTAAAAATATGAGAATTAGTAACTGAAATAGGAGTGATATTATCAAGTTGATTTTTCTACACGAATACTGTTTTGGTGAAATCATTTTTGATGGATTCTGATATGCTTTGATTTTGATTTGATAAAATGATGATTTTGCTTTAATAGAAAATCAAAATTAATTTTAAAAATTTAACAGAAACATTTTAAATCTCTATTGGTTTTCTGTATAGTTATTTCTTATTTAAAAAACACACTTGTATCATCCTAAAAAAATTAAATCTGTAAAACACAAAATGTGGCAGAAAAATAGAGATCAAATAATTTTTAATTATAGTATTTCATTTTCATCAAAATTTATATTTATAATCTTTTCAAGTAATTTCTTTTAGTATTTGCAATTTTTATGGTATATTTAGAAATAGCTTGGATATACCCATGTGTCGAAGTGGGTGCTTGGGAGTTTTCCGGGTTTCCTCCCTTGCAACGCATGAATAGAGCCCACTATGAGTCCTCTCGGAAGGTAACTTAAGTAATGGACACAAAATCTACTTCAAGAGGCCTAAAATGTTCTCCATGCAGTATCAAATGCAGGAAAGATCCAATGCCATATTTATTTTTCTCAATCTTAGATCGTTACACACAGGTGAAAAATTTCAAAGAAATCAAAGAATAACATTTTGTCGTTTTTGGCGTCAGCTGAGAACGGGGTGCTGAGCACCTTGAAAGTCAGTTCATTTAGCTTTAAATACTGTTTAATTCATTTGTTGTCTCTGTAGTTGAAATTTATAATTTAAATTTAGCCCATGTATTAAGTTAGTCCTAAACCAATTATTATATGTGCGTGATGTCTTCCATCCATGCAAGCATTTTAGTTTAATCGCGGATGAAAAATTAAGGGATTTATAGAATAAGCATTTCACATATTTCTAGATTCTCAAATATTAATTCTTTCCATAGAATAAATATAATTTTTTTAAGAAAAAATTCTGACTTCTCCAAAAATAGATATATTAACACACAGTCTTACACACACATTAGAGATATAAAATAAGTAATTTATTGCTTAGAAATTGGAAATTGTTGATGTCAGCCTTCTGTTAATTGTATGTAAATGTTTTTCGATCAATTTAGAAAATAAAATATTAGGAATATTAATATTAATTAGCTCCATTAATTGTACTTCCATATTATTTTTCCCATTGTACGAAATTCCTTATTAATTGTATTATTGATTAAACAATGAAGAATGCATAACGAGCTTCATCAAAATTAAATAATTATGCGAGCATAAAGCAAAAGGCAGTTATATGTTAGCTATGTTAATTTTTGCTATTTGTATAAGTATTTGTCTGCTTATATTTCCATAAAAATAATATTTTACACAAGAGCACATTATGATGATACTACTCACACATATATAATGATATTACTCACATAAATTCTCCTATATTTTTATGAAAAATCTATATCAAGAAATTCAAATACTTGAAGAATTATTTTTTATGCAACTTAATCATCTTAAAATTAAAATAATTTATCGTGATTGTGTTATGAATACATTAATAAAAAATTATGCCATTAACAAAAGTCCACTAATGGAATAAAAATTCTTAAGTTAGCTGTTTACAGAGCTTAAATCCTATTTTCACAAAACTTATTTGTTCAGAAATAAAATTTCACAAATATAATTTTTAACAAGAAATTTTCATAAAAATAGCAACAGTAACAGCGAGTTTTTGTATTTGAGACAGAAAAAATAATAAAAGCTATTTTTAAGAAATATTATTTTAAGAAACTTTAGAATTTTAAAAATTGTATTAGTTATAGATATTTATTATTCTTTACAAAACATTCTGAAATTTCTAAGCAACTTTAACTGTAAGTGTCATGATCACTTTTAGAATACAGATTTAAAATTAGTTTCTAATAAATTGCACACATGAAAAGGCTGTTTTCATCGCAAATACCGAAAAAAATATATTTAAAATGCGTCCATATCTGATCTAGCTATTCTGCTTGTAACAAGAAAATGAGATCCGTTCCAGAATACAAGTATAAATTAATCAATTAATCATCCGGAGTTTAATCAAAATAATTTATCTAATAATCTATAATATGTATATATATATATATATATATATATATATATATATATATATATATATATATATATATATATATATATATATATATATATATATATATATATATATATATATATATATATATGTATATATATATATATATATACATATATATAAAATATATATATATATATGTATATATATATATATATAAAATATATATATATATATATATATATATATATATACATATTCTTTTTCATGATAACGTGGCTACACAAAGCTTAAAATGTAAGATCCTTTTGTGAGGAACTTGTTGTTCAATGATAGTTTTCTTTTAACAATTTTACCTGAAATGAACTAAAAATAGATGAAATCTCTGTTACGTTGATACAAGTAACTTCAACTTATTAAAAGTGCAATAAAAGCATTAAGTGATAAAATTAGTAAACTTATCTTTCTAAAAACGATGTTTAATCTGTCATGAAACGACTTGTTTCTCACTTGAGGACGTGCGCACGTGCTCTACAGGGGATGCGTGTTATGGAAATTTCCTTTATTCCCTTTGCTTGAACGAAAAATGAACATAGAGCAAAAAATCAGTTATTATTTTCAATTTATAGAAGTGAGAAGAAATACAGAGGGTATTAACACATTTTTAGAACGATTTCGATTAAGAATTTTAAAAAGTAAGTGTTTTAGAATAAAAATTTTTGGCAACAGCTTATTATTTGAAATGAGAAATATTGTTTGCTACTTTTAAATTTATTCTTCTTTCAAAATGTCGCATGTAAACCAGCTGTGGGTTGAAGGACATGTTTTTGCGCTTTCCGAAGAAAAATATTCTTATTCCAGGATTCAAAAACGTTGTGAAATGCATGGTATTAAAATTTCTAAGTGCAAAATAAGCAACATTATTAATAGGACAGGTAAAAACCATCAATCATTATTTCTACATGAAAAGAAGACTCCAAACGAATACCCGAAAAAGGTATGTGCTGTTTCAAATATTTCTAAAGTGAAATTGCTGGTAACAAGAGAAAATACGTCAACACAGAAATCAATTGCAAAGTCTTTAGATACATTTGTAGGAACAATAAATAAAATAATAAACCGAAATTTACAACTTAAAAAAACTGAAAAGCATAATGTTCACCAGCTTTTGCAATGACTTCTGGCTCAAAGCAAAAAATGTAGAACCCTGTATGAAAAGCATTTAGCAGGTGATAAATGGAAATACATAGTATCCCTTGATGAACTTACCTAAATGAGTGCAACAAAAAAAGTCTATTTACTATAGAAAATGAGAAGAAAAAATGTACAAACCTGGTTCCATCAATGCAAAGAAAGTTTCATTAAGGGGTTTAAATTAGTCGCAGGTTTCTCCTATAAAGGAAAATTAAAAAGGAAAAGAATAGAAAAAAATTTTAAAATCAACTCTTCATACTATCAGGAGAAGGTTTTACGTCCAATACTCACAGAAGAAATTCCCCTTCTTTACCCCAAAGACTTTCATTTAGTGAAACCTCACCAAGACAAAGCTACAAGCTACTTCAAATCTACCACTGCATTCCTTGAAAAAATGAAGACTAATACAAGTATTGCATATATACATTTTCAACATATTCCTGTGAAGTCCCCTGACGTTTCACCTATGGACTATTGTGCCTTTGGTCTGTAAAAAAGAGCTCTTTCTAAACACAAACCTACCACGATAGATGGTAGGTTTGCGTAAAAGTAGTGGAAGAGAAATGGAAAGCAATACCCCTGGAAATTTTTCGAAGAGCTCTTCTATCATGGAAATGACGATGCAGACTTATAGTCCAGAAAAAAGGATATCAGATCGAACATTTAAAAAAAATAGCCTTTTCATTTTAAACATTTATTAAATGGGCCCGAAATCGTTCTAAAAATGTGTTAATATTCTCTGTAATTATGTGCGCGCTGCGTATTGTTTCTTAAATTGCCGATGATATTTTTTAGCGATGATGAAGTAAACTTATTAAATACTATTTTCCTTAGACCAGTGACAAATGCAAGAATCACCTTCTCTGGTAGTTGACTAAGGGATGCTCTGACTTTTGTTCAATTGCTTGCAGAATAGACTCTCTTCTGGGTTGTGGTGTTTTTCATTGGTCGATATCCAATGTAATCAAAAAATTAGTGACTGAATTAGTATCTGTGAACAAAATATTATCTTAGATTAAAAATGATATTTGAAACTAAGCACCCTCCACACTCCCCAGAATTCCAAATTAAGGATATAAATTGCTCAAACTTGCAAACGTTACATGTTAAAAAATTTAAATTTCAAAGAGTAAAAGTATTTAGGGAGAGAAATATCTATAAATAGAATTGAAATGAATGAAAAGTTACTGTAAGCATCAAAGCTAAACTGAAAGAACAAAAGATTAAATACAAAATATCATATTAAAGACATAATTAACAGGTTACGAATGTAAATTCAATTGAATGCACAAGTTTCATAGTTGAAAGTAATATGATGTCTAGTATAAAATCCACAAAGCAATAGAACTTCATTTTAATAAAATATACCAAATGATGGACTGAAATCTCTAGCATTTTCAACTGTTTAAAACAAGAATTTACGATTTTAAATGACAAAAAAACAGGTACACACAGAATATTAGAATTTATTTTTTTATTACAAAACGTAAAGAAGCAATAAATATTAAATTCTGTGTGATAAATGAAGTCCACCGCATTCTCACATTTTTGAAAATTTAGATGCAATAACTTGCTGGCAGACTTCATAGATGCCTCATTTGAATTCACGCCGATTGATAATCAGCTACAAAAATAATGAGAAAAATTGACGAATAATTGGCAATCATCAAGAAATAGGATTAAAAAATAAAATGTATACCAAATTTACTTGAAAAAATACTTCTCAAAATTTCAATACAGATCTTAATCGAGAAGTGCAAAAAATTATATTTTCAGGTGTTACGTTGAGATTCAGTCTCTCATTAATCTTAAATTGCTCTTATCTGAACTGGCTCTCTGAAGATGAATGATGATTCAGCTCCTCATACATTTATATTCCCTAAACTATGCACAGAAGCGCAAGATGCACGAAGCAAGTGATAGAAGTTTAAAGCCTGAGAATGATTTATATTCTTATTGTGTTTTTTATTTTATCGAGAGTAATTTCAATTTGTTTTCAGTAATTGATCATCATTTTGGAGTTGAGAATTGAAGGATTGTTTTAAAGTTCGCACTTTTGATAAATTCTTCCGAAACATAAATCATTTCTGTGAGACTGGAAAAGAAATAACTGAAACCTGTAATCATTATAAGCGTATTTTTTAACTGAAACAGTGTGCCAAAAACTTAATTTTTAAATCACTGCAGCAAACAATTGCAGAGGGAAATTTCATTTTTAAAAATTATGAGTATTCAATGAAACAATACATCTTAAGAAAGCGATTTATTAATAAATTTTAAAAAATTTTTCCGCCACATTATTTAAAATTTACATGATGGAAAACAATGCTATTGAAACTAGCATGCACGAAAAAGTGTGTCTTATATGATATCCTGAATAAGAGAAATACATATAAAATGCTTTTTAAAACATAAATTTTATTATTGTTCTCGGTATTACTGAGACTGTTCAAGAAAGACATTGTTGTTGTTGTTACTAATGACACTTGGACAAGCCAAGCTTGCTATGCCTTGGCTATGCGAATTAAAGTCCTTTGGGAGCGTCTTTCGTTTTAATCAGAGCACCATGAAGTAGAAAGTACGACTTTGCTCTACACACATGCCATAGGGACCCGTTTTTGGGTAGGCAACCATTCACACCTCATTCATACAAGGAAAGGACAAAGACAGGATAGATAGAGAGAGAAAGTACATCCATGTCAGAACCGGGATTCGAACACAGGACCTCCTTATCCGCACTCAGCCACGCTGACCCCTAGACAAGATGGGTGGGAGGCGTTGTTGTTACTAAGGACACTTGGACAAGCCAAGCTCGCTATAACCTTGGCTATGCGAATTTAAGTCAATTGGGAGCATCTTTCGTTTTAATCAGAGCACCATGAAGATGAAAATACGACTTTTCTCAGTACACACATGCCATAAGGACCCGTATGTAGGGTAGGCTACCATTCACACCTCATTCTACCAGGAAAGGACTATGACAGGATAGATAGAGAAAATACATCCAGGCCCAAACCGGGATTCGAACCCAGGACCTCCTTATCCGCAGTCAGGGACGCTAACCACTAGACAAGAAAGGCGTCCTTTTCAGAAGGTAGTGTGTTCGATTACCGACTTAATATGTGACCCTTCTTTCTAACTTAAGTCCTTGGAAAAAAGTGCGGCCTTACAATTACATTATGAAGAATCAATATAGAATTTTTGTTACATTTTAAGACAATATTGTAAAATTTATCAAATTGCTGTATTTTACTACTTGCGTTAACAGGATTTTCAATAGAAATTGGAAAATTTGATGTTAGTTTCATGGCTTTGGGAAAACTAAAAATGTTTAAATTTCTTGCTAGAAAATCTGAAAGATTAAATATATCTATTCCAAGAGTCGTAACGAGAAATTCTTCAGACAGAAAAGACATTTATTTGTTTTTGAAGAGCCTGGTGATTATTTTGGTTTACTATTTTGGTTGTCTTGTTTGTCGCTTAGTTTGACATTATTTGAACACGGTTTTTAATCACATTAGGATTTAATATTTAATATGGATGATAAATAATTACAAACATCCACACCTGAAATAAAAATTCAAATCACGAAGTATTAATCCTATATTTAACTATCGATAGTTTCGGAATTTAAAGAGTCGTTGTTCTTAAATTTCAGTAATTAGTTAAAGAATATTTGATAATACAATAAAAATCCTAGTATAGCAAACTTATAATTAATAAATTCATCACAATATCATTAATAAGTGATTACCAATCATTCAATATTAAAGAGTAATTTTAAAAACAATCATGGTAAATGCAATTTGGGATCGTGAAAAATAAAATGTTCAATATTTTCTCATATATTTAATTTAAACGCATGCAATAGAAAATAGTAAAAATCGATTGATTTATCATCGCCTGCTTTGTATGAATGCGCTGAAAATTTAATCATTTGCATATCACAGCAAGTTCTACCTGTCATGAAAATTTCACGTGTGTGGTGTGCCGCTTTCCTGTTGTAGCAATTTTAATGGCCAGTAGTGTATAATGATTTTTGCATAAATTGACTGAATTAAGTTCTTATAAAAAGTTTTATGAATTTTGTTATAGTTCTATGTTTCGATAACAAGTATATTCAATTAACTATTGAAATGAGAAAAGAATCAAAATTATTTTATATTAATCAAAATTATTCACTAATGTAGAAGTGTTTAAAGAAACAATCAAAACACTTCAGTCTTTATCGATATTATTTATACGTTTCCCCGAAACTTTTACATTTATTAATAGCTGCATTTCTCAGATAGATACTTAAATATATTTAAACTTTGTTCAGTTTTATAATCACAAATGTCAAACTTACTATAAATTATTATAATTTCAATTCATACTGCATAGATATGCGATTTATTTTAAAACAATATTTATAATTGTATTAAATAATACAATTACATTTTTTCGGTATGTTATTTTCATAATTTCAATATTTGTTTACATTATAATTTTCCGTTTCAAAATAACGAGAACGTTAACATTCACGCTTGAACGTGAAGTATTAAATTCGAAATTAATATTCTTCCAAATTGATAAGAATTTAAAATAACGAAGTAAAATAAGTAATTTGGCGTAAGTGCTTACATAATTGGAAAGAAAAGTGGAATTTAAAATTGAAAATTCTTAATTCATATGAATTACTGTTTAGCATTAAAATAAACATTAAATATAGAATGAAT
Source organism: Latrodectus hesperus (assembly GCA_037975125.1). Taxonomy (NCBI): domain Eukaryota; kingdom Metazoa; phylum Arthropoda; class Arachnida; order Araneae; family Theridiidae; genus Latrodectus; species Latrodectus hesperus. The sequence continues at coordinate 7,153,694 of JAJQOW010000014.1, read as the reverse complement.
AAAATAGGCGAGGAAATGAATGAAAAATATTCCAGTCTCTCGATTTAACAAAATTAAGAGAAGAAATTCTATCATTACATGCTTCATTTCTCTCCCAAATTGATATTTTAAAATTTAATATTCAAAAAACTAAATTTTAAGCACGTTTCTTAAATTATAATGAAACAAAATTTGTGTAGGCACTTTAAATCATTAAATAGCTTTCCTTTTGACAATCTGATTCAAAAGTGTTAGAAAAAGCCACCTACTTGTGACACGTTATCAAAAAAGTGTCTGTTTCATTAAGCTAGAAAGAGACACGGTTTCTTAATTAAAAAACTGACACATGATTCATTTAATTTAAGAAATTAGAAAATAAAAGATATTTTTTAGTCCATTCGGTATTCTTTAATGACACGCTAAATTAGAATCTTATGCGTTTTTTATTTCTATCTGTCTTAAGTTATATTTATCATTTGTTTTAACTTTTATATCATTAAAGACTTATGAAAGCTATATTTTAAGAAAATGCTATATTTAATATTATGTGTCATGTAATATATATCAACTCCATTGCCTTCTGACAACAAATAACACAAGAAACATCACGAAAAACACCACTAGCTGTTAGATTATACCAAATACATTTTACATTAATCATCTCAAAGTGAATTATGAGAAGTAAGTTATGAGAAGAAAATATTTTATAACACGAAAAATATCTTTAAAAATATTATTTTTATAAGATTGCACCAAAAATGTCTTATATATAAATCATTAGTGCTTAGAAACGTTGAAGATATAAAAATCGACTAATTCAATTATTATTTGTTTGTAACTTACATATTTCTCTAGCTATGACAGGTTATTAAATAAAGAATTTTTATCAAAAAATCTTAAGACTAAAAATAAAAATGTAGTTCTTCAATCATAAAATTCTTTATGATCAAGAAAAGTAAAAATTAGAACATATAATTATTGATATATTATTAAACTTCAAGTATAATATGCACAAAGTGCTATTTTGAATATTTTTATAAGCCAACATATTACTGCATTAACTAAAATAAATACTATTACTCAAGACGTTAGCCACACGAAATTTCTGTTTGCAAGCACTTTTAAACCCCATGCTAAGTTAAAGAAAAAATATGTTTTATTCTATAATTCAAATTCGGTTAAATGAATCTGTGTAATCTCATATTATACTTTTAATAATTTTCATATATTCGATTATTTAAAGAAGGAAGTATACATGCAATATACTTGCATAACGTTTTATTTTGTAATATTTGTATGAATAGTTTTATAAATGTTTTTAAATGTAAAAAAGCTTGCAGATTTTTAACTTATCATTTAAAAAAAAAGACATTTCAATAAATAAGTAAAATATTCAGGCAAAACTTCTATTTGTTGCAATTATTAACTTAACATGGTGGGTTATATTATACATAATCTTATAGCACTCTTCTGAAATCCAGTATTTATAACATTATCCTGAATATCAATTTAATAAGCATAACATTCAAAATTTTTTTTGTTTATTTTTGAGTAATCTTGAAATATATACTTTTCTGTAAGAAAATTAATTCAATAACGATTTGTCTTACCTTAAGTATAAAAATATTTACAGAATAAATTTGACACAGTTGCGAATGAATTTATCACCTTTTTAAAAGTAATTTAAAACACTTTTCAGAAAAATAAAGAAAGCAACTGAATATTAAAATTATGTTTACGAGAAAATAAAAATGCAAAGTATCTAGAATTTAAATTTTCTCTTTAACCCTATAAATCTAAACTAAATAATGTTCTTTTCATCACAGTTCTGTGCCTTAAGGCTAGGAGATATTTTCAACGGAAAGAAATATTTTTAGAGAAACTTGGCGATAAAATAACAAAAAAGGCTCCGAAAGAACTGATGTATCTCGCCAAAATAAAGCAGAATCGAGATCAGCATAAATATTCATTTGCCCAGGGGAACAAACACAGTATCCTGAGAATAGTTTCATTTCTTTTAAGGTGGAATAAATATTAACTTATAATGAGCTGAGATCGAGGAAAAAAAGAAAGAAAATTTTATTTTGAAAGAGTTAAAAAAATTATTTTTGACATCTGTAAGACAATTACTTATATTTTTGGCGTTGTTGTATAATTTAACAACTAAAGAAAATAAAGAAAATATTTGAATAATAAATAACTAATATAACTATGTTTTGTAGAGCTTATTCATTAACATTTATGGTTAATTATTTTTTATTATAAGAAAAAATAAAAATAATTCTTTGAATTCTGAATACACAAATTTTCCCGCGTACATTTTCTAATAATTTATATCCCGTGTACTCAGCATTTCCATTATATAGATTTATATTTATGTATCCCTATTGTACATTACATTTATTACATACCTTTCCTACACATTGTTAAGCAGTACTAAAATTTTTTAAAAATAATACTTACTTAAATTCTTTAAAGATTTTATAATAGGAATTTTTTGCACGAATTACACTTAACTGGTTGGGGATTTATAAACATGAACGGTTTGCAGACTACTTCTGAAAATTTTTAGTCTAGTCTACAGTAGGTCACGCTTTTAAGAATGAAGGACTATGGGTTCGATTACAGCAACTATTTAACAATGTTATAGATAGAAAGTACACTTATACTTTATCCATGGTATTTTATTGTTCATTCAAACTTCAATTTATTTGTATGTTACAAAATTTCTTAAATACATTTTTTTCTTTACTAAACTTTATTGGAAAATAATGATTCAAATCAATATATTTTGGTGATTAGTACAAGAAAAATATCATTTGTATCTATCTACATGGACAAAAAATAATGTATCTGAATGTTTTCTAACAATAGGAAAATAATTTATAATGAGTTAAGTACTCTGTTTTAGGAACACATACAGTAAATATCTTTGTATTTGATTAAATTAATTTTTAACATAAACTAATCCCAAATGGCTTATAATCTTTATGGCACATTTTTAATTTTAGTAAAATGTTTGACGTGTTATACTGTTCTTGTGGAATTTCTTATTAGGTCAGAAAGATAAAGACTGATTATATTTAATAAGATTCCATTTTGGTAACCCTACATAAATTATACTTAACAATTACGTAAGCTTGGAGGTGTTTTTAATTTCCAAAGCATTTTAAATAGCACGAAAAGGACTCTACAGCATCTGTGCCAAGTTCTATTAAAAGAGCCAACTATTTCAATTAAATAAGTGCTAAGGTATGAGTAAACGCATGAAAAAACATATTTATTTGTTACATTTATACCACATTAGCGCATAAGTGTCTTCACCCAGAAAATAGTTTCAAATCATTCAACACATTCAATTGCCTCCTGATTAGATTAAAAAAAATTAAATGAGGTCGATGTCACTGTCAACTAAACTTCGGAAGCTACATTAAGAGCCGACCAACTTGTCTAGTGGTCAGCGTGCCTGACTACGGATAAGGAGGTCTTGGGGTCGAATCTCGGTTCGAGCATGGATGTATTTTCTCTCTCTATCCATCCTGTCTTTGTCCTTTCCTTGTATGAATGAGGTGTGAATGGTTGCCTACCCTATCAACGGGTTCCTATGGGATGTGTGTAGAGCAAAGTCGTACTTTCACCTTCATGGTGCTCTGATTAAAACGAAAGACGCTCCCAATCGACTTAATTCGCATAGCATAGCGAGCTTGGCTTGTCCAAGTGTCATTAGTAACAACAACATTAAGGAAATTACAAAGTGAATGGGAAAATATTCAATATGATTCTTAATATTATTTAAAAATTATTTTAGTTTAATTTAATATACAATACTACTTTGATATATCAGAAGAAATAAAAGGTAAGTAAATGAAATGATGAAGGATTTACATTCAGAGGGCGTAAATGATGCAAATTTTTATAAACTTTTAAATCACCCAGTATTAGAAACTCAATAAATTTGACAATAAAAGATAAATCTAAACTAACTGAAAACAAAAACAGCTTTTGGCTTTTACTTTTTCTTATTCGGGAGGCACTATCCAAAAGTTACATCGAGGAGAACATGGACATCGGTCATTTTTATTATATAAAATATTTCTTTAAAGAGGTATTGCAAATATTACCATTAATGTTTAATCAATGCTAAACTATGCATTTTAGGTATCAAGTATGAGATATGTTTCCAAAATGTAGAAAAATAAGAGATTTTGGTCTACTAGTTATTTTTTTTTATCTTATTGGATAAGTTATACACAAATGAAAGCATTTCATTTAGCTTTCTATTCATGCCGCAGTTGACGGACATAAGCAGGTTCTGGTCATTGAATGCTAGTGGGTTCTATACCCATTGCAGTTAAAGATCTGCCATTAATCTTAATAAAGGCTATAGTAAGCAGAATAAGTCGTTTTCTCATTCTTTTTAAGTGAAATTCTGACTGGAGTAGACCAATTCTCGGTCTATATTTGTAAATTACAGAGACCAGTCCATTTTCTTTGTGCTTTATCAGCAAACAAAATTGATCCTTTATTGTACCAAATGGCTTAAAAGTACCAAAAAATGAGTGAAATTAACTAAACAGCATATTTGTCATTAGAATCTAAATAATATGAAGTTTTCGAATTACTTATAACATTTCAAAAATTAAAAATAATTATCTGGTTTAACTGCGGTAGCAACATTTTATTTTCTAAGGATGTTGAACGACAAACCATTCAAAGGAACAAATTTACGACAATTTACAATATTTTGAAAACAAATACTTCACGAAAAATATGCAGATATTTCTGTATGAAATTATTAAATAATGTGTTTATTATAAATTAATAAATATTTCTGTTAAATTAACATAAAAACTGAGAAAGTTCAAATTTTATGTAATTTATCAGATTGTTTTATTTGCTTTATTTGTTGATGATCTATCTACCTTTGGTTCATTATAATTTAAAAGAAATAAAGGCAGTCTAAGTTATTTAGAAATTATGTGAGAGACTATATAATGCTTAAATTTAATTATTATTATCAACCATAAGCAAATGCAGTTAGAAGCATCAAGCTCTAATGACCTTGAGTTTTTCTAAGATATATGAATTTTATTTATATTACCTCTTATCAATAATATACAATTTGAGGCAAATATATTCTTTTCACATTGGATTTAAGAATATTTATTTTGCTTGTAAAATATAGTAAGTAAGCAAAAGAATCAATACATACCTATGAACATAAAATGCACAAAACAAAATAAAGAAGAAAGCTAAAATGAATTGTATCAGAGCGTTAATTTATCAAAACGATAGACATAATATGAAGAATATTGTACGAAAAATTGTTCTCTTCTGTTCTTCTATATGTTATTTTCTTCATCTTATATGATCTTTTTAAAGTGCTAAGATAAAGTGCATTCCTAATAGAGTTCTATTTTCCCAACTTTGACAATTTCATCATATACACACAATAGCAACTGCTTAATACCCCGTTCGCACTGCACTTTTAAACGCGCTTAAGTCTAGGCAGCTTAATTCTGACAGTGGCAACTTGTGATTCAAATCATTCGAGCTGACTTATCCTAAATCATTTTGTGGCGAACTCATTTAAATACTGTTAAACTGATTTAGTGACATCTTGTTTCAATAATTGTTGAAATATCTAAAACCGATCAAAATAAATACAAGAGAAGCAAAATTTAAAAAAAAAATTAATGCAGAAATATTTACAAAAGTATTAAATAAACATCAAAGAAATTATATTAAGCTTGAGAATAAGTAGATTTGTCAATTGACATTCTTTGGTTTCGTATTCCTCATTTGAAATATGATGATTTTTATTAATGTCATTTTGGTCTGTAATTTCTTAATAAATGTGTCTTCAGTTATAAAAAAATTCAAAAATAGTATATAATTTATAATAACAAGCGATCAATAAGGTTTTGAACAACAACAGATATTTCTTAAATCAGTTTCGAGTGTATTAAGGCAGTGCGAACACTGTTTCAAAATCGTATTTAAGTTAAATCGGATTTAACTTTAAATTTATTTAAAATGGACACTGATAACGGAGTATAATAGAACCTTCAGTGTCGAATTTTGTCTTTAAAATTTTGAACGGATATCTCAAAAACATTGAAGTAAAAAAAGAAAGAAAAGCAAAGTTTCTCATATTACTTACTTACTTATAGCAACGATTACTTGGAATCGTTTTTTAAGTTTCATCTGCCACCACTAAATGCGTGCTGACACATAAAATACATATATCGATATCGATTGGTAAAAATCAAGAGTTTACATTTACTTTTAAGCTATTATAGATTTGGTCAGGGGTTGCTGATCTGATATGAAAGATGGTATTTTTATTATATAACTCTTTTAGTTCATGTAAAGAGTTATACAACTCTCACAATTTGTTGTTGCTGCTTATGACACTTGGACAAGCCAAGCTATGCCTTTGGCAGTGCGAATTAAGTCAATAGAGAGCGTCTTTCGTTTGGATCAGAGCACCACGAAGGTGAAAGTGCGATTTTGCTCTTTTTAAGGTGCCTCGTCATTTTGAACCACGGTCAGGGAACGAGGCCACACCTGAGCTGGCACCCTCCTCTACACAATCAAGCCACACTAGCGGAAGGAATTTGAACGTCACATATTGACGTGGACACGTACCCAACCCACGGAGCTCACAGCAACCCTGTGAAGGAGAGTACACCGTGGTCACCCTCCCAACCACTGCCCGCGGCAAATGATGCTTCACTTTGGTGAGCTTACGGGAAGCGGCGTGAAGCTGCTGAGCCACTGGAGCTCTCAAAATTTGGGAATGTGTGTGTTAATGAATTTCTTCCGCAGGTTTACACCTGACGTCACTAGTAGCTGTCGCCTCAATTCGAATGTTGCTGTTCTCTTACTTAGTAAATAAGAGGTTTGATTTCTGAAACATTCTGAAAAACAAGCTTAAGATTTTAAAACTTGATAGTTGTTCTTCTTTCGTTGTTATATAGCAGATCATATACAAGTGACGAGATTTGAAATATTAGTCACAGACCTCAACCCTTAACCGTGACTGAAATATGTTGCAAAGCTTTTCAATGTTTTATGATTTCACGAAACAGAATTAGATACCAAAGCTCATAATTTAATATCATATCCAAAACACATTTACGTTACTAAATGTTTTGGATATGTTATAAAAGGTGAATTAAATGAAGGATTTAAGGAAGAATTTTTATTTTAAATAGTTTAAAATATTTCATTTATTTTGTTTCGTGCATTTTTAGAAAAAGTATTTATTAAAAAGGGTTGAATTTACATAAATTATTTGTATAATTTTGATTGTTTACATACATTCATTTAATAGCCTTTGAAAATTGCAAAAATTGTAAAAAAAATTTTAAAAAAGTAAATTAATTAATGCATGCAATTTATTTCTTAACACTAGAGAAAGTATGTTGATTTATTAGAGATTTCATCAATTCATACAATTAAAACTAATATTGTTTTAATACAAAACCTACATAATTTATTTTTTTAAATATACATATTTGAATATATTAAAACCATTTCCATACGTAAACTTATAATTTAATTTTGGCTAACTCTGAAATATAAACCTTTAAAAAATATCGTTGGAATAAAAGTAACCTTTTTACTATTTAATTTCTACCGTCAAAAATATAAATCAATTAGTGAATATATTTGATTAATTTTTATATTTATACTGAAATTTTACTACTTTATAAGATCTGTACTTTAAACACATATAAATTACTCATGTTAATGTACTAAATATGAATTTGAGACTCATATAGTTCTATTTTTTTATTTATGAATCATTATATCCAGTGAAATTAAAATGGAAAATTCCTCATTAGTTCTTTACATTAATCTTCTAACATAAGGTGTTTTGATAAACAACTAAGTATAAAAAGATTAATTTCTGTATTCTTATGTATTGAGAATTTGCTTTAAGAAATATTTCTTTTACATTTTAAACATGCAATATTGATAAAAACATCTCCTTTTAAGAATACAAAGGAAATTTTTCTTATGTGAATAATCTAATAAAATAAAAATTTATTTCCTAAAATTTTCAGTAAATTGTATCATACAAGAGAACGTTTTAAAGGAAATGCTTTTCAATTTTGTCTAAATTAATATGGTAGTTTCTTGTGTGTGATCACATTACAAACAAACATTACATTTTCCCAAAAGCAACTGAATATATTTGTTCATGTTGCACGAGAAATATAAATTCTATCGCCAATCCTGTAAGGAATTTAAAATACAAACATACAAATTCTTTGAAATGAATAATTCTTGGCAAACATTTGATTCGTCTTTTATTGTTAACACAATGTGACACAGATATTTGTCTTTTGCTGAATGATAAATTTATGTTACGTGGAAGGGATCCGCCAAAGAAAATTAAAAAAAAAAAAAAAGAGAAACGCTGTTGTTAAGCAGAGAATTTCTGGTAAACATCCCAGAACAGATCCAGTTGATCCAATTTATTTTTTAATACCTAAAACGTTGCCATTTTGTTTTCCTTGCAGCTAATTTAATAATAAAAAGACATGAGATTGTCAACATGACTTCAGCTATTTTTTTCAGATGCCAGGGAATTGTTTTTTTGCTGAGAAACAGGAAATAAAATTTATTTGTATTCTCTACTATGGCATCCATATATTAAGAATGGAAATTTAAAGTAACAATTCCAGTTTAATTTACTCGTCAGGCTCTTTGTTAAATTGAATTTTTTTATTTCTTAAAAAATAAATTTAATTTTGTCCTTTAATGTTAAAACATTTTTATTGTATTATATACATAAAAAAACAATTCATTTCTCTTGACACACACTGAAGGTATTTTACTAACAAATAATTACTTCTTAGTATCTTAAAGTCGTGATATGTTATCGAAATTTTTAATTATAGTGT
>JAJQOW010000014.1:7084956-7144297 GCA_037975125.1 Latrodectus hesperus | reverse complement strand
AAACTATATCTCGGTTGAGAAGCAATATTTACATCGCATTTGCAATATTCGGTGGCGTTGAACTATATCCCTAAAATAATTTGATTTTTAATTCTCTTCAGACAATTACTCTTCTCAGCATTTCCTAAGTAATAAATCTACGTGACATTGTGAAAACATTGTGATACGTAAAAATAAATTTCAAGGAAATGTCACATGACATTGTTTTCTTTCCCCTCCTATCAAAAACTGTTTCTCCAAATGTAAATGTTTCACAAATAATACCTCCTTCTGAATGAATTCTTCAAACTATATCTCGGTTGAGAAGCAATATTTACATCGCATTTGCAATATTCGGTGGCGTTGAACTATATCCCTAAAATAATTTGATTTTTAATTCTCTTCAGACAATTACTCTTCTCAGCATTTCCTAAGTAATAAATCTACGTGACATTGTGAAAACATTGTGATACGTAAAAATAAATTTCAAGGAAATGTCACATGACATTGTTTTCTTTCCCCTCCTATCAAAAACTGTTTCTCCAAATGTAAATGTTTCACAAATAATACCTCCTTCTGAATGAATTCTTCAAACTATATCTCGGTTGAGAAGCAATATTTACATCGCATTTGCAATATTCGGTGGCGTTGAACTATATCCCTAAAATAATTTGATTTTTAATTCTCTTCAGACAATTACTCTTCTCAGCATTTCCTAAGTAATAAATCTACGTGACATTGTGAAAACATTGTGATACGTAAAAATAAATTTCAAGGAAATGTCACATGACATTGTTTTCTTTCCCCCTCCTATCAAAAACTGTTTCTCCAAATGTAAATGTTTCACAAATAATACCTCCTTCTGAATGAATTCTTCAAACTATATCTCGGTTGAGAAGCAATATTTACATCGCATTTGCAATATTCGGTGGCGTTGAACTATATCCCTAAAATAATTTGATTTTTAATTCTCTTCAGACAATTACTCTTCTCAGCATTTCCTAAGTAATAAATCTACGTGACATTGTGAAAACATTGTGATACGTAAAAATAAATTTCAAGGAAATGTCACATGACATTGTTTTCTTTCCCCCTCCTATCAAAAACTGTTTCTCCAAATGTAAATGTTTCACAAATAATACCTCCTTCTGAATGAATTCTTCAAACTATATCTCGGTTGAGAAGCAATATTTACATCGCATTTGCAATATTCGGTGGCGTTGAACTATATCCCTAAAATAATTTGATTTTTAATTCTCTTCAGACAATTACTCTTCTCAGCATTTCCTAAGTAATAAATCTACGTGACATTGTGAAAACATTGTGATACGTAAAAATAAATTTCAAGGAAATGTCACATGACATTGTTTTCTTTCCCCCTCCTATCAAAAACTGTTTCTCCAAATGTAAATGTTTCACAAATAATACCTCCTTCTGAATGAATTCTTCAAACTATATCTCGGTTGAGAAGCAATATTTACATCGCATTTGCAATATTCGGTGGCGTTGAACTATATCCCTAAAATAATTTGATTTTTAATTCTCTTCAGACAATTACTCTTCTCAGCATTTCCTAAGTAATAAATCTACGTGACATTGTGAAAACATTGTGATACGTAAAAATAAATTTCAAGGAAATGTCACATGACATTGTTTTCTTTCCCCCTCCTATCAAAAACTGTTTCTCCAAATGTAAATGTTTCACAAATAATACCTCCTTCTGAATGAATTCTTCAAACTATATCTCGGTTGAGAAGCAATATTTACATCGCATTTGCAATATTCGGTGGCGTTGAACTATATCCCTAAAATAATTTGATTTTTAATTCTCTTCAGACAATTACTCTTCTCAGCATTTCCTAAGTAATAAATCTACGTGACATTGTGAAAACATTGTGATACGTAAAAATAAATTTCAAGGAAATGTCACATGACATTGTTTTCTTTCCCCCTCCTATCAAAAACTGTTTCTCCAAATGTAAATGTTTCACAAATAATACCTCCTTCTGAATGAATTCTTCAAACTATATCTCGGTTGAGAAGCAATATTTACATCGCATTTGCAATATTCGGTGGCGTTGAACTATATCCCTAAAATAATTTGATTTTTAATTCTCTTCAGACAATTACTCTTCTCAGCATTTCCTAAGTAATAAATCTACGTGACATTGTGAAAACATTGTGATACGTAAAAATAAATTTCAAGGAAATGTCACATGACATTGTTTTCTTTCCCCCTCCTATCAAAAACTGTTTCTCCAAATGTAAATGTTTCACAAATAATACCTCCTTCTGAATGAATTCTTCAAACTATATCTCGGTTGAGAAGCAATATTTACATCGCATTTGCAATATTCGGTGGCGTTGAACTATATCCCTAAAATAATTTGATTTTTAATTCTCTTCAGACAATTACTCTTCTCAGCATTTCCTAAGTAATAAATCTACGTGACATTGTGAAAACATTGTGATACGTAAAAATAAATTTCAAGGAAATGTCACATGACATTGTTTTCTTTCCCCCTCCTATCAAAAACTGTTTCTCCAAATGTAAATGTTTCACAAATAATACCTCCTTCTGAATGAATTCTTCAAACTATATCTCGGTTGAGAAGCAATATTTACATCGCATTTGCAATATTCGGTGGCGTTGAACTATATCCCTAAAATAATTTGATTTTTAATTCTCTTCAGACAATTACTCTTCTCAGCATTTCCTAAGTAATAAATCTACGTGACATTGTGAAAACATTGTGATACGTAAAAATAAATTTCAAGGAAATGTCACATGACATTGTTTTCTTTCCCCCTCCTATCAAAAACTGTTTCTCCAAATGTAAATGTTTCACAAATAATACCTCCTTCTGAATGAATTCTTCAAACTATATCTCGGTTGAGAAGCAATATTTACATCGCATTTGCAATATTCGGTGGCGTTGAACTATATCCCTAAAATAATTTGATTTTTAATTCTCTTCAGACAATTACTCTTCTCAGCATTTCCTAAGTAATAAATCTACGTGACATTGTGAAAACATTGTGATACGTAAAAATAAATTTCAAGGAAATGTCACATGACATTGTTTTCTTTCCCCCTCCTATCAAAAACTGTTTCTCCAAATGTAAATGTTTCACAAATAATACCTCCTTCTGAATGAATTCTTCAAAATATATCTAGGTTGAGAAGCAATATTTACGTCGCATTTGCAATATTCGGTGGCGTTGAACTATATCCCTAAAATAATTTGATTTTTAATTCTCTTCAGACAATTACTTTTCACGGCATTTCCTAAGTAATAAATCTACGTGACATTGTGAAAAGTTCGATGTAAAAACAACTAAGTAAAATTGCTTTTCTCTTTTTATTTAAACATAATATTTGTGGTATATTTTCCATATAATTAAATTAATTTTTTCCATAGCATAAAACTTGCTCATACATTGAATTTTTATCATTCGAAATGATATTTACATGGCCATCTTACTGTTGGCGTTTATAATTAACAAAGAAAAAATTACACATTTAATTAACGACTAATTTTCTTTTAAAATATTTGGCAGATTTGTCAAAAAAAATTTATTTCAAAGTGCTGATGAAAAATTGATAACTTTAACAGCGAAGTTTTCTTAAACAAATCTTACTGACTTCTAAATCTTCAGCAATAAAATTAAAAAAACAATTTGTAAATGCTTACTATCATATTTTTTTTTCCTTTTTTGCAACATATTTACTAATGTTTCCTTTGCTTTCAATGGGTTAAGATGATCTCCCATTAATATTCTCAGTACCCAACGTTATTTCAAAGTTATGCGATGTTGAAGAAAGAACATTTGATTTCTTGTCAAGCATTTTTCAGACTCGCCAAAACAACAAACCTTTATTCATCAAACTTCAATAAAATTTGTACTATGATAATTATTTCAGTAAATACGGTAATTACAAACATTAAATGCACGCTCTACATCAAAAAATTATGGTACTTTTCCGTTTCGCCGGCGCAGGCGATAAAGTCGCCAAAAATGATACAACCGGCGCTAATCTCCGCTGGTAACCTTTTACTGCTAAATTTCCAAAACATGTGACGGCCTTTTATTGTCAACGACTTTATTTCGACTCCTTTTTTTTCAATTTCATAATTTTATGCTATGTTGCTATATATACAAATTTAATAATTTCATGAAATCTCTCTAGAAAAAAACGGATTTTAAAAATATATCTTAAAAAATAATAATCTTAACAAATTCACATAAAAAATATGTATAAAAAAATGATAATAAGATTTTAAAATATGCATCACCCGATAAATTGTAATCTAATATAATTAGTAAATAAATTTAGGCTCTGGCACCCATCATTCCACGTATAGCGTGAACACGAGAACAACAATTAAATAAATAAATTTAAAAAATTTTATGTACACCATTATTTAAAAATTTTATGTGTATACTGTGAGTTGTCGCCAATTGGCGACTTAATTTTCGCTTGGCGAGATTTGCGCCGGTGAAACGAAAAAGTACCAAAATTATTTATGCCATAAAAATTTTTAAATATATAGAGCTAAAGAATAGAATTATGACATCGATAAAAATATCAATTCACTTATATACTTATCTATGAAAACAGCAAATTACATGTATTCATCAAAAAAAACTTCTTAACTAGAAAGAATCGAAAAATGATTGTTTCATTACCAGCTTTTCATTAAAACTAATTAAATTATCTATTAACTATAAAAAATATGATAATCTTAATAATATATAATAATTATAAGGGCATATTTATTTTAAAGTTAACTATTTAAAGGTAATTTTAATGTAGCCCATTCATGTTTAAATAATTCAGTAAAATAAAAACTATTAAATATGATTATATGTTATAAAGCCATAATAGAATATTTGTATATAATATCCCTTGTTTTGGAAAATTTATAGCTAAAATAATGAAATTTATGCATTATTTTTTAATAAGTTATTACTCATATTATTTTAAGTTAATTTAAAATGCATTTTTGTGTTTAAAATAAATTGCATTATTCAAGAAATAACTTGTCGCTTTTTATAATAATTTGTTTAAGAGAAAATGAAATAGATTTTTAATAAATGTAAAATATTGCGCTGTATAGAAGTATGTATTTATATATATATGTCCTGTATACAAGTATAAATGTACATAGTATTGCCTAAGAACTACAAGATGTTGAATTGTTATTTTCAATATCCGTGAATATATATATATATATATATATATATATATATATATATATATATATATATATATATATATATATATATATATATATATATATATATATATATATATATATATATATATATATATATATAATTTCTTTCTGATACATTCTTAAATGAAATACATTTGGACATATAAATTTATTGCATATATATATATATACATATATATATATATATATATATATATATATATATATATATATATATATATATATATATATATATATATATATATATATATATATATATCAATTGGCACTGAGAGACAATTATATATACGTGGTTTTCCAATCCACAGAATTAATTTTCTATATGGATTAAACTTTTTTATATTACTAAAATAATTAAAAATATATCTTCGTATTACCTAAACGAATTTTTCATAAAAAGGAAATGCACATATTTGTAACATTTCTCTTATTATTTACCTTATATTGAAAGATGTTTTAACTTGGATAAATATGCCTCCTTGAAAAACATACGTCTTTCAAATTTCTTCTTTTTTCTTTAAATCGAAGGCAGTGTTTTACTTATAGCTAACGAATTTCTTATTCATTAAAGTCTTCAAAAATTTGAATTTTAAAAACATTTTGATTATTTATTCATGTATTCTAATATAGAAATGTATCTCAAGTATTTTCAACAGTTTTTTTCAAAAAAAATGATTATAAATAAAGATGTAAAAATTTGATGAGATAAAAACATATCTTTAAAGTGCTCACAAATTTTGCAACAGCAAATATGATGATAAAAAAAAACTCCTTAAAATGAACACACCTTTTTTTAATTTTTGTTCTTGTATGCAATTTTTGTACCTGGATAAAATGGAGGAATATAACAAAATTATAATTTTTTCCTCAAAATAAAGAAATCTTGTTAAAACTGTAAGTAAAAGAGCAAGTTACATAAAGAAATATGTCCTTAAAATTTACGAAATTCAATAGTTTTATAGAATTTTATTGGGTATTCCAAAAAGTATTTTAAAAAGTATCGCATTCATTGTATATGAATATAAAAGCTCTTCTTACGAGCTGACTGATAAAATATTACTTTATAAGAGGATATATATTAGCAATTATCAAATAATATACTACGCAAATTTACCAGTAATTTTCGTTTGCACATTTTAGCTGTAGTATCATAATTTACTATTAGAAATATTAGCATAGACTGAAATAATAAATATGTATGATTATTTGAGTAAGTTTTCTTTAACCCTTTACTAGTCTCGCTTGAATTCAGTTCGGGCAATTACTGCGTGCAATATTTGTGATGCCCGAACTCAGTTCGGGCAGAAGAAAAATTAACGTTTCTATTTTCTGAAGTCCGAACTGAATTCGTTTCTACTTTAGGATACTTAATTCCCTATTTTCCTAATAAATGACACATGTGGTTCTAGTTTTTTAAAAATTCCAACTTTGGTTCTGAAGGTAGTCCATGACTACAACAACACTATGGAAGGTGATGTTAAAGTCGATCAACATCTTACAGACTTCCCGGTTGCTAGAACAGGAGGTAAAAAATATTTTTCCATCTCCTACACCAGGCGTTATATAAATAACTACTTTATTTTGCATACTTCAGCAGGAGGTGTGAAAAATATGAACTTCAGAAAATCAATTGTTGAACTAAATAAACCAAATGTTCAACTACCAGGACCATTGCGTCTTAGTGTAAGCTTACTGCGCCTCACAGGTCGACACTTTCCAAAACACATCCCATCAATGGAGGAAAAATCTACTCCAACCAGGCAGTGTTTTATATGCTGTCGTAAAACCGATGAACAAGAGAAGAGAATAAGGCACAAGACAAGAGTTTATTGTAAACATCGCAATATATAGGCTTTTGAACAGTACCATGTTTTGGAATATACAATACTGTAAAAAATTTGTAAAATTTATGTATTGAAAATTATTATACTAGTTATATTCAGCTTCAAAATTTCGTTTAATTTGCTCAATTTGAATAACATGTATGCGTAATCATTGTTTTATGTGTATGTAAAAATTATAGTAGTTATTGTATTTAAAATTTTATTTTTGTAATAAAAAAGCATTTTCTAACTCTTATAATAATATAAAGAATAAAATTAAACAGTCAAAAAAATGTTCCATTTTTGGTCCATTTTTCTAAATTATATGTCACAGTTAAGGGGTTAATTAAAATTATTTAGCTCTATTTAATTTTAATACCTATTATTTGATGAGTAAATTTATATTCAAGCAATTAGTTATTTGTTTTTGTTAGATTTCCATCATTTGAACCTATTAGTAAATATATATTTTATATTATTGCTATTCAAATCAATAAATTTAAACGAGTATCAGTTTTTTGTAGTAAATTAGATTTTCTAAACAAACTAATTTATAAAAAGCATATTTTATTTAGATGACATTAAAATTGGCCAAAATTTAGTTCATACTTTCATATTTAATTTGTAATAATATTCAAGAAAGTATTCTTTTATGTTGGAAAAATGTTCGCTATTTAAAATTAAATGGTTAATTTTATGATTGCAATAAATGAAATGACAGATAATCATTTATTTATAATCCTCTTATATACATAACTTTCACTTCATAATAACAATTTCTGTCATTAATGCTTATCTTGAAACACTTGCTGAAGAAAACAAAGTTGTTATAAAATCGATTACGCAAAACTAATGCTCATACAACAGATATTTTTATATAATTTAAATAGCTTTCTTATCTGTAGTTAATGAATATATTGAAATCAATTAATTTTTTCCGTAAAATTTTCAATTGAATCCTTATAAACTTCATTTTAATTTTTTCTGTTAATTAATATTAAATACTTAAATATACAAGAAAGTTTGCTTTTAAAATATTTAGCTTATAGTCAACTAGCCTTCTAGAGAATTTTAAAATTTTCAAGAGAGAAAATCCCTTTAATTTAAATCTCTAGGAAAAGTTTTAGTTAAAGTATCTGAAACATGACTTCTATTGGTCTTATAGAAGAGCTCCAATCCTAGATTCTTCTTGGTTTGATATGAACGCAATTATTCCTTAAGAAAAAGAATTTTTCGGAAGAATATTCGTTTTAAACTTGCGTAAAACTTTCGAAAAATATATCGAAAACTAAAGATATCGGACATCAATAACATTTTCTCTAACTTTACCATCTCACAAACTTTCTCAACTTAACTATGACGGAGGAATTATATTGATGAAAGTTTTCTTTCCCTAAAGCAAGTAATCAACATTTTTACGCAAAATTACATATGCAAACATTTGTATGTGTATGTTACGGATATGTAATTTTAGATACTCTTATTTTTATTTGTGGACTTTATCTAAAGGTAAAAAGATTTAAATCTGACAAAACCAAAAAATATATATTTAGATATATATGTGTAAAGGATATTTCCAAGTGCAATATTAACTCGATATTGTTCAATAGAGTCATTTGATTCAATAATATGAATTTAGAGAACAGGTTTGCTTGACTTGGAAAATTTGCTTCTTTTCCTTACGAAAGATTAACTACAGAAAATATAAGTCATACCTCAGTTATGACTCAAGTATGCTATACCTAATGGAAGGAATGTCAGAAAAGCATGAAACATGCATTGCATTTCACCAATCAGGAGACAGCACGGAATTACCTAAACTGGATTAGAAAGGCAGAAATGCAATCCACGAGTCATTCTAGGCACTTCAATATCCAAGGTCAAATCATTGGGTATTTGGAAGATGCAAGTAGTATTAATAGAATTGTTCGTAAATGAAGGAAATGATCAATAAGGATAAAGGAAAACTGGCGCATGTAAGGGATGAAATTGTAATACACGTGCATTAGACTTTACGATTTTTGATGTTAGATCTTTACATCAGACAGGATTCTAAAGTCGTTAGCAGATGACTTCTGCTTTATGATGAAATAAGTTAACTATTAACTTATCTATGACGAGTTGATAACTAGTTTCTATGATGAAATGAGTTGCTACAAACTGACACCTTTATAAGCTAAATGAAGATTAGAAATATTCAATGCATGAATATACTTGCAGTATTTCCGTATATGTTGTTGTTGTTGTTGTTGCTTATCCTCCATGTCTGACGGAGTCAGACTAGATCCACGAGTTCGTTGACTGTAAGGAAGTCGAAGACTAAAAGAGGATTGCTAAAGAGATCCTCCCTAGAGAGACCCATGCAATCCAAAAGATGCTCAGGAGAAGCCTGATGATTTTGGCACTTGGTGCAGGTGACGAAAGTTTTCCTGCCCTCGTTGAAAGTGAGGCACTTAATATGACCGCTAGCAAGTCTTGAGAGAACAGTCCGGGTACGTCTGTCACACGGGAGGTCAAGGGACAAACTCGGTTTTGATCCCTTGTACCAATTATGGGTGGGGGGTGTTTTCCACTCCTCCGAGATTTTTGATTTTTCCCGGGAGTATAACTCCAGAAAAGTAAGTGTGGAAGAGGGAGTATTTGAAATCCTGCAACCCTCCTTAGCAAGATTATCGGCCATTTCATTCCCGTGGAGATTCACATGTGAAGGTATCCATTTCAAGTGAACATCATGATTAAGTGAAATGAGTTTTAATTTAAGCAGGATAGAGTTGCTGATCTTGTCGCCTACAAGAAGCCAATTACTAAGATGGTGGAGAGAATTTCCGTATATGGAACCATCAAACAAGTGCCATTACGTTTTTGGAAACATTTGATAATATATAGTCTATCAAATTACATTACCACAATTGAGAATGGAATTACAAGTAATATGGTCAGAAGAGCAGATAGCTTTGCAAAATTATGTATCATCAGTAGTTATGTAATAGGAGAATTTTTTAAATTCAGATGTTGAGAATTTGTCATGGCATAGTTGTAGGAAAATCCTTTTATGAATCTAAGGTCATGGGACTGGATCGAGTGAACAAAATATTTCTGCCTTCTGCAGGAATCTCTGTCAGGTTAGCTGCTTGAGATTTTTCCGTGTTTTTTCGTTTGGGGATCATGTATATGACCTACTATCTATGAAAAGTCTTTCACGAAGGCAATTTATATAATGACTATTAAAATGACTTACCTCAGCCTTCTATGATCTACTATGCCGTATCAAAATCCAGATGTTGAGGTTCTCCCCATGATCCAACGATAGAAAAAAAGCTCTTCAGATACAATTGGAGTTTTCCAGGTTTCCTCCATTGTAATATGTGAATACGATCCCACTAGCTATGCAAAACTCTCAAGGAAAGCAATTACGAAGTGACGCTAAAATTCTTTCACCCATTAGACAGATCTTAGCTCGACGTCAAAGCTCAGATATTGTTTGGAGGAACCATTAAGTCTACACATTAACATTCCTATGAAAATAAGAAAACTGGGTAATCATTGACTAAAATTATTATTACTTTTAGTTTTAAAAACTCAAATAATAATAATTTAAATTCTTAGCTCCTCTATAACTCATTTAACTATAAAATAAGTAAGAAGATATTTTCCTTTAATGAAAATCTCAATTTTAGCATTTTTTCAATTATTTTTAATACATTTTAATGAAATTTTATAATCTTATTTGATAGAAATACCAAGTAATTAACAAAAATGACAAAATCTAATAACATAAAATTATTTTTAAAAAATTGATAAACCATTTAATAATTCAGGCGCAATTATAATAGAAGTTTAGTTTAAACTAAGGTTCGTCTCAAGAAAATGATTTCTGTCAGCCATAGGTCTATAAAAAGACTGTAAACACAAAAGTTTAAAAATGTCTCGGGTTAAATTTTACATTATAGAAATTTTAATTAAAATTATCAAATTTTAAAAATATTTAGTTTTATTTCTTTGAAAAGTCTATTAATTTATTTGGAAAACCCTTTTTTAATTTCTTAGTTAAAATAATTACATATTACTTCATGACCAAGCAATTACTTTGAAATAAAGAAACTTGCATTTATTTTGAGGTTATTAATGATGTAAAAAAGCATTTTAAAAATAAGTAGATAATTTTACTAAACTCATAGTTTTTAAAATTAACTAATGTTTTAATCAAAATTATAATTAATTAATTTTCTTATATTACGTGTTTCATTCACAAACACTCTTACGTGATATAAAATTATAAATACATGTAAAACCAAATTGCCTCAAATTATATAGCAAAAAATGTATTCATTATTATTCTTAGAAAAATATATTGAGTAAATTTAATACTATTAATTTTTAAGAATATATTTTGAAAAAAATGAGTTTTTTAATAAGAACTTTTAATAATTGCTAAATCTTTAATTATAAATCTAAATTATTCATCAGGGAAATTGAGAGCTAAAAACATCAAACAGCTTTATATATCATTTGCAGTTTTGAATATTTTGGTAAAGAACAATTACGATAACTAAAGCAATAAATTTAAAATGAAGAGAATTTGCTTAAAATAAATACAATTTATAGAGAATAATAAGTAATTTCAAAAGTTTTATGAGGTAATTATTTTAGTATTGAAATAATGTTGAATATTTTAGATAAATTTTAACTGATCAGCTTAAATATGTTGATCAGAGTTAAAAAACAAATTGCTAATTCAACTTTTTGTAGCAACTGAAGAATAACCAGAAAGAGAAGAAAATTTGAAATAAAAGAGTACACTAATTTTTTATACAAAACATTTTACAGTTTTGTTTTTTAAAAGTTTTAGATACAAATGTCTGTTATATCCCGAGAAACATAAAAAAAAATAATAATAAAATTTTATTTTTAAGAGAGGGAAAAATTTAAAAAAAAAAATCTAAATGACTTCTGGGAAAGAAAAATACTATAACGCGAAACACATTATGTATGAAAACATAAATTTTTATTTTAAAATGAATCGAAGAATGCTAATGTTTCTGAGCTTACAAATATATGCTTTATATGCATATTATTAATATTTAAAAGTATTTTATATTTTGTTTGGAGCATATTCATAAAAAATTTTAATTTCAATTTTGCTGCATTTCTGTCACACAAATGAAGTTTACAGGTATACATTTAACCCACTTTAAGAAGAATAAAAAATTAAAAAAACACCACGTCTTTAAATTTTGTTTTGTGTCGGTTTTAGATAAAATTTGATTTTGAATCTCTCTACTGACTGTTTAATATTTAAGTTCATAAATTTACAATTTTTAATGCAAAACAAATGTTAATAAAATTAAAAGTAATCACGCGTAGATTTTTAATTTTGACCTTTTGATTTCATAATATATACGAGTTTTATAAATTATTGCCAAGTGTTTTTTAGATTTATCTAGAAAATAGGTATTTTAAGTAAAAATTTTAAAAATGGTTTTTATAAACCCAAAAGGTAAGACACAAATAAAAAAGACATTTTTTGTATATTTAATAATCTATAGAATCAACGTTTATTT
This sequence comes from Latrodectus hesperus, assembly GCA_037975125.1. Classification (NCBI taxonomy): domain Eukaryota; kingdom Metazoa; phylum Arthropoda; class Arachnida; order Araneae; family Theridiidae; genus Latrodectus; species Latrodectus hesperus. The sequence goes on along the minus strand of JAJQOW010000014.1, from coordinate 7,131,691 downwards.
ATTTTATTTTCATTTTGCGTTTTTATTGCATGTTATGTTTTATTGCATACAATTTTTTGATTCAGAAATCTAAAACTAATATATGAATATTATTTGAAAGTTTTGTAATTTTCACAAAATGTTTCAAAAGTGCTTGCTTTTTAGTAAATTTCTATATTTAATTAATTAAAAAGTAATATTTTCTAATTGTCGGAATGCAGATATGTGTGAATAGTAATGTATTTCAAAAAGATGTAAGGTTGAAATATAATACGTAAGAAGTGAATCACACAAGTTCTGTACACATATACATAATAACTATGTGCATCATTCTGAAATGTTTGAGAGGCCTTTAGATTCGTATATTTACATTTACAAAATCTTAAGAATGTTCGAAATTGTTTTTTCCAACATTAATACTCTTCTGTAAGGAAATATTCCATATACTAAGAGTTTAAAATCATTCGTTTCTAGGATTAAGGAAAAAATGCTTTTATATCAGCATCAATCTTATCTTCGAAATGAAAATTATATTCGTGTACGCTTCCTTTTAGATCAAAAAATATTTAAATAACCATATAAAGTTAGATTAAGTAAATAATATGGCTGTTTTATCACTTTTACATAGTTTTTGTTCAAAAAACACACACTACTATCAGTCTAGCTAAATGCGGAAATGAATTGCTAGAGTGGAAAGGAAATTTTCTATCGTTCACTTCTTGAGCGATTTTCGGAAGAGATTTGATAGTGTACTAATTGTTGTGTGTGGAATGCTTTTTGTCCTGCAAATGATAAGTTTGAACTGTCTAGTACTTAAATGAAATTATATGCATTACATTCTTTATAACTTGTTGTATTTTTCCTATTATAGATTTAGAATCATCTTCAATGACTAATTCTTTACTTCCTTAACGGGTTGGAAAGTCAAAAAATATGCGTACATTTCACTAATACTTATTCTAAATTAGATCACCAGCTACTATTTTTATCGGTTGTTATTATTTTAGGTAATTTAAAAGTTAAACTTAATACAACATTGTAAGATAAAATAGCTAATATTTTCAAATCTAATCATGAATTTTTTCTGCCGCTTCTAGTCTGTCCATATCTTAAAATTTTCAGAGTGAATTTTATAAAACAATAATCAACAAGTTTTCAATAAAAAGAGCAATCAGTAAAAGAAAAATTTGTTGATATTTTAAATACCAAATAAATATTTTGATCAATACAAAATTCATTTATTATATTTTATATGTAATTATTACACCAATCTGAGACTGACTATTTTTGGATTCATGGGGCTGGTGTGATGGTACTGTCACGCTAGTCGGGGATATAAGCAACAACAACACACCAATTTGAAAACCAATGCAATAAGTACGCTTTATATATATTTACTTGATTTATTATCATATTGTAAATAAAATTTTCTTTAACTTTTTACATATAATTTTGATATTAAAAATTGTGTGTGTGTACTTATTATCTTAAAATATATTCATGAAAGTCTACATAAGTTTAATTTTTTACATAATTTAATTGATTAATAGTATAATTCATCTTTATAGCAATTTAAAAAATTTTAGCCTAAATTTTCTTACTGAAATTCATGGTTTTCGAATAAGGAGAATTGTGCCTAATACTTAAATCATTTAACAAAACTTGTATATTTTATAAAAGTTGATAAAAACTTTAATTTATTCGCCTCAATTAGGAACAAAATTTACGTTTCTTTAAACAAAGATTTCTGCACTATTTAAAGACATCGAGTACAACGTAAATGATTTTATTTCAATTTACAGATAGTTATAGGAAACTACTCTCAAAATTTCTTATCATCTTTAGTAGTAAAACAATTGTAGACTAAAATTCGAAACTACAACAGCTTATTAAATACTGTTTATAACAAATACGTAAACTTCGAATATTGCATTTAAAAAGCATACTTGTGGATTTTAAATGTAAATTCATCAATCAATATACTATATTTTTAATGTCAGCTGTTGAGAAAATTTAATTATAAAGTGTCGCTCTGAGTTATACATAAAATCACAGAAAAACACTTCTGGAATTAGTAAAATTATTATTTTAAGAATTTATATTTGCTTTTAGAAACCGATTCCATCAAATTTAAAAACCAGAATAAGAATCATTTAAAAGATTATGTAGGAAATATTCATATAAAAAGAGATTTTTAACAATACGTAATGGTAGCATATCAAACATCAACCGCCAACATGGGCTAGAAATATCCAAAACTAAATTTACATACATTGTATTTAGAGAAAAATTTTAAAAAAACTTATAACTGTCTTTATTTTACATTTCAAATATTACAGTTTTGAAATAAATTTAGTTTCTAAATTAAAAAAAAACATTTTATTGCCAACAAATGTTTTGCTGGGATATATTTTTGAAGGTAAAGGGTAATTTCATGTTCTATAATTAGTTGTTAGAAACATTCATGAATATTGAATGAAATAAATATTGAAATACATTTTCAATAACAATTTTTATCATGTATATGTACAAAAATCAAAATCTTCGTACTCAAAGCATAGAATAGAAATACGAATATTTAAAGGCAAAAGAAAATATCAAAAAAGTACAAATAATGGGAAATTCAAGTTCAATATAGAGAACAAAATAAAAAGAATCAAGCATATTTCCAAAATATTTCTCGTCTAAAATATAATTTCATAGTCCAAAATAATTCTGGTAAAAAGTTTACCATAATTAGTATTTAATTTCACTTGTACCTGATGAAACTTTACTTTTAATTTCCCTTGTAATGTATTGATGTCTTTTTTTCCTTTTTAATACTTTTATATCTATTATATATTTTATGTTTGAAGAGTTTAATTTTTATATATTTTTAAAACTCTACTTTTAGCTGTAATCGAGTTTTAATTATTGACCCATTCAAGTAATATTTTATTGTTTGTAATATTTCTAATATTACTATGTTAATTACTGTTGCATATTATTAGTTATTATTATGTTATAATTTTAATATATATTTATATAAATTTTAGATATACATTCATATATGTATGTATGCATGTGTATATTTAAAACTTTTTAAAGAAATTTAACAAGTGTGCTAATATTTTGAACGAAACAGAATTAAATATGATACCTTATGCCTCTTTTGGTTACAAATATGCTTCCTCTTCTAAAGCGTAACTTTAAGCTAAAGCATATTTTATTATAAAACTTTCAAATTTGTACCGCATCTGATATCAAAGAATCTCTCCTTCAGATCTTAGATAACTAATCTAATTTTTGCTCCTCATTAAAATTCCAATATTTGTTACAAGACTTCATTTAACTTTTCTAACTCGTTATTACGATAAAGAAACACTGCCTAAAGATGCAATGGCTTAATTTTGATTGCTCATCTGCATTAGGAAATAAGTATGATTAGTCTTACACTTAATCATAGATACTTGTATTAATAGAATTCATAATTAATAGCTAAAGAAGGTTTTAAATATTACTTCACTAAAATTATGTAAGAGGAAGAAAATTGCAATGTTATAGTTGATATCTCAGCATGTTTGTAAAATTATTAACTAAGTATTGACGAAATTTGTGGACTTTTGTAAATATTTGGAAATATATAATGAAACATTTTAAAACCAATCTGAATTTTTTTTAATCTTGTCCTATTCTGTTCATTTCTCAGTCTTTTATTTTTATATTGTCTGTTTTGAATGTGATATGCTTGTTTTAAAATGATTACATTTATACATAAATTAAAGTATAAAAATATCTGTATAATTTAACGTATATAAAAATATATCAAAAAAATTTTATTTTGAAAAGGCTATATTTTCAAAATTATAACATATATACACATGAAAAATGAGTGAAAATTACTACAAACTCACCACGTTTATACACACTCTACACATTTTTATTGTCTGTGTTTTTGGGGACAAGACACATATTCAAACAATTGAACTACACTGCTCAAAACAATTAAAGGATATTGCGGTTTTAGGTGGATCTTGTGGCTGGGAAACTTTTTAGCTGATTGATACGTGGTCGACAGACGTAGTAGGTTATATGAGAATAAATTACACATGTTTGGCAGAAAAAATGCTTTTTATTGCGCATTTGTGTACAAAAGGAAAAAAACACAATTTGTGCATATGAGAAAAAAAGAATAAGAAAAAGGTGTTGTCTTCAAAGAAAGTCATTTTCAGTAGGGGTATGGTTTCCACGGACCTCCAGCAACGTTGAACACCTTTGAGGCATGAAGTCAATGAGGCTATTAACCACGAGTTGGGGTATTCTGTCCCATTCTTCCAGAAGAGCTCTTTCCAGTTCTTGGAGAGTTTGTGGGGGTGGTTGGTGGCCAGGAACTCGTCTTCCTAGAGTGTCCCAAACATGCTCTATTGGATTCATGTCTGGAGAACACGCTGGCCTTTCCATTTGTACGATTCCTTCCTTGAAAAGGAAAATCCTCCACCTGGTTAGCATGATGTGGCATGCAGTTATCGTCCATTAAAATGAAGTCATATCCAATTGCTGCAGCGTAAGGCACTACAATAGGTCTGAGGATCTCATCCCTATATCGGCGACCAGTCAGAGGTCCATCTCGAAGGATATAGAGGTCTGCGCACCCGTCAATGGAGATGCCACCATACACCAACACTCCTCCACCGCCAAATCAGACACTTTCTTGCACGAACGCTGGATTATTCCTACTGTCACAGTCCCTCCAGATGAAAATATGCCTATTATCAAGATGAACAAAAAAACGGGACTCGTTAGAAAAAAGAACGTTGCTCCACATTTCTCCTCCATTTCACATGCTCTGTTGCCCACTCTCTGCGGTCGCGACGATGCCTTGATGTTAGTTTAACACATACCATAGGTCAGCGAGCATACAGACCTACACCATGGAGCTGGTTTCGGACAGTCTGAGTTGAAACCGTGGTGTCAGTAGCCGAGCGAAGGTGTTGTTGGAGAAGAGTAGCGTTCATATTTCGGGGTTTCCGAACCGTTAACACTAAATAATGATCTTCATTGGACGCTGTTGCCCGTCTACGACCTTGCCCTTGTCTTCGGCCTGCACTTCCTGCCTCAAAAAAATGGTTCCAGATCCTGGAAATCACACTTTGTAACACTCCAATGGCTTGCGCTACTTTGGTTTGAGTTTGGCCCCCTTCTAACCAACCAACAACTCTCCAAGCTTCAGAATCGGTCAAATTACTTCGCTGAGACATCATACTCATCGAAACAAAGCATTCACTGCATACCGATCATCCTTGTATTCATTGTCTTTTATTCAGTTGAAAGTCAAATTTCATTCACTGCCGCTGAAGTGACGTTTTTGACGTCGAACTTAAAATTAGCATACTCCACAATTTGAAAATAAGAAAATTTTTCATTTGTGATTCTCTTCTTCCATTTTCAGAAAAAGAAATGTCGTTTATATCTTTATTTTATGCAAAACTTACAATATCCCTTAATTGTTTTGAGCAGTGTATATACAGAAATAAACTGTTGCAAACATAGTTGCATGCATAGTTGCAAACAATTTGTTGGCAGTTGACATCAGTAAATTCCCTGAACCTAACTGCAAGAAGCTTTAAAAGTTTAATAGGAGTTGGTGGGAGATTAATTTAAAATAGTGCAAAAAATTACATAGATATTTATAGTAGTTAAACATGATTATTTTACCACAATCCTACTAAATATGCAATCAGATTCTGGTTAATAGTAAGGATGAGAACACACAAGAAGACTATATAATGATCTTTGGGGTTAATGATAAATTAAGTGCGGTTAATGAAATTGTTTCATAGTTTTGCAAATTTCTTAATTATATAACCAATATTTAAAAATTAAATATAAAGAATCTTTTGATATTTACACAAATTGAATCTCAATTTCCTTATAAACATTCTAAAATAAGAAAAGGTTTATTCTTATCTATGTTGTACAAGATTTATTGTGCCATCAAATTGAACTCCAGTGGCTCAGTAGCTTGACTCCGCTTCCCGTTAAGATCAGAAAAGTGAAGCATCTTTTGCAGCGGGCAGTGATTAGGAGGGTGACCATGCCGTACACTCCTTCACTGGGTTGCTGGAACTCCGTGGGTTGAAGGACGTGTCCATGTCAATATGTGAAATTCAAAGTACTTCCGCTGGTGTGCCGTGGATGTGGTGAGGAAGGTGTCAGCTCAGGTGTGACCTCTTCACCTGACCGTGGTTCAAAATGACGAGGCACTTGGTGATGGGCGAGTATTCCTAACCCGTTAAGCTAAATGTACAGTCCGGGACTCGCCAGGCACCGCTATGTATGTATGTTCCATCAAACTACATTTTTAAAGTTTACAGGAATTCAATTCTTTTATTTAACTTTGTTCGTGATATGTAATTGCTCAAAATTTTCTTCTTCTAGAAGATTTTACAGTTTTCCCTGAAGATGGCTGAATAACGTTAAAAGGCAGTTAGTCATGCAGTGAAGCGGGTTGCCTCTCTTTCCACAGATTCAGTCTTTGAGATGAGATATGTGGAACCTGTAGAAGTAAGACAGGATTGGTTCACGGCCCGCATAGAAAAGTATCTTATTTCTAATCCAGTTTGGAAATTTTCTGCTAAAATTAGGAATCAGTTTGTGAACATTTTTACCAGTTTTTCCATTGTCCTATTCTTCCTGCCAGCAATCCATTAACCGGCTGTCAAGCAGGATTTGATTTAACTACGTGGTAATGGTATAACATGAATAAAATCATTTAATAGCTCAACCAATTTTGCAAGTCTGTTCAGGGCCTCATTATTCTTTTAGTATTTTGGTAGGCTTTCATCCAATCTATCCTGGTGTTATTGACTGTTCTTAGAATACTTTGTATTTCTCCTACCATTGACCATTTGTTAAGAGGATTGGGCAAAGATTTAAGGCATTCTTGACTATCTGATTAGAGATTTATTGGAAAAAATTGTGCATCAGCTACTTTAAGGGTTTTTCTAAGAGCATAGACTTCAACCTGATACACTGTGTCCTCAAACTGAGACCCTGTACTCCAGGTACTTTGTAAGCAAAGTTCCAGTATGCTACTATACCAAATCCAACCTTTTCTTCTATTATAGTCACCTGTAAATATGGTCAAATAGCCTTCATTATAATATGATATACCTGGATCTTGCAATATTACTTTTTCTCTATATTGAAGACATCAAAGTGAATTGTTTATCCCTACATAACATTCTAAATCATATTTGGTGAAGGAAGAAAAGAGTCTACCTCACAAGGAATTTGCACCCTTGCGTTATAGACTTTGTCTAGGCTTCCGGTTTTTGGTAAAGAAGAGGTAAGCCAGTTATAACTTAAAAAGCTGCTGTGTTGATCGTGTTCTAAGCACATCATTCATATTTAACAAACATTTTCTTTGTAAGCAGACAACTAGCACCATTGGACTGTCGAGCTAACCGAAAATACTTTGTTTACCAGCTATTTCTTTTCTAAACCCTCCTTTGAAAGCATATTGCACAGCTATAACATAAGCAAAATTAGCATCTTCAATGAACCAGAATCATTTTATTGCTTTGTTTTATTTTTCATCTGTTCTAACTTCATATCATTTTACCCGAAAAATAATGGACTCGTTCGGTACAAGAAACACGCAATACAAACTTGGTAAGATTTTGGTTCATTAATATATCTTTCACATGTGTATGAGTAATATTTTTGAAAATATAGCCTTTTTTTTAAAAAAAAAGAAATCATCTATGTTATAATTGTATATCAAAATTAGTTTTGTATTTAAAATTAATAATTGCCTTGGGAAAGATTAAACTATTTTAAAATTAATTTTTATTAATGCTTGTATATTTAAATTAATATAAAATTGCTAAAAACTAAGAATATAAAACTAAATTTCATGCTTTAAAGTATCAATCTAATTTGTCTTGTGCTAAATATTTAAAAATTGCATTCATCATTTTGACTGCATAAGATATTATAATCCAAAATTATAACAATCAAATAAAATAATGGAAACTCAAATAAAATAATTTAGCTAAAATGAATAAAATTTTATCTAAGGAATAAAATTCTTTTGTACTATACATCATTTAAAATTTTAGTTATTCTTAATAAGTTAAGATTTATAGAAAACTGTAAATAATTTCTAACTTGTAGGATAAATAATTCTTTAATATAGTTTGTAAAAAATATAGCGTAGAGATTTCCCTTTCCTTGATGTTACATGAAAATGTTTGTAAAATAGTTTTATGTAAATGTGAAATAGTAAGAGAGAGAGAGAGAGAAAAAAAATTTCAAAGAAACCTTTTCAAAAAAGTCTATGGCATTTGGCATGAACCAAAAAATAAAATTTTTACTTATAAAAACCTTCAACTGTTGGTCCGAAATTAAAGCTGCTTACATTTATTGAAATATTAGCAGAAAATTCTTGGTTTATTATTCTAATCTTCAAGTATAAAAGAAAAAACTAAATATTTTTAATTATTAATTCAAAGAAACTTAATTTATTGGTGCATAAAAATGAGTAAATTATAAAACACTCTATAACAAATATACTATGAAAGCTTAAAGTAGTTTCTATAATAGATGAGAGTTTTGAACCAATTTTACTTTTATAGAGCTATTTACCATACCATATACAGTTACTATAATAATATTTACCATATACCTCTATCTAATGAAATCAACTAATTTAAATTTAATTTTAATATCGATGTAATAAAAAAGATGAATCCAACTCTTATTTTCATTATTATTAATTTTTCTTTAGGAAATTTCGAAGGAACTTCAGTATCTAGGTATTCATTTAATTATAAATGAGGCACCTATTGTAATTAATTTAAGTAGTTTTATTCATTTTCTCTTGTTAAGTTTGATTAATTAGTTAACACCATCAAACACTTTTACACTCGATGCTTATTTTTTTGTCATGCTTAAAAGAAAGAGACTGGATAAATTTAATGCTTATTTGAGAATTAATGTCAATTACTTCCTCTTTTTACACATTTTCCTCAAAAATAAGTTTGAAACAAAAATTTTACGTTCAAGTAAGAATGCCATTATTCATCACGACACTTTGAACCATTCTTTGAATCACGTCACTGTTTTGATCAAGTTATGTAACTTTCTTTACACATCTCCAATCAAAACAATCAATGAAGATGATCTTCGACTCATATCTAGGGAGAAATGTGACTCATTCTTCTAGATTCTCCCAAAATTTATGGATTTTTCACAGATATAAACTGTTTATGAGTATATTATATGACAGAGAAAGTGCAGATTCCATGTGATTGCAAGCTGAATTTTTACCAAACTTGGTTAAAATTTCTTCAGGTATCCTAAAGTTATTCTGAAACATTTATATGTGTGTCCATTTTTAAATATATACCTGAGGATACAAATGATTTCATTTTTTTACAATTAAAGTTAAGTAAATTGATTGAAAATATGAGATCATTTTTCCCACTGTCGTTTATATAGAAGTTCTAATTTTGTTTCGTTTAATTCAAAATACTGAATTCAAAATTTTGAATGGAACACAAAATGTCTAAGCACTAATAAAGAATTCCAGTTGTTTTAATTATGTTTTTACATTTGTATACTTTTAAATATAACTATTAAATAAATTGTTTCAAGAGATACTTATATTAAAACTGGACATATAGTATTTTTAGCTATTTTTTTCTTTTTTTAAATTATAGTATATCTCTTAGATGCAACTCCCCATATCTAATAACAAAACCTTATCCAGGATGAATTTTATCAAACTTAGTTAGTAAGAAATGAAATTCAAATTTACCTTTTTATTTATATTTATTGTTAACAAAAATTTTATCTAAAAAAATGCTTCATTTCATAGCTACATTTTTATTCTAAAGTGAAACCTTTTCCTCTAAAATTACAACTTTTAATACACAACTGCAAATACTTAAATAATTTTTATTTTTGTAACAGGTATGTATAATTCACTATACTTCAAATCATTTATAAATATTTTGAATTAGTATGAAAAACAAATATTTTATTTAGTTTGTTCTCTTTCTGATAAATACACACGCATACATTAAATATTTATTTTTCTCAATGATTTTTTCTCTCAATATTTATGATTTTTTCTCTCAATATTTATAATTTATTTTTCTCCCTAAATATTTAATAATCAATCTGACTAAATTTAATCCAAGTTCAATAAGACCTCACACATAATTTGTTGTTTACGTCTCTCAGTATTGATTCAAATCCTAATGAAAAGAAGGACTTTTTATTTTATTTCCACAATGTTTATGAGAAATATTTTTTTGTTTTCTTTCTTGTGATACCTCAAAAGAGTTGAGTTGCATTGTTCAACGTTTCTGCAAAGTAGATTTAAAAATTATTTTCTAAAAATACAATTATTTAGAATTATCTGAGAATTTCTATTTATAATGATTTATCTTTTTCTGAATTAGTTTAGTGAGAATTATAATTATTTTATTTTAAAAAAATAAATATTTCTTAATAAAATGATTAAAAAGAATTTTTAAAAAAAACTTTAAAATATTATAATAATTAAGTATTATTAGATTCTTTTATATTCTGTGATTGCACAGTGATTTTGTTGCATTAATTCACCATAACAAAGTATTTTTAAAATGTGTTCCCAATTTTAAATTAACTATACAAAATGTTTTAAAAACAGAAGTTTATTTGTTATGTTGCATCATGAAGCCACAATTCTGAGGAAACCAAGAATTAAATTCATTTTTATTTTAAATACCAGCTATATACAAAAATCTGAGATTTCTATTTGCTTATTTGTTAATAATGTTACGATTTATTGCATTTAACGTTGTTAATTATTTATTGTAATTATAATAAATAAATCAAAAACTTTATTTCGTGTAATAAATATCCCTTTAGTTGAGAATGAGGCGTCAATTTATACCAAAAATTAATATAATGGATATTTTTAATAGTTATTAGTTTCTAGCTTTATGCATAACTAGTACACATTAGCATTGACGATAAAATGTACTAAAAATTTGCATATTTTATAAAATCAACAATAAACTATGCATCCAGTAAATAAAGAGAATTATTTTGTTCCTATTACCTAAATTAAATTTAACGGTACACTCATTCCATTTGAATTTTATCATATGATCTCCAAAGTGAAATATTTGTAATTCCCAAACAAAGATACAATTTACGATTTATCTTAAATGACAAAATTCAGATGTTAATAAACATGTAGTTACTAAGCGCATCAAAACATTCTATCAATTTCTCTTTCATGTTTCTTGAACGGAAGTAAGTTTTGAAAGATAAATTGAAATAACCCTTGAATTACAATTCAACTAAGTAGAAATCTCTTTATTCCCAGATATCAGAGAAAGTTTTATCGGAAGTTTGAAAATAGTTACTGAACAAACAGAATCGCTGATTTTTCTGAAAAATTTGAACCAAAACAATTACATTTGTTGAGATTCAAAAGGGATTTATTTTTGAGCAAGTGAAAGAACTTTGGATCTTTTCAAGAGGATTTGATACTTTGATGTTAACGAAAATTTGCCAAGTATCCTTGATAGCTATAGAGATTAGGGTAAAAATTTTAATGTCAGAATTAGTCTTAAATCTAAATCTTAAGAGTTTCTTCCTTCTTATAAATTATTCAGCCTCTTAATTTGTTTCCTAGTTAATCAAAGGATTTAAAATATTGGTATTCTAAATATTGGTATTCTATTTTAATATTCAAACTTTAATGGAAAAGTGATTTTACTTTATTAAAATCAACAAAGTTTAATTAAAATAAAACTTCATTTTATAGTTTTATTAAATTGAAACTATATGATAGCTAGATGAGAGCAAAACTTTGATTTTTATTTCAGTTATTTTTTGTTATAAATTCATTTCTAACTTAATTATGCATTGTAATACAGCTTATTTTTTGTGTTAACATACAGACACACACAAGTATATATATATATATATATATATATATATATATATATATATATATATATATATATATATATATATTTATTTATATATATATATATATACAGGGTGATTATAAAAAAACTTTGCCAACATCTGCACTTCTAGCGTCCATTCTATTTAACCGATCAAGATGATATTTCAAATATAGTTCTTTTGAGATATGCGCTCGAGATTCTGTGAATGGCAACACAGTGGCCCTCGCGGTTACAGTTATAGTGACAGAAACTCGAAATTTTCGAATGGCAACGTCTACTTTTTACCATCGCAAAATGTTCAGCACATGCGAAATCCCTAAATAGCGTTGAAATGGTACCGATATGTCTAAAAACGGACGTGTTCTGCAAACACAAAAAAGAGTTCTGAAAACAGGCCAATAAAACACGATCTGGGCGCACGCAATAAATTTGCATGTGACAGAGTCAAGAAACCAATCACAGAACGCCGGTCGCCAGATATTCAGCGTAGGAAACCTATAAAATACCAAGCGGGTATGCGAAGTCGTCATTCGGGAACTCGCACATGCCGACGATATGAGTCTTCCTAGGAAAGTTCGCGGTGAATTGATCAAACTCTATTACCAAAATGGGATGAACGCTGCGGAAGCCTTGAGTGTGTATCGCCGCAATCATCGACAACGACGCGGCCCATGTACTCTGCAAGCTCTGCGTGATTTAGTGCGGAAATTCGAAGATACAGGCTGCACCTGTGACAAACAGCGCTCCGGACGGCCAACTGTTTCTGAGGACGTTGTCATGGAAGTGCACCATACAGTGACTGCAGGACACACAGAAACCGCAAGAGGCATAGCGCGCGTGTTGAATATTCCGAACTCAACGGTCCGCAAGCTCTTGCGCTCGGTACTTCACATGTTTCCCTATCGGTTCCAGCGCGTCCAGATGTTGGAGCCGGGTGACCCACAACAACGTCTGGACTTCGCAAATGCATTTTTGTTACGATATGATGCGGATAACGACTGGCCACTTCGCATACTATGGACGGACGAGGCGCATTTCACCTTAAATGGCAGCATTAACACAAAGAATTGTGTGCACTGGGGAGAGACGAATGCTCATGCTGTGGCGCCAGTACCTTTATTTGACGCCAAAGTGACTGCGTGGTGCGGCATTACAGCTACATTTGTTCTGGGCCCGTTCTTCTTTGAGGAAACGACCCCGACTGGCCCTGCAACATGTTCTGTAACGGGCCCTCTGTATGCAGCCATGCTGAAAAATTATGTCTTACTGGAGTTGCGTCGGCTGAATGCACTCAATGACATTGTTTGGATGCAAGATGGCGCACCTCCACATATAGCGAGGTCAGTTAAAAGGCTCCTGGATCAGCATTTTGGTGATTGCATCATCTCACGCTATTATCCTTTTCCGTGGCCTGCGCGATCCCCAGATCTGACGCCTATGGATTTCTGGTTTTGGGGCTATCTCAAATCCAGAGTTTATCTGTGCAATCCTCAAACATTGTCGGACTTAAAGGATTCTATACGGCGTGAGATTGGAAACATCCCTCGTGCCATGTTGCGTGCAGCGACATTGTCCACCGTCTCCCGCATGCAATGCGTAATTGCCTGTGATGGCACTCATGTGGAAAATGTTTGAAATTAATAAAGATTTTTTTCTCTATGTGTTCTCATGATTGAGCAGTGTCTTGTCTCTGTCGTATGCATTATTCCTCCGTGCACCTTGAAGAACTGTTTGTATGTGTATAACACGTCGGTTTTCGGACATATCGGTACCGTTTCAACGCTATTTAGGGTTTTCGCATGTGCTGAACATTTTGCGATGGTAAAAAGTAGGCGTTGCCATTCGAAAATTTCGAGTTTCTGTCACTATAACTGTAACCGCGAGGGCCACTGTGTTGCCATTCACAGAATCTCGAGCGCATATCTCAAAAGAACTATATTTGAAGTATCATCTTGATCGGTTAAATAGAATTGACGCTAGAAGTGCAGATGTTGGCAAAGTTTTTTTATAATCACCCTGTATATATACAGTATGTCCACTAAAGTCCTTTGCCACCCTCTTAAATTCGGAACTGCTTCTACAATATTTATAAAAGTGGTGTCTAGGTAAGGTATAATAAAGTAGCCATGCGCTACTGAATGAAACAGACTACTGCGCCACCTGGTGGAAAACTGCGAAGTTAGCATTCCTATCTCGAAAACCGAACGAGATAGAGAGAAAAAGTGATTTTTCAAAGTTGTAGAGCATCCTGGATTTAGTACGAAAAGATACCTTGTTGGCATTAATGTGAAGAATATAACGGTTAAAACGCGCATTGGTTGTTTCGTGCTGTGACATGACAAAACGATCTAAGAAAGGAAAAAAACAAATAGTTATAACAATATACTTTATTTAAGATGTTCAAACTTCTCACCATCAGCTGCAATGCACATTTGGATCCTTGCTTGAAGATTACGTTGCACACGTTGGAACATGCGGCCGTAATGTGTCATTTAAGGTCCTGCAATTTTTGTGGAGGAGTCGCATACACCTGCTGTTTCAAGTATCCCCACGGGAAAAAGTCCAGTGAAGTCAGATCAGAAGAACGTGGAGGCCACTCTTCGAAACCGCCATACCCTAGTATTTGGTTGCCAAATTCCTTGAAGAGGTAATACTTCACTGGAGATGTCTAGTGAGCAGGCGCGCCGTCATGTTGAAACCATAGATTCTTAAGATTAAACACCAGCAGGCTCTCCACAAAATCGGGTATTACCAAGAAGATGTCTCTTTTATAGCTGTTTCAGGTGAACAGGCATGACTTTTCTCAAGTATTTACATACTGCATACAAATTGTTGAAATTATTTTTAATACTTCGGCTCTTCCCATTTCGAAATAAAAGTGAAAAATGTAATCACAAATATGTAAATCGTTTTCTTTCACGGCTAGTGGTGAAAGAAAACCATTTTTTGTTTTTTCAAATATGCACACGTACGATGTGCCACGTCACAGCACGGAACAGCAAATGCGCGTTTTAACCGTTGTATTCTTCACATTAATGCCTACAAGGTATCTTTTCATACTAAATCGAGGATGCTCTACAACTTTGTAAATCACCTTTTTTTACCTATCTTGTTCCGTTTTCGATATACGAATGCTAACTCCACAGTTTTTCACCAGGTGGCGCGGTAGGTGGTTTCATTCAGTAGCGCATGGCTACTTTACTATATCTAGACATCACTTTTATGAATATAGCAGCAGCCGTTCCGAAGTTAAGAGGTGGCAAGTGACTTTAGAGGACATACTGTATATATATATATATATATATATATATATATATATATATATATATATATATATATATATATATATATACAAAACTTATTTGTTTTTTATATAATTAAGTTTAGATATCTTTTCAAATTTATTTTTATTGAGAATCCTAAATTATACTTCCCTAATTGGTACTTAAGTAATTAAATAAATAATCACATGCTTGAAAATGATACAAAAAATTTTGAAAAATATGTAACTATAACTGACTTAGTTGATATTGTTTCTTTTTGCTCTAAGACTTAAGCTAAGGTATGTAAACTAGAGTAGATTAAAAACTTTATCATAACAGTTACAGAACTGTACTATAATAAAAAATTCTACTTGTGTTATACTGCTCTTTCAGCAAAATTATATTACTACTTAATACTGTTTTTTCTTTTATTATTTTTAGCTATGATGGATTTTTATGAATGATATAAACTCTAATTTCTTATATCATTTATAGGTTTACATTGTGATATATAGAGAAAATTTTATATTTTCCGAAATAACACTTTAAATTAACGTTAATTCTACTTTAAAATTAATATTAGTAAAATTCTCATTATTGGTAATGCGTAATATAAAGTATAAATTTATACTTTTATACTAAAGTTTATACTATAGTGTTAAAGTATAAAAGCATAAATTTATACTTTTATACTTTAACATTATACACATTTTGAATACTTTTAGGTAACAAACGATAGTATATACAAGAGACCAGCTTTTTAAAACTTTGTTATTACATCATTATCTGACAACCAATTATTTAAAAATATGATATAAATTATTTAAAAACATAATTAAGAAAATATTTTATAAATGAATATCTTGATTAAAGACCTAATTACGCATTTAAAAGTCTTTTATTACAGTTTCTTTAAAGTTTTTACTTAAATTTAAATTTTCATCACAAGTTTTTTATCATAACCGGAGATTGATGTAAATTGCGAGAAACAAAATGACAAAAGTTTGCTGTATTCCTTCATAATAAAAACAAAGAGGGACTAAAGTATATTTCAAAATTAAATTTTCTATAAAAGAAACTTTTCTTAAGTAATTGTATCTAAATTATCATTTGCTGCATTTAGAAAAGAATTCCATAACAATTAGAATCATAATATTTTCAATTATTAAAGGCATTAATAATGAATATCAAATATATATAAGGCTTTTTTAAAATTGCAAAAATGGAGATGTTTTTTAAAATCTGCAAATAATTTTCTTAAAAACTATTGTAAAATAGTGCATGATTTGTTTACAGAAAAAAATATTTAAGATTTTAAAGTTCAACGAAAATTTTAAATATAATTTGAAATAACATGGATAATATATTTTTATTTAGTTTCAGAACTAAAATAATTTTTGAGAGAATATCAATAAAAATACATTTTGATTTTTTTTTTCATTAATATGAAGTAAATAAAGAAATAAACTCACAAATTTGTGTAAGTAAACTTTAATAACATTACTTAAATGAACTCAATTTTTAGCACTTAATATTGTTTTTTTGTTGCACTGCAATGTTCAATTTTGTCATAAAATAAATGTTTTTATTAAAACCCATTCTTCAGTCATAAGATAATAATAATTCCTAATATTTCTGAGAATAGTATAAAACTTACTTATTTTTAAAACATTTGAAGTATGATTCTGATTAAATCTTTTCTGTTTAGTATTATTAATTGATGCTGCACTAACATAAAACAAGAAATGCAATAAATGTTTGTAAATATGTAGTGCACAGAAACTGTTTATTCTAAAAACTTTTAAAATCATTAATAAGAAGACAGTTGTAATTTATATGTTGCTCTTGTATTTTATATAATATAAAATGATGATCGAAATGTCCAATTTTTTTTAAATCATTGCTTATTATATTTAATAAATGTTATATACTTAATTAAATACTTTATTGAAAGGGAACATTTATCTTAAAGAATTCTTCTTACATTATTTTCTTTTATGCATATACGCTCATTTGAAAATGGCAATGAAAAAATCTAAATTAAATAATGAATTAAAAATTATATTTCAATACATATAAAAATTTTAGTATATACCAATATGAGTAAACTTCAAATATTTGTATTTATAGTTATTAGAAAACAATATTTTTACAATTCTTTTTGTAAAAAAATAATTCGAAATTAATTTAATTTTATTAAATATTTGAATGGATTCCATATTACTGAGAATAGGGTAATTTCTTTTTTTAGTTTCATTTTTAAGAATTTGTTTATTGTCAATCTCCAATAACTTCACAAGTATGTGGTCTGATTTTTCATTTAAAGGAGATGATTTTTCTAAAAATGTATTAAGTTAGAATTAACTCAAGAAGCTCTTTGTTTCAGAAAATGATCTTAAGTTTTAAATACTTCGATCTGTAGAATCAAGAAAGTTTTAAAATTCTATCAGTAATTACTTCTTATCATTTAAAATGCAGTAATCTACAGTGTCTCCATGCATACACAGACTATTAAACCTTGTAAAATGTAATCAGTATTAGCTGACTCACAATATTGCATTAAATATTCTAAGGCATACAGACATCATTTTCCTGTCATGTATGGCTGCATATATGTAAAAACAATGCAGCGAAATTCATTTTAAAAAGAAACAAAAGCAAAGCAGCATAGATGAAAGTATTTTTGACTAATTAAAACAAATAAAAAGAATAACAGTTTCTTATAAGAGTTCATTCATTCGAAAACTTAAAATGTAATTATAACTAATAATATACTAAAATTTTACCTTTATTATGCATTTTATTATCAAATTGCATAAAGACATAAGCTCATGTGTAGTAAAAAAGAAATAAAAATCAGAAATCACCAAGAATTATCAAATTTTATTTTTAAAAAACATTTAATGCACAAATTTATTACATATTAAATTATAGTTGATTTGAGCTCAGATGTTTAGTGAAATCTTCCTTTCATATTTAGTGAAATCTCTTATCTCACATTAATTTGTTTTAGCTTCTTCTGAACAAAGACATTTAACATAATAAGATATAATTTGAACTTTTCTGCATTTATAAAAATTCCGAAAAGAGAACAAAAGTTATTTGTCATTTAAATTTATGCTAAGATCAGGCATTTTGCCAAATTTTATTCCTCTTGAATCTTTTAACTTGGCTCCACTGATATAATATCATTTATTCTCTTCTTGTATAATTTAATGGAATAAGATAAATAGGCAGCATTACAAAAATATATAATGTATCATCAGGTTTATTAAGTATTATTTTTTATTACAAAGTATTGAAATTTTATCACAGATTATGGTAGAAAAATATATTGTTATAGCAATTAAGAACACATATAGCTAACGCCTAGTTATTAAATTCTTTCTATAATAATTTATAATATTCTTTTATTATAGAATATAAATTATTCTATAATAAAAGAAATTTCTTATAATTAGTTTACTCTGTTGATATAAGCGAATTCACTTCATTTAAAATTTTAGCATTTTTTTATAGAAACATATTGTATAATTTACAATATGGGAATAGCTTTTGTAAATGATATAACAATATTATTATATCGAAACGCTTCCTAAAAGCACAACTAATTTAATTTTAAAAGCTTTCTGTTCGGGATTTTAAATTTTTCCTCAAATAAGGAAATTAAACTTTACTAAACACTTTTATAAAAGAACAATATATATACAATAGTTATAAAAAATGAAAACACATATATTTCAGGAAATAATTTATAAGACCATTTCAAATCATGTATTTAATCAAATTTAAGTTAATATTATATAATAATTTAAGAAAACAATCATTAATTTTATATTGTCACTGCCATATAACCAAATATATAGGACCAAAAATTGCATACATCTGTAATTTAAACTTTTAAAGTTTTCGAGTTGATTTATGCTTTAATTTAAATCTTTTTTGAACTTTAATTAAATAAAATTTTTAAAAATTTACTTTGTTATCGGTAAAACAAAATTTTTGGTTTTGAAAAAAACAACACGGATAATTTTGGTTTGAAATGTTCTCAAACAGTAACTGTGAATAAGTAAATAGCATTCATGTGGAATTTCACTAAAACCAAATAATATTTAAAAATCATAAGTTTTAGTCATTACAAATACATTTCATGTTTTTACTATAAGTAAAACTGGTAAAATTTGCATAAGCAAATAAAAAGAAATAACTAATAATGGTAATACTCTTTTTGATATTGACATTTATTAGTTACAATAGCAACAAAAGCATGCCTTTCATATTTAGATTGTTGCTCATTTATAATTTATATGAACAGATATAATTCATTTCAATCCAAAAAAATTATTTAAAATTACATTTTAGAAGTCTTTTAATGAAATATTTAAATACTTTATTTTAACATTAATGTAAAAATTTGCTTTTACGCTGTTTTACAAACGCTAAATTTTGAAACATATTTTAATAATATTTATATGAACATTATGAATATAGTTATTGGTTAAATTTATATGTTTTTTAACATTTTATTGACTTGAAAAAGTGCAAATAATTAATATTTATTATAAAATATAAATAATGATCCAATTTTAAGAAATTCTCAATTAAATTAAGGAAAATTTTTTAATTTCTTCTCGGTTTTATTAATTAAAAGTTTATTATTATATAAACTATAGCTATTTTTGTGAAGTTATTTAGCATTACAAATAAAGCTAATTGCACTTGGAAATATTCTAAGTGTTAAATTTTAAAAAAAAGTTTAACTCTTTTATGTTAACATTAAAAGAGTTAAATTTTTGTTATTAATTAAATGATATAACAGGTGAAAACTATTCATGAAATTAAATATCTGCTTTAGTTTCTTTTAATGTGTAACATTTTTACACTAAAAATTGGTGAGTTTTAAATAAAATATTTAAAACTCACCAATTTTTAGTGTAAAAATGTTACACATTAAAAGAAATTAAAGCAGATATTTAATTTCATGAATAGTTTTCACCTGTTATATCAAAGTAAAATTTAAGTGATAAAAATATTTATCAAAATTTAAAAAAAAGGTTTTTCTTATTTACAAGCGAATATTTTAAATAAGGAATTCAAACTGAGTTACCAAAGACTTAATTCCTTTTTTACTTTACTGCCACTTTTTTATACACAATTTCTAATTCATAAAAGTATCCTGTTTAAAAATAATTTCAAACAATTCTTACCGACGTGAGGATTGAACCTACTATCTTTTTGATCAAAGGCTATAGTGATAACCAACAGTTTAATTATCTTCTTGAATCAACTTTCAAGAAATGAATGGCAAAAAATTTCATACATGATACGAAATTAAGTTACAGAACATGCTATAACATGAAATATTTGAAGAGTATACATTTATCAGGAATCAAATCTAATTAGGAAAATTTTCATAACTTTATTCTGAACATTTTTCCAGTTCCTTTACTGCGGCAATTATATAAAGGAGAAAATATATTTCGAAGAAAGCAGAAAATAATTCCTATCAATATGATTAAAAAATGAGATTAAAAATTTAATGAATAGAATAATATATTTTTACCAATATTCTAACCTTATTAACAGGATCAGTAATACAATCTAACATATAATCTATTCATCTTCTAAATCCATTTTGATTTTTCAGTTTATTCTAAAAGAATTTTTAAATTTTTGGAGGAACTAAAACTTTTTGTTCCCAAAGACATCAGCATTAATCTGCAAAACATTGACAACATTAGATGCATAAAATTTTTTGATTTTTATTTGGTAAGTGTCTTTAGGAAACTGTCGCAAACAGATTGGGTGGCACTTTGCCCACTGTTTTCTAATGAACAGCAACCTTATCTTTGGTTTGACTTTATCTCTTGAAGACCTAACGTAATCTCTTCTAAACTTTTGTAATTTTGCTACCAAACTTGAAAGAAAAAATTTCTCTATTCTTTTTTTAAACATAAAGTACAAACCTGCAGTGCTCAATTTCTAATTTTAGATTTGATAATATTGAATATCGGTGATATTTTGATGAATTTACTTAGATTACTTAAAAATGAAAAAACATTCTAATCAACTCAATATCAGTAGCGTAAAAAAGATTTATTGTTTGTATCTTAAATCAAAGATTTGTGTATCAAATTAAAATTAAAATTGTTTATGTATCGAAATGAGAATTAGAAATGTTATTAAATGAATAATTATGCTATGTTCATTAATGTAAAAATAATTCTAAATTTCACGAGCTATACTTATCTTTCAGATTTAATAAAAAGGAGAATAATCATTCTTATTTTAAAAAGTAACATGTAACTTTTCCCGTTAAATATTAATAACATTTTTCATATTTTTAAATGTCATCAGTCAACTTTTTAGTAATATTTATTACTGTCACACTTTTTGTAATATATATATATATATATATATATATATATATATATATATATATATATATATATATATATATATAGTAAAAAAATTCCAGTGGTATTCAAAACTGAAAGCTACTTAAAATCAAGTAATTGAAACACGGATTTCCAATCAACAAAACTTCCTCTAAGACAGTTCTGATTCAAAAATTTTAATATTTGGAAAAACATGAGATATAAATTTTTTAAAATACTAAAATTCGCAGGAACTATTTCTGTTATTTATCACATAATATTTGATGATTGCCTTTTTCACTAAATCTGTTTCATACAGATGGAAGTTAATTGAAATATTTTAATTAGATTTCTTTTCTACAGATTTAGAAGCTAACTTCACGCTAAAATTTTAACATTTTATAAAAAATATTTGAAATTCAAAATAATATGTACAGGATTGCATCAACTTTGATAATGCTTACACAATAAATTGTATAATTAATTAATTATTTAAAAAATGATTTTTGTAAATATATAAAACATAATATTCCTTTCATAAAATTCTTCCGTTTATGCCTATACCAATTAATAAAGTTTAATGCTTTAGAAAAAGAATGCATCAACGAAGATAATTAATATAATGAAAAATGTATAATTAAAAATACTTAATTACTTATTATAGATTCCTCTTACATTGGGGGCTATAAAAAACGAGTTAAAAAATATTAATTCCTTTACAACTCTTGTCACTAGTTTTTAATCATGTGTCTGCAAAAACATTAATTATGATTAAAATGACTGATTACTTTGTTACTTTAATAATATTTATCTGTTATGATTATGTAAATAAAAATATTTTATTTAAATTATTTGTTATTCCACAAACTCCGTATTAATTTAGTATGATAACTACTTATGTAATCTACTTAAATATATAATTAAGCAATTAGTAACTGAATATAAAGTCTCATCTCTATTATCATTTAAGATTTGAAAAGGTTTCATAGGACTCGTGTTTTCTCTAATTTAATGTTAATTTAAAATTAAACGAGAATGGAATTTTTATCATCAGAAAACTCTCAAAACTCAACTTTTTATTTTGATGTTATTTCTGTATCTGTAAACGAAGAAAAGTTTAACAAATAGTAAAGAGAAAGTCTAATGTTATTATGAGCTCAACGATGTTAAATAACATCATGATTCAAAAAACGTTTTTATTATTGATATGAAAAACTTGATTATATTTCTATATAATTTCTTTCAATTTATAACAATATACCAACAAAGAAATTAAAATTTATAATTTATGCTATAAATTTTGATTCCCAGATCCAGTAAGCCTGAGAAATTTACACAGATTCTGATCTTTAAAAATATGAAGTTCTGTAATGACTTTTGAAGTCTTTTAGAATATTTCTAAAACGATAAAAATTCTTTCTTAATTTGAAGCAGTTTTCATATTTGTTGTTTCGTTGTAGGCAATTTATGGTTAAAAACAATTTACATACGAGAAATATGTGTTTAATGCTTCAGGAAAGTTATTGAATTGAACTCTTTTCATTAAATGTATATGTATGCAAGCAAAATTATACGAATTTTAAAAGTTAGAAATATTTTAGTAATCAAAAGAGATATTCTATTTTATGAACAATATGTTTTGATACAGTGTTGAAATTTATATATAAAACACTCATTCCTAGTTCATAGGAAGTCAAAAATTAAATTGATTGTTGAAATCTTTTAAATTAGGCAAACAGTGCCATCATTTCTACTGTATAGTTTCAAATTCTAATGGTAAAAAGTAGAATTGCAAAATGAAGATATATTTTAAATATTAGTTTATTTTTAATCTAAAATTTTAAATATGATTTGTAAAACCAATAAATTTATTATTTTCAATATATAAAACTAGGACTGTCGTGCATGGTTAGCATTATCCATTTCTAATATAATTTGACACAATCATGAGATATTTTAAGTGCACTTCTGCAAAATAAATATGAATAGTAACTAGTGTATATAATAACTAAGCTTACGTTATAACAAATACATATAAAAACTAAGCCTACATACACAGTCTCCAAAATTTTAAATAAAATTATAGAAAATGACTATAATTGTAAAGTTTTCTAATCTAGTTACGTTTAAAATGAACAGAAAGGACTGCTTTAGTAAAATTCCAAATGTAACTTAATTTGGTATCTGAAAAAATACTAAATATTTGAAAAGATCAAATTCTGTGGATCAAAATAAAAAAGGGAAAACACTTTGTAATAAGTTTTTAAAAACCGTAGCTCACAGCCAATCGAAACTCATTTTTCAAGATAAATTAACCACATAAATTCAGCATTTAAAATGAACTGAAAAAATTGGGACATCTTTACATTCCTTTACAAAACTACATAAGCTTCTATTGGTTACTCATAAAATTTAAAAGTATAAAAAAAAGTTGTGAACAATTATGATGCTTGTATTGTTCTTAGTTAATCTGTATTTAAATAATCAAGATATACGTGATTAGATTCAACATTATAAATGTAAAACATTATAGAGCTTCAACAGAATTTTATATGAAACCCAAAAAAATTAAATTTCTTGAGCAACTGGAATTGGTTACTTTTAAAATAATATTTGCAAATGTATGATTGAATGGGGTAAAGCATGGTTCAAAATATTTGAAACGCAAATTAAATTGCAGATACAAAACACAAAGTTTAATAATATTTTAGCTACAATACAACTTAATGTGGTATTAAATTTTAGATGCTTAATACTTTCTTTTGGAATTTTGCTATTGTACACATTAAAAGTTTATTCTTCGGAAAATTTAGCATTTTAATGTACTTACCACATAGACAGCAGTTTTATAATTCACTATTTTTTGAATTTTTAATTAATAATAAGTATAACGATTATATTGATTGATGGGGTAACAAAAAACTCCTATTGTAATTATAGATTAAAAACAATACTGTATTATGAAGTTACTTAAATAGTAAAATAGTTTTCCATTTATTAAAAATACTCTTCCTGCTTTGTTATAAACAATGTTTTATAAAAATATTAGAAGTTATAAATTTTAAAAATAAAATTTTGAAAACCATCAGTTTTAAAAATAAATACTCAAATTTTAAATAACAAGATTTTTTTATTTAAATTTTTAAGAACATTAACATTTTCACCAGATTCGAAATAAATATGAATCATATATCTTACATGTACCTGTGCTTTCCCCCCATATTATACTGTTTACATAAACAAAATCTATATAATATTAAGTAAAATATAAATATTGCAACAACATTTCTCCATTACAATATTGCATATTAAATTATTCAGTAAAGTATTTGATTGGAAAATAATGATATGACTAGAATTTTTAAATAACGCTTTACTAAATATGAATACTTTTGTATATTAAATATTATTCTATCAACAGATATTTTCATTTTGTCAATAACAAATGAACAATGCATTGAAATAACTTTTGTGATGTGTCTGGAATCCGGAAAAATTTGAAAAGGATTAGAATGGGTGTAATTATTTTCTATAAATGAACATTCTTCGCAGTTGGAGATTTCAAGATGTATTTGATAACTGTCATATGAATAGTATCTAAAATTAATTTTCCTAATCAAAATTTTAATGTAATTTTTTCAACCAAGAAGAATTTCAGTATATTAAACAATAATTGAATTTATCATACATACAGATGTCTATTCCAATTTCAATATTAATTTATTCGAACCTTCGAATAAATTTTAAATTGATTTATGTATAATTTTGAATTTTTGTGGGTACATAAGATTACTTAACTTCGCTTATTTATTTTTTATTTATTTAGTTTGAAAAATATATTATAATTTTTTTCATAATTTAATTAATGTTCTTTTTAGTTTATTTTACTTCTATACAATTCTTTTAAGAGCTTAATTCATTTATATGTATAGAATTACATATTATTCTTTTTTTAACAGATATTTCTTTTTTGAAAAAATTATATTTCATTTTACAATAGTTTAAGTTGAATTCCATTATGTAATATAATAACATTCAAATAAATTAAAGCAAAATGTTTCTTATATTAGAGGAGTTTTACTTTGAACTATTTTTAATAAAAAAAAAGCTTTGATTATGCTTTTCTTTTCAATATGTCTTATAAATTTTAAATTAGCTTTGTAACATGAATAGGAAATCATTCTTTTATGTGAGAAAAATCAAGATTTTTGATAAAGAAATTGTACATTTGATTTTGATGTTATATTGATTATAAGTTAAAACTCGAGAATTGTTAAACGCACTTAAATATCAACTATAAAAGACATTCTTATAGGATTTCTTATAGATAGTGGGTTAACACACACACAGAAGCACATTAATCGTATAGCGGATTAAACATATGCACATTAATCATATATCGGATTCACCGTATCCACATTAATCGCATGCACATCAATCGTATGTGCGTATGTCGGAGTTGAAGGTAGACAATATTTTTGTATTTCCTCCGTTGCAAAATATGAGTACTATATACAAGTTATTAAGATTCTTACCAATCCATAAAATCCATAACATCATCTTTTATTTGTTAGTTTGTTAACTGCATATCCAATTTCCTGGTGACATAGATTGTAGAGTGAATGCCTTGAAGTAGATCTGTTGCTTTCTAGACAAGTAATAAGAAATGTAAATGTTTGATATTTAGAAAATCGGTTTTATATGAACAGTGGGTCTTAAAGATCATCATCAGAAAAGAATGAGAATTAATTCACAGCATTTTTTCTTTTTGAAGTTATTTCAACCATTTATTTTATGTAAGCAATTATCATCTACAATACAAACAAACCTTTCATCAAAGACGTATTTAAAATATTCATTTGCATTTCTTACTTTTCTAAAATTTTGCACTCTGGATCTCAATTTTGAATACATACTTATTTTATGAAGTTAATCATGTCATATACTGAGAAAAGAAAAATGTATTCAAAGATTAAATAGTATTTAATTGCTTATATATGGCTTTTTCATAAGAGTATAATTTAAGCAATTTCACTATTATTTTAGTTCTAATAATCCCAATGTGAGTAGCTTTTATCCCAAATATCAATTTATTTTAATTTTAACTACTTCTAATTTTTTACCAAATGTTGAAATACTAATAGCTAGCAAAATTGCTTTCAAAAAAGTTACTAATTTAGAAAAATTTTTAATAAATTATTATTCCTTTTACTATTTTCAGAACATTTTTTTCCTTTTACTGTAATGATTTTCTACAAAACTTGGATATTATTACAAACTCTGTTATGATGAATAAATAATAAATCCTTTCTTCTCTTGGAATTAAATTATAAGTGTAAATTAAGGAAACAAAATTAAATTATTCTTTTTCGCACGAATCAACTTCGATAGATATAAAAAAAATTTAAAACACAATTGTTTGGACTACATATAAATCATATATTTATAAAAATAAAACATAAAAAGCTCTTACTTCCAAATTGTTTTGGCGTAAATCAAATTTACTCCTCTTGAAAACGACACCTTTTATGGTAGTAATTAATATATAAAAAGAACACTGAAATTTTTAAAAAAATTTATATGAGAAAAAATGCGTTATAAAATATTTATAAAATGATGTTTGTCATTAATGTTGCTTTGCTTTTTCCTTCTTTCAAAGTAATTTAATTATTAAAGGGTTAAATATTAATTAACAAAATTAAAGGGTTAATATATGTATATATATATATATATATATATATATATATATATATATATATATATATATATATATATATATATATATATATATATATATATATATATATATATATACATATATATATATATATTCAAAATTATTACTTTACCCACATGACTTTGGGACTAACTGTACTAAAAATTTCTTGATAGCTAAAATTTTCACAATTCAATGATTTTATATGCAATTAAATATTTTGAACAATTTTTTTATTTACATTTAGACTTTTGCGTCTATTTCAAGAATGATAACGAAATTATTTGAAATTTAATTTGATCTAATTACTAACATAACTTTTGCCCGACTTTATCAAAACTTTGGGAAGATTCTGCTGCTAGCTCTTTTACATAATTGAATTAAATGATATGATGGTATTACAATTAATTTAATATTAATGTAGAACACACACGAGCTCTTCCAAGGGGTTCTAAATTGAAATTTCTATAAAACAGAACTCCATTTGGATTCCAACTTATGACCCTATTTATTATAAAAAATAAACAATGAAATTATGTGAATTTCAAGACAATAAATAATTTTTATTTTCTCAACAATACAAGAAATTAAACAAGATATTCAATTTTGGATTTGAAGAAGAAATACATGTTTTCCACTGTACAGTCATTCCGAAAACTTTTTATCTATACAGTAATTCTTGCCTTTTCATACTTAAATAAATGACATATTTATAACTATAAAATAAATGACAACATCTAAAATATTATCTCGGAATTTTTAATATTTCTGCTCCCATTCATGTCATTCTTCATTGAGATATACAATGTTTGTATCATAATTATTAGTATTATCAATATCTTCTAACAATAAGACATTTTAGAATATAACTATTATAATACCAGTTTATCCTAAACAATATGGCAATCGCTAGATTTTACCAGAGAGAATAATTATTGCTTTATATTTTCTTTTTATTTCTATTTTTCTCTTATATTGTTAACATATCTATTATTAAAATCATCTTTATATAATAGTGATATTTTATTACTAATGTATAATAGAATTTTTCATAAAATTTAGAAGCAAGTACTCCTCAATCAGTGCCATTTCATATTCACTTTTTATGCATAATGATCTTTTTATTAAGTCATATTTTCTAATCTGGAAAGAACAGTTGGGACAATTTACTTCTTATCAATTCCTGTGCTCTATCTTCAAAAATATTATGAGTACTCCTTTCCTCCTCCAAAAATGAATACTCCTTTATCTTTAAAGCAGATTGATGCTTTAAAGATAAAGGAGTATTCATTTTCACTTAATGAGATTTACACATTGCACTTTGGCTTAAATGGCATCACTTTGTTAACGATGAAGCTGCAATATTGTTGCCATTTTAAAGTACTTAATTTTTATGAATTTATTTAATATATAACAAAGACAAGACAATAATTTTTGTTACCTATTTTTAATATTTTATGAAATTATTAAATAAATATTTTTTTATCGGAACAATAGAAATTTCAAAATTATATTAATTCCTTTAGATCGTAAAATATGTATATGACTATAAACAAATAAAAATTACTCGTACAATGTAAAATTCATCCATCAAAAAGTTGACCAGAAAAATAATGCAAAAATCCTAAAAGTATTTAATTTATGAATTAACAAAGAACTATTTGAGAATTATTATTGAAATTTTATTACATTCATATTTCATTAATTTAAAAAATATTTCGTTATTTGATATTAAATTCCACGCTCACATCAAATTTTCTTACGATTATAAAAGTATAGTAATTCTCCTCCAAATATTTCCTAAATAAATCTTTTCCTTCTCACACATCAGACACAATCCCGTTTCCAGCATTCACAACAGAATAACTCCAGACATATTCCACAAATACATTCAACTCCATTTAAATTGAAAACAATGCGAGTGAAGACAAACGGCTCACTTTATTATTTACGATTGGAAACGAAGTTCAATAAATTTCGTTATTACTCGTTCTCCATTTTGAAGCGAACTTTTCGATGGATACAAAATGATTAAAAGCTTGCATTTCACTTCAAGAGATTTCAAATTATTATGCATTTTCAGAAAAGTTTTCTGAAATAAATCAATAAAGTCTATTCCTTTTACTTACAAGATCATCGTCAATTTGTAGAAATTTAACTTTAACAGCAAACTGATTTTTAGGAAATTTTTATAAAATTTATATTACTTTTTTTAAATAAAAATTCGTGTTACTTTCTCTTAAAAATGTTCTTTTTAATATTTTTATGCTTATTCAATTTGACTAATTTTATCTTCTCATTGAGATTTCTAATGATGATCAGTGTTCCTAATATAAGTACATTGTCTATTTTTATTGTTCAATGCAATTTTTCTAGCATCACATTATAATTTATATTTAATATTATATAGCTTACACACAGGAATCTGTTGTTGTGATCTAAAGTGAATAATATGGGATTAAGGAAAAAGTGCACTCAAATTCAATATCACGAGATACATAATCAAGAATACACGAAAAAATAATTATTTGAACTGCTATTTTCCTTTTCAAATGTATAAATTATGCTCTGATATTGAGGTGTTAAGCACATAAATAATTAAACAAAATGCATGCATTTTATCAACATGATGGTTTTTACATTCGTCTTGCTGAAATCACTAATTGTTCATCCTAAATACTGCAATTTGTTTATGATAAACTTAAGTACCACGTAAAACTATTTAATAAAAAATTATTAATTAATGATTTCTTTCATTTTTTGTTATAATTTCTTTTATGAAAAATGCAGTAAGTTTAATAAAAAAAGTAATGCAACTTCTAAAATCTCTAATAAAAGTAATCATTAGTTAACGAAACTATTAGCTAACGATGTACTTCAATTTTTGCCATGAATTTTTTATATGCAAAATGCAGTAAAACTAGTAAAAAGTAATGCAACTTCTATAATCTCTAATAAAAGTAATCATTAGTTAACGAAACTATTAGCTAACGATGTACTTCAATTTTTGCCATGAATTTTTTATATGCAAAATGCAGTAAAACTAGTAAAAAGTAATGCAACTTCTATAATCTCTAATAAAAGTAATCATTAGTTAACGAAACTATTAGCTAACGATGTACTTCAATTTTTGCCATGAATTTTTTATATGCAAAATGCAGTAAAACTAGTAAAAAGTAATGCAACTTCTATAATCTCTAATAAAAGTAATCATTAGTTAACGAAACTATTAGCTAACGATGTACTTCAATTTTTGCCATGAATTTTTTATATGCAAAATGCAGTAAAACTAGTAAAAAGTAATGCAACTTCTATAATCTCTGATAAAAGTAATCATTAGTTAACGAAACTATTAGCTAACGATGTACTTCAATTTTTGCCATGAATTTTTTATATGCAAAATGCAGTAAAACTAGTAAAAAGTAATGCAACTTCTATAATCTCTAATAAAAGTAATCATTAGTTAACGAAACTATTAGCTAACGATGTACTTCAATTTTTGCCACAAATTTTTTATATGCAAAATGCAGTAAAACTAGTAAAAAGTAATGCAACATCCTTACCTGATTCATATTTTGAGGATTCTCTTACAATGTTGGTCTCTTAAGTTATTTTTAGAAAGTAGAATAATATAATGATCATAACTACTACAATTTGCTTATAATAAACTTAAGCACTATGCAAAATTGTTTAATAAAATATTAATGATTTACTTAATTTTTTGTCATAAATTTTTTAAGAAAAATTAAGTAAAATTATATAATAAAAAGTTATTCAACTTCTTTACCAGTTTCATGTTTTGATGATTTTCTTATAATGTTGACCTTAAGTTATTTTAAAAAATAGAATAATATACTTTTAAAATGCCTTAATATAAACAATTCAAGTGTAAAGAGTAACCATGGAATAAAACAATCAATCAAATTACATTCAAAATATTAATCATAACAAATTTATCCGAAATATTTTATTGGAAAAAGGAGTTTTGGGAACATATTTGTTGCATTATATAAATTATATTGAGATATTGAATAATTTTTAAATAGTATATTTAAACGAGGTCATATAAATAACTTAAAATAAATTTATTTCTGACAGTCTGTTTAGTTTGTTGGATTTGTATCTTATTTGTTCTATGTCTTTTTTAATATTGTTTAGACTTTTATAAATATCAGTATATTCATTTTCATAATTGAAGTAGATACCTTACATATTTCTACATTTTCTGAAATAAAACATATTTTTTTACTTAAATTTAATAGTTACCATTTCCAAATTTAATGATATCAAAAAATCAATAAAAGCTGTGTTGCTTTAGTATATGGTTAGATAAGAAGAATTTATCACAAATTAACAGTAAAAATGTATCATAAAATTTTGAACAAAATGTAATTAGTATTCAGTGTATGAATATGATACAAATATCAATTTAATTTTTCTTCCCTTAGCTATATTTATTTTCTCAATTTATCCCTATAAAGCAACTAATATCATATATCATTTTTTTAATTTTGTAGCATTTGAAAATTTAATTTACTACTCAGTCAGCCAAACACTGCGATTACAGTTTTCTAAAAAAAGAGAAATGCAACAACATTCATCTTAAATATTTATTTGAAAAAAAACAGTTATGTTACTTGGGTGTGTGAAGCTTCCATTGCAACTCAACATAATCACCTACATTTAAATATTTGTCTCTTATAATCACCAACTTTAGAATTTCCATATAATATTGTTCTGACACCAGTCATTAGGCCAAATGGGTATTGCATTCTGTTATGTTGTTGTTGTTGTTGTTACTTATGACACTTGGACAAGCCAAGCTCGCTATGCCTTGGCAATGCGAATTTAAGTCAATTGGAAGCGTCTTTCGTTTAATCAGAGCACCATGAAGGTGAAAGTACGACTTTTGCTCTTCAAATCCTCCGATAGATGGCAGCACCTGAGGATCTACTCTCTCAATTTTGGCATTGATCTGAAAGGGGAGTAAATTTCTCCAGACCATTGCACCCATGGTAACTACTCAACGACCGACCACAGGACTTTCGATTCCACAGATTTAACGAGCACGTATATGTATTGCATTCTAAGACAGTTCATCAATTCTAAAATGTTTAGACTAGAAGAGGCCTGAAAAATCAAAAATCTGATTTAATAATTCTTGAATAACTTCAGCAATGCGACAGTAAAAAAAAAAATCAGATTTCTCAAAAAGGCATTCCTTGCCTCCTGTATGGATAGCTTACCGTAAGTTTTTATCTTACAAAAGACACTCTAAGAATTTTTCTAAAGATTTACTTCGATCAGAAAGTCTTTCTTCTTAAAATACAGTGACACTAAATCCTCAAAGTTGAAACCAAATTTTAAGTATTAACTAAACATACTTTTAATTGTGACTTAAAATTATGTTTATTAAAGTTTAAATGCTGAATGTGAATACGCAGAGAAAGGAAGAAAGCTTCATACATTTTTATTATATAATTCATACATGTGATATAATTTTTTCCAATAAGCGTTGTGGTTTTTAATCTTATAAGTAAACGTTATTTATTTACTAGATGACCCTCTGCTTCTGCAAAAGATTATGTATAATAGTTCCTTCTTATACAATTAATTTATAACAACTTAAAAATAGGAAGTTTGTCTTCATACGTCATAAAAAGGAATTAAGTAAAAATAAGTATGAAGTATGACTTCATACTTTTTTAACTACTATAACATAACTTATTTTAACTATATGAATTTTATAAATTTAATACATTTATTCAGCTTTCATAAATATTTTGATTTGATTATATTATAATATTGGTCTCAAGTTAGGATTTTACTTCCTTCCAATGAAAATCTATAAATATCATAATAACTATTAAATTTTCTTCATTTAATTTATCAAATTGAATAAACCAATGTTACTTAGTTCTCTAAAATGAAAATGAATGATAAAGATTTTTAAATAATATTATTAAATACAAGCTTTTTTCTGCAAATAAATCATTCCAAAATAGAAATCTTCTGTAATATTAGATATTATGCAATACTTTGATATTTTCTTTGACTGCTAGAAATAAAGTAGTAAGAGCATAAGCGATTTCCTTAATAATATAAAATAACGATTATGCAAATATGTCCCAGACCTTTTAATAAATGTAAATTTTAATTTTTCAAGCAATGGAAAATAAATATATGAAGGAAGCCTTAAACTATATCTTTTATTGAGAAATACATAACAATATTAATCTCACAAAGAATTTAATTTCTTCAGTAAAATCCTATGCATTATTGGATGCTGAATTCATTTGGAAAAGATTCAAGAAACACGATACGATGTAATTGGCATAATAATAGAACCGGAAGATTACGAATGTAAAGCATATTCTATGGTCACAAGTAAAGAATATTTTTATTCAGAATGTTTTCTAATATAACTGCCTACAAGAATTAAAAATTGTTCATATTCCTTATGAGTTTATTAGATTATCAAATTTAAATATGGATGTATTAAATTTCGTACTGCTGTCAAGAAACGAAAAATCAAAATTTTTAAATTAAGAATACTTTTGACTATTAAATTTAGAAAACAATAATAATTTGAGAAGTTATGAAGACATCTTGTCACTATATCACGTGCCTGTGAAAGAGGAGACACGAATTTAATTAAGTGGCTCCAAAATAGATTCATGGGTAAAAAAAAAAAGCTTTTCTTCTCTAATTTTTAAAAGTATACCCTTATAAAATCTCTTTTGACTTTCATAATAAATTTAAAATTTTATATCATTTCAGCACCAGAATGTTTAAGATATTTCGTTATTTGTAAGCGAAATTTGTAATTAAAGCATCAAAATTGTGATGCATATATTAATAAAGTTTTAATTCTTACATCATATTTTTTCTGTTTTTGAATCTATCGGATTTTATTTCATGTTGACGCTACATCGCAGTAAAATAAATTTTAACATAACGGTAAAACTAGAAAATATTTTCCACATGTTTAATTTGTCTTCCTTGCATTTTAAAATTTATTATAAAATTCTCCTCTAAGAAAAGAGCT
Source organism: Latrodectus hesperus (assembly GCA_037975125.1). Classification (NCBI taxonomy): domain Eukaryota; kingdom Metazoa; phylum Arthropoda; class Arachnida; order Araneae; family Theridiidae; genus Latrodectus; species Latrodectus hesperus. The sequence goes on along the minus strand of JAJQOW010000014.1, from coordinate 7,097,351 downwards.
CTTGTAATATCGTATTTCTATCTCTTTTTATGACCATCTCAAAAACATGGCTGATGTCACTGCTTATGACATTTACCATGTATTTAAGAGAATTTCCCAAAATTATTTCCTTCCTGTTAATGTAAAATTTAAAAAAGAAATCATGCTTTTAATGTAAAATGACGTATGACAAATAAATTTCAAACAAAAATTCATAAATGTGACTTTATTTTTCAATCGTAAACAAAACAAGACATTAGATGATAGGGATCTTTACTACCCACAATTACATTTTAGAGTCCTTAAGAGAGTTTTAGTTTTACTGAATGTTAACAAAGAGAGACATGAAACTATTGATATGCTAACGTCGAATAAGTACAGAAATAATAAGTGGTAAATATCTCTATGAATTTCATTACAAATATATTTTGCTTACAGATTCATTGTGAAAAAGAATAATTTTAAACTATTCATATACATGATATTTACAAAATTATGTAAAATTGTCCCACAGAGCATCTGTGAGACTATCTTAGTAGTCCTCCTCAAACGTCATAGGGCGTTCAATTTGTCAATTCACAAGGGTGAATTTCAGCATATCATTTACAACGTATATTTGTGAAAATTACCTTTTTACTTTTTAAAAATTATCAAAATTATTTTTGAAATTGTAGATAAACGAAACATTTATTTAAAACTAATTTCATATAAACTTTTATGTTTCTTAAATTATCATAAGAATAATTAATCTTTAGAACTTCAATACAAATTTTTCAATTATGAATAATGAATTTTTAATGAAATCCTAACAGAATTCAAATCAGATAAGGAATTATAAATTTATCAAATCGGATATTATCTATACATATAGACATTATTTACTTATTTTATTCAAGCAAAATATTTCTGAACTCGTAAATTTAAAAAAATGTTATTTAATATGAAGAAAACACTACCAGTATTAGAACAAATGTAGTCCATATTTTGATAATAATATTAGCCACGAAATTCCGGGGTTATTAGGAAAATTAGTATACCCATCAAGATTGAATAACAAAATTTATGCTCTCTTAAGTATGCCATGTGAAAACATTTGATGGCAGTAGTCTAATTTCCTTATATTTTAATCATTTACAGTTCTATTGTACATATATATTTTTTATTTATATATTATGGTGTAGGAAATGTTTTCATGGAGCTCATCTATAATATCCACATAGAACAATCTCTTATGTCTGTGCACTAAGTGAACATCGTTGCAAACAAAATTCTCGCATTCATGACAACGATATTTCTGGCTGTGGATGGTATTTATCAACAGGATAATGTACCATGTCATAAGGGTCAAATATTCAATCAGTGGCTCGAGTAACATTCCAGTGACTATCTAGTCATATCTTGGACTAAATTTTACGTGACATTAACCCAACAGAACAGTTTTGATTTCATCTGATGCATATAAATGCACAAATGTAAATCGCATAATGTATATAAATTGCTGGATCAGTTGGTGAGCACTTGGTATCGGATTCCTCATACTAATTTCTTTTATATTTTATGATAAATCTAAAAGTTCTTACTCTCATGTTTTAAAATTACAGCTCTTTTGTGTTTGTAAAATTCTTAACATCAAAAGATCAAATTTTTCTTAATGTTAATAATCAATATTGAAACTACATTATAACTAACAAAAGAACCGATAAAATTAATTATAAAATATTTAGTTTAAGACATAGCTATTAAAACTCAAAATTAAATTAATAATTTTTTATTAATGTTTCAAAATTAAACTAATAAATTTTAAACTTTTATTAATTTTTAACGTTTATTGTTCATACTTAGCTTCAGAAAATATATTGTGAAATAAATATGTGTCTAGGTTGATTTAAATTGTTGTAGTCGCAAACTAATTGGAAATCTTCATCAATTATTTTATGATTACAATTAATTCAAAGAGATTATATATATCATTAAAATTCAAACTTTAATTTACAACTAAATCATTTAAAATTATATATGCGTGTTTAAACTAAATTCTCTAACAGTTTTAAAAATTATTTTTATGTGTTAGATGTAAAAACATTTTAATAAATTATTATTTTTATTTTCAATAACGTAATATAAATTATAAATAATGTGTTTATTGTCACTTGTATATTTTTCAAAATTTATTAAATATTGTTTTTTCAAAAGTATTCAAAATATGTTACTTTTGAATTAAAAATTTCAAATTTAACTGCTCAGATTTGCAATTTAATAAAATGATGCTTTTTTTAAATAGTGTTTGCTAATAGTTATTATTCCTCCAAATAATCTTTATCACAGTGTAAAATAATTCTAAAATATAATTAGAAAATTACTTCAAAATTTTTTAATTTATTATTTTTAAAACATCTAAAATGGAAAATCAATTAATTCCTATCACAATATTTCATTCAAATATCACTTCTAACGATTTTTAACTTTAAAAAAATTAAATGAAGTTTAAAATCAAACCAATATTATTATGAAAATCTTTGTTGATTTATTTTGAAAATACTCTATTCTCATTTTAAAATCTTAGAAGAAAATAATTAGTCATATAAACTGTGATAGTGGTTTTCCAACATACATACATGTGTTGCTGTTTCTCACAGAATACCAGCACAATATTTCTCAGGAACTGATACCCATACTCGCCGTTAGCTCATAAATCTTTAAACAGTGTTATTCTCTTAAGAGGCTTCAGATTCAGAAATTCATTGTCCCTGAAAGCAATCATTTATAACACTAGCTTCTCGTATATTAAAATAGCAGTTATTCACATGCAGAGATAGTAAAATATTCATAAAGCACTTCCTTACTCTCTCTAATAACAAACAGATACCAAATTATTCAATCAAACTTTGTGATTCGATATTAAAATTAAAGTAAACATCTTTTATGACTAATATTAGACTCACATTGTTCAAATAAATTGAAATTTAATTTATTCATTCTAGTACGAAAATATTTAATTAATTTCAGTTCAGTTCAAATTCTTAAAATATTTAAAACAATTCTGCATTCGCAGATGCATAATTTCTTACAATATATATATATATATATATATATATATATATATATATATATATATATATATATATATATATATATATATATATATATATATATATATATATAAACAAAATACAATGAAAAATGCCAAATAGAAAATAGTACATTGAAAAATCAAATGCCAAAAGTAGAATATTAAATGGAAGACAATATATTGATATATTAAAGCATTGAAATATTAAATGGAAAACAATATTTTGAAATATTAAATGGAAAATAATATATTGAAAAGAATACAATGAAAAGAATTACATTGAAAATACAAGAAAGAAAGATAGATATAAATGGAATAAAGTACCAACATGGCCAGCTTCATCAGGGGGTGTTGACCACATTGGCACAATTATGGCTTTTCTGCAATGGCCCAAGACATAGTCTTAAAAAAGCCATTACACCCCAAAGCCATACCAAAAATTCAAACCAAAGCATCAAACAAGAATAAAAGAAGCAGAATTTAATCCAAAATATGTAAGTAGAATTTAATCTAAAATATATAAGTCAAAATCCAATGTTGCCAAAATACACTCAATATATAATAATCATTAGATTTAAATCATATCTAATTACATATCCAAATCTGCAAGAACCTCACCAAATACATAAATTAGTGACTAAGTGTAAACACTATCAGCATTTCAAGCTTCTTATAAGACCTTCTTATATATATATATATATATATATATATATATATATATATATATATATATATATATATATACAGGGTGTCCAGAAAAGGACTCCCTGATTTCAAAATTAAATATCTCGTTAACAAAGATCGATAGAGGAATGCAATAAACGGTATGTTTATTGAGAAAACTGTAAGAATTTTATACAGCAGTTTGAAATAATAGTTACAAAAGCTGGTAACAGATGGCGCTGTACGTTGTGCAGCTCATATCAGCATACATAAATGAAATAATCGTATGAAAACATTCTTTGCAAAAAATCACGTAACAATATATTTTCAAAATGTTCACCATTGTCTCTACAGAGGTGGCGCAAACAAAGAATGGAATTTGCCATCACATTTCTTAGTGTCTCAACAGAAATGGATTCACATGCCACACGGATAGCCGATTCAAGCTCGTCCAGCGTGGCGGGATGCTTCGAGTAGACAATGTCTTTCAATGTTCCCCACAAAAAATAGTCACAGGGAGTCAAATTCGGTGAATATTGAGGACAATCTATGCCTGTACCAGGAAATTTGGGATATTCGAAAGCAATGACTCGATTACCGAAATATTCATCAAGAAAACGAAACACTTGTTCGGTACAATGTGGTAGAGTTCCATCTTGCATAAACCATTCAGTACGTGGTCGATCCTCTAACACTTGCTATGTGTCAATAAATATTTCCAAAATTGCCTCGTAACGTTGACCAGTGACCGTTTCTCGAATGAAAAAAGGGCCAATAATACTTTTGCTGCATATTGCAGCCCACACAGTAACTTTGGGAGAATACAGGTGTTTCGCTTCACACCAATATGGATTTTCGGAACCCCAAAATTACCAGTTCTGTTTATTCACGAATCCATTCAGGTGGAAGTGTGCTTCATCTGTAAGCCAGATGCAGCCAACATCAAATCCTTCTATCAATCATTGTGAGCATCTGATTAGCAAAGTCAACCCTTTGTTGCACAGCTCGTACAGGTATGGCCTGGTGAGTTGAATTTTGAATGGAAACATGTGTAGGGTCTTTCTCAGTATTTTCTGCGTGCTGGAACGCTTCAAACCAGTCTCAGATGCAATTCCATGGACGGATGACATTGGATTTTGCTGAATAATTAAACTGTGGTGACATTTTTAGGCGTAACTGCAGTTTGCTTGCGGCCAACATTCCCCACAAGATCATCAGTTACACTGCCTGTTCGTTGAAATTTGGCGAAGAGCGTACGAATGGTTCTTGCATCGGGTTCTTTTGGAACATTAAATCGTGCTTAAAAACTGCACCTTGTTGCCGTTGGACTCTCTTTTTATCTGTGGTACTCTAGCACCAGAAAAACGCGTTGTTCAATGGAGTACCTGGTTTTAATCGTTTCCTTCGGTACGCTAACCTCCTTTCATGCTTCAATAGTGGAGCTGATCGCTCTGGGCTTCGGATCACTATTTATATTAGGCATTACGTTTAGCGACATCTATTTGCAGCCTTTGTAACTATAATTTCAAACTGCTGTATAAAATTCTTACAGCTTTCATTATAAACATACCATTTACTGCGTTCCTCTATCTATCTTTGTTTTCAAGATATTTAATTTTGAAATCAGGGAGTCCTTTTCTGGACACCCTGTATATATATATATATATATATATATATATATATATATATATATATATATATATATATATATATATATATATATATATATATATATATATATATATATATATATATATATATATATATATATATATATATATATATATATATATATATATATATATATATATATATATAAACAACTTGTGGCCAGAAAGTTCTATGAATGAATTTTTATTTCTAATACGGTACTGTACAGCATCAAATTCAGTTTGCTGTCCTTTAAAATAATCTCCGTGGAGAATAATGCACTGTTGGGAACGAGTACATAAGTCCAGAAAACTCCTGTTAAACAATCTGGGGAAAATGTAGACTCAAATTTTGGTGAATGAGCCTGTAGAGGTCACTGCTGTGCTGGTAGAATATCACTATAATACCCTGCTACGGGTTGTAGTTATTGTTCGGGCGCCTTGGTTGTACGGCAGTTCCTACCTGCGAATGGAGTTGGGACACTTGATTACCCCACTTATTTGCCTGATTTGGCATTTGCAGACTTCTTCCTCTTCCATGATTGTAGTCAACCCTAAAGGAAAAGAGATTTACGAACATCATTGACAATCAACGCAGAGTTAAGACCGAATTTAAATCCATTCCGTAAGAATTGTTTTACAGGAGTTTCCAGGACTTATATACTCTTTCCCTACATTGTATTACCATCCAAGGAGATTATTTTGAACGACCATAAAATTTATTTGAAGCTGTACAATACTGTATTTGAAATAAAATTTCATTCAATGAACTTTCTGGCCACAGGTTGTATATATATATATATAACTGAAGTTCTACTGTATATATACTTGTATATATATACATATGTGTGTATATATATATATATATATATATATATATATATATATATATATATATATATATATATATATATATATATATATATATATAAACAGTGTGTGTGTTAAAAATATTTGTTATTAAATCACCAACTGGACATACTGCAAGGCTCATAAATTTGCTAGAAGGAAATCAATTTCTACAAAATACTGCAGTCAAGTTTATTTTAAATAAATAAAATCAAATTTATGACTTTAAAATTTTCAAGTATTTCAGATGAAAAGTTGAAACTATTGTTGAAAGACAGGAAATAGGTATTCATTTTTGACATCATGCACTTATTTTTTAACAAGTGCTAAAGATTTTCAATCTTGTAACGCACGAATGTTGCTGTAACTTATGAAACACTTGTTTGGAAGGTAATATTTTAATATATACGAATACCCATGTTTCAGCCTCGTAATATTAAGATACCTTCTACTTTCCTTCATACCTAGCAATGTGAAATAATTTACACAAGCTTTATTAATCCCTATAAGATGATAATTAATGGAATATAGAAAAAATTATAAATAAAACTACTTTTCTTGTAGAATAATTCAGAAATATTTTGAGAAATCTACCATTTTAAGATAACAGAAATTCAAGTTTCATTATTTGTATAGTAACTATAAATATTTAAAAATGTAAAATATATATTAACTAGCTGTACCCGTTCACACGTTGCAGTATTTGAACAAAAATGCAGTTTTGATACCTCAAACATAATTTATTTATGACAAAATGCATACAATACATCAAAATGAAAATTAACAAAAAAATTAACCCTACATATGTGTCATTTGAATATAACATATGTACAAAACATAGATATACATAGTTGATGGTAGAATAAACATGCTTTTTCACTTGAAACAATATTGCAAATGAATTTCAATTGAACAATAATTTTGTAATCATTAAATGTCATCATGAAATGAATCAAATTTGATGTTTGATGATGAACTTTATCTTATAGTAATACTTGTAAATATACAAAATTTTTTGTTTTCCTATCTGGTTCAAGAACAAATAAATTCGATGGTTTTCTAACTCATGGACACCCAACGTACAGCTGTCCATGTGAAAAAAATACTTTTATCAAATTTAATTTACATACTTGCAATGATTGTCCCTATGTTTTCTTTATGGTCATTGCAAAAGATAGTCGTACAGGAAACGGTAGACTTTGGACTTCAAATGGTTGATATCTTGGGAATGCGTGGTAGTAGTATATGTTCTCCTTGGTCCTTTCCATTTAAAATGGTTACCTCAATTATGTTATTCATTAAATTTTTTACTGATAGCCTAGTCCCATTGCATAGTCACGGTGGATTTATATTTCTTAGAATGATGATTAGGAAATCAACTTTCAAAGATGAAATATGCGGTGGCATTCCTGGTAGATCCAATGAATTTAAAAATTCTATTGGATAATTAGCTGATTCATCGTGGTTAACAAAAGTATCTATGGACTTATATGTTGTTTCTTCATCAGGTATTTCGTTTTGAATTGTGCAGTTTATTAAATTCACATCAATGTTTTTGGCTGCCAATTTAGCACGCTCACTACCTCCATTGATTATTTTTATAATTTTGTGATGAATTTGGATAAACTTTTTATATCAATTCATCAGTGGATTTTACAATGCGACAAAAGTTTATTGGTAATGTAATACAGTGTGTGGATTCCCCCATTTATATTTTGCTATTCCAAATATCTAATAACTTCAAATCGTTCAGAAGATTCATCTTGTTGCAAATGAACACGTATATTGGTATTTAAAGATATTTTCTCTGCGTACCGCCTTAACACTGATGATTTGAGACATGCATTCAATTCATTGCAGGTGTTGAACGTAGTTTAACTGGTAGAGTCTGTCGAAAATCACCAGATAGCAAAATGAATGCACCACCAAAGAGCTGCTCATTTCCTCTCAAATATTTTAATGTACGATTGAATGCTTCCACTGATTTCTTGTGTGCCATGGTGTATTCATCCCATATTATATAAGCTTTCATGATCTTAGTACTTTTCCCATCCCAGAATATTTGCTAATATTACATGCTGTAGTTTCAATTATTAATGGCAATTTCAATACTGTATGTGCTGTTCAACCACCGTCCAAAAGAGTTGCTGCAAAACCAAATGATTCAATAGAACGTGCAATTTCATTTTGTGATCTTATAGTTGCCAGAATAATTGAAATAAGAAAAGTTTTTCCAGTGCCTTCAGGTGCGTCTAAAAATATAAACCACAACTCTTGTTTGATATTGCATTTATAATTGTGTCATATGCTGTTCGTTGTTCTAATATCAATTTATCAGATTAATTAGAACAAACGTTTCTAATTCATTAACATCAAAGTGTGTTTCTCGTTGTATATCACGTTCGCGATTCTGCAGTGTTTTGTTAGCTATTGTCAAACATACATCCTCAATTAAAATCAATGCTTCATTGTATATATTTGATGTAAATTGAATGTTCGGATTAGCAATCATTCTACACATGCGAAGTAAAATGTCTTCACTCATTTTATTTTTCCAAAAGATCTTTATGATTAGCCGGAAAACATGTAGTTAGTATGATGTAAAATAGTGTACGTATCTGCTGTGGTTGAGCTATATTAGAAGCATAAGCGAGTGAAATATCCCAATGAGCATCGTTATCAAAGAGACTTAATGTATGCCTCATGAAAGCCTCACGAAATGTAGAACACACAGAGCCATTGACTGTTTTTAATTCTTGAAAAGATGTTGGCGCACGAACACTGATTAACAATAATCCTAGGTAAAAGCATTCTGTATTATTTGGATGTACAGTGTACAGACGACTCGATGCATCTGTGGAATACAATTTTAGTGATTAGAACGATCAGTTTGCCACTCATCACACTCTCATTCATTTACTTGATATAAGTACCAATTATTAATAATACGCATTTCTAATCTTATGATAATAAATATTCATAAATCATATACATTCTGTAAATTATGCAGCATATCCATAGTTTTAGCAGGAATCTTACAGTCAGAAGTTTATTTATTTTAGTTATATTAATTTTATTTAAAATAAGTTTTTTTGTTATTTCACATAACAAAAACTATTACTACAGCTATTCTTTGACATTGAGGTCACTCGAATGACATGTAAGGCACGTGATCTATGGCAACGATATTAAACTTGTAGCAAATAATGTGTAGCATAATTTCTGTGATCATGTGTGTTTCATAGAAAAGAGTGCAAATCTAAGTGATTTTTTACAGTAGAAAGACAGAGATGGTCCAAAGATTCGAAACGAGTGTATCTGATCCTGCATGGCTTGTCGGCTTTTGGCCAACAATCTTACTGAATACCTATGCCATGTGAACGAATAACGGAAAGATCTTGAAGAAGCCACATAATTGAATGTTTTCACATCAATTATAGGGCTTCTTCTAGATTTTTCCATTTTTAAAGAGTTAACAATTATACAAATATAATAATTAGAGGATTGAAACTACACTCTTGTGAAGTGTGGATGATGATAAAATCAGTAGTTAGTATAGTCATCATTGTTGGATATTGTTGAAATAATAGGATTTCATTGCATAAATGCATGAAAAATTTTATTTACAAAATGAAAATTTGAAGTACTATTTAGGAGTGTAAACTTTAACTTCTTGTTAAATTTGAAAATTTGAAACAAAATTGAAACAATTTTTCGAGTTAATTTAAGCGTTATGACTTCATATGTTCAAATTTAGGACCATGTAATAAATCCAAATTAATTTCTGATGGTGATGATACATTCAGTTACTTTGAACTACCAGTATGTAACTTTAAAATGCAGATTTTTTTCCAGTAGATGGTACACTAAGCCTATAGATGCTGGTGTCATAGCCAATATATCATTTTGTAGCTGTGACAGCAAGCTTCAAAGCGCCATATTTGTTTAAACGCTTAAGAGTTAGTAGCATATTTTTTCGATGGTATACATGTCGAATTTTGAACCAAACAAAAAGCATTTGTGGTACATGATGATTTTCTTATTCAATCCGAAGAAAAAAGCAACGGAGGCACATCGAATTCTTGTGGAAACATACGGAGTACATACTCTATCTGCCGACACTTGCGAAGGGTGGTTTAAGTGATTTAGAAGTAGTGATTTTGATGTCAGGTACAAAGAACGGGAAAATCGACCGAAAAAGCTTGAAGACACCGAACTGCAAGCGTTGTTGGAGGAGAACGCCACGCAAACTCAAGAAATATTGGCAGAGCAATTAAATGTTTCTCGTGTAACCATTTCCAAACGCTTGAAACCATGCAAAAGATCCAGAAGCTTGGAAAATTGGTGCCACATGAACTGAACTTAGCCACATGAGCACTTTTGCAGCACTTAGATGGAAAAAGTGGCACCACCCGCCGTACTCACCAGATCGTGCTCTTTCCGACTATCACCTGTTTTCATCCATGGGACACGCACTTGCCAAGCAGCACTTTCATTCTTATGAAGACGTCCAAAAATGGCTCGGCGACTGGTTCGGCTCACGCGACGTTCAATTCTTTTGGAATGGCATCCATAATTTACCTACTAGATGGCAAAAATGTGTAGAAAGCGACGGCCGATACTTTGAATAAAATAGATCTTTCCGTTTTTTCTAAATCGTTGCGCATTTTTATTGAAAAAATCCGCCTTTTAAAGTTACAGACCTGGTATGTGCATACTATACGTATATTTTATTTACCGGTACGTAGATGTTTTTAAGTGCTTGTAACCTAAAATGTATAAGTAAATTGTCTTGGAAAAAATATTGCTAAAAGTAATTAATAAAGCTTTAAATTCAATAATCTAATATCTAATAATTTAATTCCAATATATTTGCAAAAAAAAGAAACAAAGAAGGCTTTTATTTAAATAAAGAAGTGCATCTAATATAATCGATATTTATTGTTATCACTAATATTTTTCGAAAAATTACTTTGTATAAATTGCTGTACATCAATTTGCAAGATAAAACTACACAATCTATAGCATTAATTAATGTTTAGAAAAGAGTTCTGTCACATATACAGCTAGTGACATTGATTGCAAAAGTCTCACTTTATTTCAGTTTCTCATCTCTGATTTTAATCATAAGTTAGATGAAGAGTTTTCTCAATGTTATTGGATTCTTTGTATGATTGATTGGCATTTTGAGGATATTGAAATTGCAATATTGTTGGTGAAATGATAATTACATGCTTATGAATTTTAATTGTTTCATTGTATTTATGCGATTTAAATATTCAGTATTATGTGAATAGTGAATATGAGAATCAAGTGTTGTATTTTATAATGTCACTTGATTTTAAAAATGCTTAACTCATTTTCAAATTCAATAAAACTGTTTGAACTCGGTAAAACATAATTTGTTATAGATATTAAACATTAAAGATTTGTTCATGAATTATAAAATATAATGATTTGAACCTTTTTAAATCATTTTGTAATTTTAACTTATTTAACTCATTGATTATTTGGGCATTTTAATAGTATATTTCAAGTGAATTGTTTTTATTGTAATACCTTTTTTCCTTATTGTGCTTCAGTCTAAAACTGTTAATAAGTATATTTTAATAAACACTTTACTATACAAAAAAAATTTTAAATAAGTAAACTTTAAAAAGTTTTTTTTAAAGTTTAAAATTTAAGTTTGTCTTTAAAAATGTTAAAGCAAAACTGATCCTTTGAAATTATAATGTAATAGTTTTATTCCTTCTAATTACACCTAAATTTAACATTGGAATGATAACGGTTAGAGATTTTAAAAATCTTAACTGTGTGTGTGTTCCTTTATTATTATTTACCTTTAATACAGAATGCTACTTACAAATCAATATAATACTTATTCAAATTAAATCATTCGTCAGACTTTAGCCATAAAGTTGTTTGTTTACAATTTATTTCATAAACTAAATTTGTCAAAACTTTCAAAAATAAGTATTTACTCATTGCGTTCTAGAAAAATATTACTCATCGGGTAACTACATCTGTTATTCTACAATGAAAGCTTCTTAATTCTTCTTAATTGTTTCTGGATGTAATAAGCGTAATAAAAGTTTATGTTATGTATAGGTAATATAAGTTTATCTGTGTGTGTTAATGTGTGAGAAACTTTTTTAGAATATCCCAAAAAAATGTTTAATAACGTC